>JAVIWB010002747.1:0-364434 GCA_031893035.1 Dermolepida albohirtum
CCTTTCTCGGGTTTAAAGAAAATAACTCAACGTCTTCTGATTGATATTCTTGTGCCTTATATTTCTTACTAGCGATTCTAAGTCTTTGCGTATTAAAATCATTGTGTTAAAATACAGATGTGTGACATTGATAGCATTCCACACAACATGCTCATTCAAACATCTTAGCATAATGTATATTTATTTTCAAATAAATAGCTTGTTAAAATACACAGCAATATATGTACTTATTTATCCGAGACACGTTTAATGATGCGTTTCGAACACTAGGCCCATAAAATTGCTGAGTAAATGGAAATAATATATTGGTGGTATTTCGAATTGGAAGTATACAGCTTGTTAGTAATAAACCGTCTTTTAAAAAATCGTCGAGATAGGAGATTTGCATATGTAATCAATAAGAGAGATCAATGCTAGTATAGGCGACGAACTGTGAAACTGATGAGAAAATAAAAAGTACGAAATAATTAAAAAAATTGTACCACTTTAAAAACATGTTTTTTAAGTCTTCAAAGTTACACATTTGTGAGTCAACACACCACTTCCAGCGGTTCCGCCACTGCTGGCTCGACGGAGCCCTGGCGATGTCCTTTCAACGCGGTCTTTAAGCGGGGGAAGAGAAGGAAGACAGTGGGGGGCATCTGAGTTATAAGGCAGTTGTGGCAGCATTGCGCCGTTGTGCTGTGCAAGGTACTCTTCCACGAATTGGCGATGGTTGGTTGGATACGGGCGATTCTTTTTCTCAGTCGCCCAAAGATGCCCACGTAGAAATCCGCATTTACGGTTTGTCTAACTGACACGAGATTCTTATAATTCATCCCGGGAGAGTCAGAAAAAGACAAACAGCATGGATTTCATAGTTGGTCTGTTCACGCGAGCTTTCTTTGTGCGAGGTGAGGCGGAGAAATGCCTTTCTGAACTTTAAGGCTTCCTCTCCGGGTTCACCGATGTTAACGCGATTAAATTTCGCGTTAACTTCGGTGAACCTGGAGAGGAAACGTCAAAGTTCAGAAAGGCATTCCTCCGCCTCACCTCGCACCAAGAAAGCTCGCATAAGCAGAGAAAATTAAAGAAATTTAATCGCATTGTGACTAAATGGTTCATTACGAGCCGTGGCGAGGGTTTACGTATTGCGCGATCTACATAACGCAAAGACTCGGAGCCAAATGCCATCGGTCGCCAAGTTTCCGTAACAGCTGTCACCATCATAACCATCCATAGAAATCGAGAAAAAATTAGTCCAACTACTTTTTCGACAAACCTTGATGAGACCACTATGATATAATATTACCTTGCAGATATAACACATGGATCAATAAGTCCCGAGACTAACCCATAGATGGCGCTCGTAGTAAACCAGTAACCACGTCTTTCTAGAGTACTAACCTTTGCTTGAAACGTGTCAAAATTTTAAGTCGATCGGACCAGAAACAGCTGAGTTATCGAGGTTGGAGTAAAGTCGTTTTGTAGTTTGTTTAAACAATGGAAAAAACCGAGTTTCGTGTTCTGATAAAACATTGTTTTTTAATGGGTAAAAACACCACGCAAGCAAAATAATGGATTGAAAAATGTTACCCGGACTCTTGTCCATCAAAAGCAACGATTTGTCGGTGGTTTGCCGAGTTTAAACGTGGTCGTACCGACACAAATGACGCGGAACGCTCGGGTAGACCTGTGGAAGCCGTTACACCGGAAAATGTGAGTGAAGTGACAAAAATTATAATGAAAGATCGTAAAGTGAAGCTCCGTGAGATTGCTGAGATGACACAGATATCATATGGAAGTGTATTTACTATCCTTCATGAAAAATTGAGCATGAAAAAGGTTTTTTCCAAGTGGGTGCCGCGATTGCTCTCGATGGAACAAAAACAGCAACGAGTCGATGATTCAGAAAGCTGTTTATCGCTATTTACTCGCAACAAAAAAGATTTCTTGCATCGTTACGTGACCATGGACGAAACATGGATACATCACTACACTCCAGAGTCGAAGCGGCAGTCATCTGAGTGGCGCACAGCTGGCGAAAGCCGTCCGAAACGTCCGAAAACGCAGCAGTCAGCTGGCAAAGTCTTGGCGTCAGTTTTTTGGGATACACATGGCGTGATTTTCATTGACTACCTCGAAAAAGGTAAATCGATCAACAGTGATTATTATATTGACTTACTGGTGCGTTTGAAGGAGGAAATCGCAAAAAAAACGACCGCACATGCAGAGAAAAAAATCCTTTTTCACCAAGACAATGCACCCTGCCACAAGTCGATGAAAACAATGGCAAAATTGAACGAATTGGGTTTTGATCTGCTTCCCCACCCCCCATATTCGCCAGATTTAGCCCCCAGTGACTACTGGCTCTTTGCTGATCTTAAAAAAATGCTCCAGGGAAAAAGATTTGGCTCAAATGAGGAGGTCATCGCTGAAACTGAAGCTTATTTTGAAGCGAAAGATAAATTTTTTTATAAACATGGTATTGAAAAATTGGAAAAGCGTTGGAACCATTGTATCACCCTAAAAGGTGATTATGTTGATGAATAAAAAAAAATTTTGCAAAAAAAATGTTGTTTTCATTGTTAGTCTCGGGACTTATTGATCCATGTGTTAATCCATTTTCCGATTGCTGACGAGGGAATGGAATTTCATCATTGTATGAAATGTTTTCCAGAGTTTTACGTAAATATAATGCAGTATTTTCTAATTTGTATTTACATTTTAGAGCCCCCATTAGTCCTATTCAATTGGTGCATTACCATATCTATTTCATTGCCAATTTGTGTTCCTTAGTCTAGTTAATGATTTCATTTTATTTAGGACGTGTGGTTTAGTATATTATAGTTTCCTTATTTGAATAACTATATGATATATAAATTTACGCATTAGAGGATTCGCTTTAGTTTGATTTTTTTAATTTATGTATTTATATTTGAAGCAGGCATATATTTAAAATGACTAAAACGTATAAGTACTTATACCTTGTCTCTCTTCAAATATTCCGCTACAACGTGGAACACATAGCTTAAAAATGAAACACAAACAGTTGTGAATGTAGTAGCTTGTCAATAATATTAATCTTTTTCTTTATTATATAAAAATAAATGAAAAAAATTCATTTGAATGGAAGTATGATTGTACAAACGTTACTTTTCGGAGTAATATGTACAACTTCTCCAAAATTAAAAAATTATTATTTTATTAAAATAAAACAATGCAAAAATATAATTAAACATTTACAGGTTATCAAAAATAACATTCATTTATCCATATTAAACTTGCCTGTTCAAGAATCAATGAAATATCTTAAAAATATGTACTATTTTGGCACAATATTTGAATCACTCCTTATTCTGAGACAAGGTATAGCTACATTTAAGGTACCGCGTTTATATGATCGTTATTTACTGATAAAAATTACTTTTATATACTCCCTGAAGCTCAAACAAACATGCTACAACTACAGTATAATAATAACATACCGTGAATATATTTTATAATGCAACATGCACATATATACACTAGTTGCTAGAGTAACGTAATAATGAAATGACAGCAATGTATTTTATTTTGTAACATAGGATGTCAAAATAAGTTACTCTATTTTTGAGGTATGTATAGTGTAGAAGAAAAACTGTTATTAGTGAACTGGTATAACTCGAATATGAGTTTGAGGAGAGTAGCAGATTTGTTTCAAATTACATATCCTGACCGTCCAGGACCGAGTCCAACTACAATAAGTAGGTTAGTACAGAAGTATAAATCAATCATAAAAAAAAGAATAGGCCAAGATATGTTATTACTGACGCCAAAAGAGATGAAATTCTACAAACAATCAAAAATAATAATATGCTCTCCACAAGAGCTTTAGCACAAACTACAAATGTAAGCAAATCTTCCGTGCATAAACTACTAAAACGAGAACATTTTAAGTCGTATCATTTTCAAAACCATCAGGAACTAATTGCCAATGATGCAGAAAGAAGAAGTAACTTTTGTGAAATCATGTTGGATAAGCTTCATAATGATGATACTTTACTATGCAGAATTTGCTTTACAGATGAAGCAACATTTTATGTAAATGGTGAAGTAAATTCACAGAACTGCCGCTACTGGAGTAGACAAAATTTGCATAGATATCATATCACAAGGACTCAGCGGCCACAGAAAGTCAATGTTTGGACTGGGTTGATTGGACACCATATTGTAGGACCGTTTTTTATTGAGGGTACTCTTACAGGAGAAAAATATTTAGAATTGCTTGAGTACTGAGTTATGCCAGCCCTCCACGCTTGAAATATTTATGGTGAGATTTGGTACCAGCATGATGGCGCGCCGGCACATAATTCTCATATGGTTAGAACATTTTTCAACCAAAGATTTCCAAACCGTTGGATAGGCCGTGGAGGAGAAGTAGAATGGTCCGCAAGGTCACCAAACCTGTCTCCAAACGATTTCTTTCTTTGGTCATGTATCAGAAATAAAGTTTTTCATGGAGAACCTCTAAACAATATTGACCAATTAAAAAATAGAATACGAGTTGCTGAAAGAGAAATAACTCCAGAGTAGATACAAAATACAATAAATGAATTCTACAATCGCCTAGGATACTGTCTGGCCGTCAATGGTGACATTTTTGAAAATTTGTTAAATTAGTTTTTAAATTTTGTTCAACTACTGTATTTCACATCCTATGTTGCAAAATAAAATACACGCTAAAATACATTGCTGTCATTTCATTATTACGTTACTCTAGCAACTAGTGTATGTATGTGCATGTTGCATTATAAAATATATTCACGGTATAATTTACTATACGAACTATTTTTCATAATGATGCAGTTGGTTTTTTTTGAATAGATATTATGCATTTCCATGGATATGGAATCAATTTTTCCATTATGCGTCATGAATGCAAATGATCAACGATTGCCGCCACGTCGTTATCCCGAGCCGACTGAGAAAAAGAATTAAAGCGTCAGCTCCCGGTCGATGATCAAGTGAACAGGACTCCACCGTCGCCTAACGGCGTTCTCTTTCGGACTTTTTCAAAGGAAAACCTCACGGCCGCGCACAAAGGCAGGTGAAATAAGGGCGGTCGGGGAATACTGCCGACCATTCTTCACTTCACTTTCCACTCAATTACCTTGCAAACTTTTCTGGAGTACTAACGAGCGCCACAATCGTCGATTGACGCCTGGTCTTTCCCCTCAAAAAAGAAACCTACACAAATACACATACACCAGCAAAAAAAAAATGTATTTAAAGTGGATTGCCTACTAATGGGTTTTGTTATTTTCTTTATATTTTGTTGGTTTACTTTAAAAAGTCTTTAAAGTATTTTTCGAACTGCTTTATAATGACGCGTAGAGTACAATAGAAAAATTCAAATTAAAAATTATTGAAACACAAACTTCGTAAAAACAATGAGAGTTATCGAGATTAAACATACACTCGGTTGTGTGATTTAAAATGTCTTTATTGAAAAACAGTAACAATTGTTACAACACTGTGATTTCTTCAGACTAAAATGTAAAACTAACACAAATGGAATATAAGAGGCTTCATTTTGATATGTAAAAGAAAACGAATATTTTTAAGCGAAATCATCGGATGTTTATTTAATTGTAAAGAGGAGGATATGCCATTAATCATAGAAAACAATATCAGATAAATGGCCGCCACAGCTACGCTTGCAGGACCATATTCTTTTCATGTAATTTCCATCACCAATTCGCATATTTGCGGCTGTATATCGTCGAAAACTTCACCAACTCCATTTTTGAGGTCTTGAATCGATTGTGGGCCATTGGCATAGACCTTATCCTTCACGTAGTCCCAAAGAAAAAAGTCTAAAGGTGTTAAATCCCAAGATCTCGGTAGCCAATTGTGATCGCCTCTACAGGAAATTTTTCACGAAAAAAAGCGATGGTATCGTTACTTATGTGGCACGTAGAGCCGTCCTGTTGAAAATAAACGCCCTCCGCATCAATATCTTCCAACTCTGGCCATACAAAATCATTAATCATCGTTCGATAGCGCAATCCACTCACCATAACAGTTGTTCCAGCCTCACTTTCGAAAAAGTAAGAACCATTGACCCCGCCAGACAAAAAACCGTACCAAACAGTCACACGTTGAGGACAGGATGATTTTTCGATGAAATTTCGGATCAGTTTGATGCATTTGAAGGACCCGATCAGCAAAGACAGGACGTTATTGTCTGAATTCGTCACAAAATAATTCTTGTGCCCAGTCATCGTGATTCCAATTTCTATACTGTTCAGCTCATATTATTTGTGCCCTTTTATAAAGAGCAGTAGGTGGAACATATACTAGAGCTCTTCGAGCATACATGCCAACGTTATGTAGACGAGTTCTTATTGTTAGAGTTGATACTATTCTTCTCGCAGTAGCAACAAATTCACTTCTAAACTGCGTTGCGTTATGAGAGCGTTTCCTGCGTGCAAATACTGTTAGGTATCGATCATCTCTTGGTGTTGTAGATGCTGGTCGTCCTTGTCCTCGCTTGCTCTGAACATCTCCAGTTTCTGAAAACCGATTCCAGAAACGTGAAATCACACTTTGACTAACTGCAAAAACTTCAGCAACAGCTTGCTATCTCCGTCCACTTTCCAATTGACTAATGGCTCTCCAAGCCTGTATATGAGTCAAATTGCGTTGGCTTTCCATTATTACCCGTAATTACAGTCAAAAAAATTAGCTGTGATACAGAAAATAGTAAAATCTAACTGTAGTCGAGATCGCTCGCATACGCGCTTTTATACACTCAAGCAGAAAGCAAAAAATGTAATAACAAAAATCACGAAAGCAAATTTAGTTTGCTATTGGGAACATATGTATGTTTAATAAGAATTACTTTATTCTCGACCGTATTATACGTCCTCAAATTCTTTAAACGTTGTTTTAAATCACCCTGTATGCAATAATATATTGAAGGCCGAAATTAACCTTTATTATAACATAAACAAACTTAGGGACTGTTTGTATAGTTGAAAAAATTCTCACCAATACCTCTACTAAACCTCTTTGGTTATTCCAAATTAGCCCAACATTTATTCTACATGTCAATTATAAGTGATGTCACTGTTTACCATCCGCAAATTAATTGTGCAGTAATATTAAGCCAAATATTTGCCAATGAAAATACGCAGTCCAACCGACGTTCTCTAAACGAGAGCTCTTCACAAATATGTACTGTGACGTTCAAAATTGATGGAACACCGAGTTGTCGAGTTATTTTTATAATACGTACAGAGCAAACATTACAGGGAACAGCCCTACGCAGTTGGCAATTCCATTGGAGTGTCTGCTAATTAGTTGGACTTAATTTGCGGATGTGATCGAAAGCGACGTGTTTGAGATCTATAATGAAATTAATAGACTCCGTGGGTTTATTTGTATTTGCATAACATATACTTGCATTTGTGTGTATATAAAACAGATAAGAGATTTTGGCTTCGATGCTTTCAGGTCGAAATTATTCCTGTCACAACAGCATTATTTATTGAACTTGAAACTATTTTATTTATATGTTTCTTTCATTACTTGTTAGTTAATACATTTTGATGATTTTCTGCCAATTCATACGAAAATGCACAATCATGAAGAGTATATACAGGGAAGGATAAGTAGTTAGTAACCCTAGACAAGAAAACACAAATTTTTTGCAAAATATTAATTTATTTTCCAAAGTATTTTCCTTGTAACTGATTAGATTTAGCCCACATATATTCTAATTCCTTCATTACTTCAGAAAAGTAGGTTTTATTAAACTATTTGAAATATGTATGCATTTGCTTCAGTGATTACTTTATTCGCTCCAAATCTCCTGTTACCGATCTAAGTCTTTATGTTTGAAAAAACAAGAAAGTTTAGGGGAGCCAAATTTGGTGAATAACTTAGATGCAGAAGCAGTTCAAAATCTAATTCATGAATTTTCGCTACTGAAACAATTGAAGTGAACACGTGCATTATGCTCAACTAAAATCATTCGTTCCTTCTTTAAGTACTTCGCTCTGTTTTGCATACCGTAGTTGATGTTATTGTTTTCGTTTTCTCAATCGACAAGAAAAATCGTGGCAGTTCCAAAAGACAGCAGCCATAACCTTTCCTATCGAGTGTACGATCTTGCCCTTCATTTCAGGTGTGTAATAAAGTGTTCAGCTTTCATCAATTATTATTACACATTGGCAAAAGTTATTTGAACATATTTTCTACGAAATTGCGTCCCCATTCAGGTTTGTGATCCACAGTCAACAAATATGGCAATGTACATACGCAATTCATTATAACAATAATATATTTATTTACCCAATAGAACATACATCATTTCATTTACAGAACAAAGAAAAGAAATAAGATAATAAAATATGTGAATCGTACAATAACACATATCGAAAAAATAATCTAAATAATAGACATAAAAAGCAAAACGTGTTGTTTGCTTGCTACAGTTGATAGAAAGTATTTTAAAATAAAGACATCATTTATATAATAGAAAATTATATTGCGAAGCGAGCAAAATGATCACTAATGGCCATCTTGAAGGAATTAAAACTTCGAAACATTTTTTATTACGTTCACGCAATGTACGTTTTGGCTTTCACTTTTCACACTGTTTAATTATCTGCTGATGATGACAACTTAGTTGTGGAAATACGTATACAGAATACGAAAATTAATGTGGCAAGGGGTTATATATCAACCTTCAGTGATCAAGTTAGATAATATGGCTATGGGGCAATAATTGAAAACATTTGGCATGCAACCATTTTTAGAATAGGTACAATTATTGCCACCTTTCAAACATCCGGAAGCACAGATGTTGTTAATACACCATTAAATATTTTGGCTAAAGCTGCATGAAAAATACGATCCATATGAAATGTGCAGAGCCCTCTGCTACTTTGTGTAAATCTATTCGATGGCTATCTTGCATCACATACTTTCCTAATCATCTCTGGAGTACACATGTTTTGTGGGTGCTGTAACACACATGTCAGTTCGGCCGTATTTAAACTTAGGTATCTATCGTTTTATGTCTGCAACGATGAAGATTATTTTTCGTAAAAAATTCCAGCTCAGTTTTGATATGATCGTATATTTTGTTTTTTAAAAATGAGAACTTAATCACAGATTGGTACTCAATTTTTTCTATGTTTTGGCATTTTCTATTGAAACAAGTGTCCTTACAATCGGGACGGACGCAAATTTTGATCATTAAAATGAGTAAATAGGATTTTTGATTAGCCTTGTTGCGTTTCACCAGGCCCCTGTTATAATTTACACATCAATAACAACGTATATTATGAATTAAACTATAATATTTACATACATGCATCTTTAAATTAAAGGCATTCATATTAAGGATTCATTTTAAAGTGGAGGAAATTGTAACAAATACATTCATTTAATTGTAATATATTCTTTACCATAATTCTCAACCTTACACTAGTATTTATGTAGTACCTGGATTTAGTCTATCAAACGGTGTTTTAAAAATTGTTCCTCCCAAAAAAAATCTCCTAGCAGTGAATTGGTCCCTACATAAGAGTACAGTGACTATCTCTCCCCAGTAAATCATTCCTTAAATAAACGTATAGTTCGGCGTCCTTATCTCCGAAACAGACGCAACAATTGATAAGAATATTGACTTTACGAGCACAGAGTGATTTGTAAGCTTTTGTGCAAATAATGGGGTACGTGGGGTTTTTTATGAGGGTACCAACTCCCACAACAATGCAATAGCGATCGTCCCGTTTTTGCTACAGTTTCCACGGGGGAATTGACTGAAGAGGTATATAAAGCTTCAATGGGACTGGTAATCTACCAGCTAACACTGTTCGGGTAATAAAAGCGGGAGATATTGTATTGCTTCTGTTGATACTCTCTCTTGTCTCTACCATTTGACTTTTAAATTTAAGTGGTGGATGGTGCAAATTGCTGCCGGAATCGATTAAACGCGAGTAGATTTAAATTAATTACACGGGTTTTTCGTACTTTTACTTAAGCCTGGCATCGAATATATGTTTGTGTGTGTGTGAGGGTTTTGTTTTCAGAAACGATTTACGATGTCTTTTCTACTTTTATATTCCAGTTCAAAATCCGTTAAATTCAATCATATTTATCCAACTTCTGCGGAAATTTTATTTATTTAGTGGAGTTAAAGCAAACATTGAATTTTAAATAAAAACATTATTTATAATAGTATAAAATATACTACCCCAAAGTATTAAAACTATGTCGACCTTTTTCAAATAATTCTTTATTTCCATCAAATTGAAAAAATTATTCGAAGCTGTTCAAAATTTGTAAAAATGTTTAAAACCCTTTTGATGTCATTTGAAAAGACATCAACTTTAAAATTTTCATTTAAACGTTTCGCCACCACTTTCTTAATGTCTAACATACGAGGGAGCGTTTTTATATTCGCGGAATGAGCGGGTTGTAGAGGGGTGAGTAGGCGCATTGGGGGGCGTGGCCTGTGCAGCGACTCATGATTAGTATAAATACGAAGATTCATTGTTATTAGATACTTAGTCTTTGAGCTATCGTCAACCAAGTAACATAAACAGGAGTGAAAAGTGAAATATGGAAAAAATCGAATATCGTGCCGTTATAAAGTTCCTTACCAGGCAAGGAAAATCAGTCGCGACCATAATGAATGAGATGTCATTGGTTTACGGCGACTCTTGTCCAGGAAAAACCATGGTGTACAAGTGGCATAGTTTATTTAAACAAGGAAGGGAATCCCTTGAAGACGATCCGAGGCCGGGCAGGAGCATTGAGGTGACCACGCCAGCACTTATCCAAAAAGTTGAACAAATTGTACTCGAAGATGCTCGACTAAAGAAGAAACAACTCGCAGAAATGGTTGGAGTATCCGATACAACAATTTTTAAAATCCTACACGATCATCTCGGCATGTCTAAGGTCAGCGCAAGATGGGTGCCGAGAATGCTCACGCCGCCGCAAAAACAACAGCGCGTAGAGTGTTCGCGTGCATTTTTGGACCTCTGTAATGAAGACAAGGATGGTGTATTGAGTGGAATTGTTACTGGAGACGAAACTTGGGGTCATCATTATGAACCTGAGTCCAAACAAGACTCCATGCAGTGGCATAAAAAGGGCACAGCACCTCCCAAGAAATTTAAAGTGTCACAATCAGTTGGGAAACTCATGGCAACGGTATTTTGGGACTCGGAAGGAATATTGTTGATTGATTATAAAGATAAAGGTGTTTCTGTAACCGGAGAATATTACGCTTCAATATTAGCGCGACTAAAAGAAGCCATTAAAGAGAAAAGACGGGGAAAATTGACAAAAGGTGTTCTGCTTTTGCACGACAACGCGCCCGTCCACAAGAGCCGCGTTGCGTTAGCTTCCCTGCATAAGGTGGGCTTCGAAATTGTGAATCACCCACCCGACAGCCCAGACCTGGCCCCGAGTGATTATTACCTGTTTCCGAAAATGAAAAAAGAGCTGCGGGGTAAAAAATTTACTGCCGATGATGAAGTCAAGGAGGCAGTTTCGGCGTATTTTGCAGATAAAGAGAAATCATTTTTTTATGAGGGTATAAATAAATTCATTGAAAGATGTGAAAAATGTATCCGTCTTGCGGGTGAATATATTGAAAAAGAAAAATAATTTGGTTTTTTTATTTCCACCCCTTGTCCCCCATTCTGCGAATATAAAAACACTCCCTCGTATATATCATTCAAGCTAAATGCAATTGCATGCTAAATTCTACGTTGCCCATGCAAAAATTATTGCTTATTCAAAACTACTTGGCAGTCCATTACGATATGCTATGTTCAACTCGTTATCCTTTCTTTTAATACTAAAGGTGGTGCGATATATATATATTCGAAGAAATGACTCTTGCACTAGGTGATGTTTGTCCAAATCGCACAACGATGGTGGTATAGAGAATTCCAAAGGGGAACACATCGCTCGATTCTGTATTCTGCACGTGAAGAAACTTTATTCTCTCTGGGTGCCCGCATCGACTGACTGAAGAGTAGATGACACGACGTGTGACTTGGTGCCGGAAGATGCCAAAAAAGTTTAATAAAGAACAATCTCGGTATGTGAAAAACATCGCGACAGGTGACGAGACTTGGCTGTGCTATTACGATGTGCCGACCAAAGCTCAAAACAAAGCTTGGGTTTTTGATGATGAGGACACACCCGTAGTTGTCAGTGGTAGAGTAATAAAAGGGATGAGATTGTTTGGGTAGTGTACTTAACTCGTGCATACTACCAGACATATGATTACTTTTAAAACTCATCTTTGTAAAACCTTCAGATATTTATTTTTTACAAATACATGGTGGTATGAATAATACAGAAACATCTTACATTAGAATACTTAGCAAATTCTTTCGTTGTTGTAAATAATAATAATTTTCATATTAGTATTAGGTTTTCAGTGATTTTTAATATCATTAAATGGAAGTATACATGCTTCATCATAGCCGAGTGTTCGTATTTGATGACATTCAACATTCACGGAGTGTACGAATGCTTTTGTGATGGACTGTACATCATCTGGTATTAAAATTATTCTGCAATAAAACAATTTTCAACGTTTTTTCTTATGTATCGCATTAGACAAGTTTCTCTACAATTTTTCCTTTTCACAGATGCAAAAGTGTAATTATTGCTTTCTGAATTATGTCTTCTCCCTGCTCAGAAACTCAGGTAAAAATTTTCATTACTGTAATTACTTTTTTAGTTTACTTAGTAGATGAGGAATGAAAATCCTTAAAATTTTGTCCCATGTGTTCTTCCATAGTGCACTCTTGTCTTTTCTTCAAAATATTTCCCTCATTTTTTTCATTATTCATCGTTTTGAATTGAAGGTTCTAAAATATTTTACCCTCTTTTTATATCCTGGTACAAATTCCTACTTGTTTTTCGTTTTTAGTCATCCTCGTTTTTATGTCTTTCTATTTATTGCTTACAGTTCTCCTTGCAAAGTTTATCCTGTTCTCGTTGGGAAAGTTTCCACGTTTGTATTGTCCCTTTGCTTCACAATCCTTTTGTATTTACATCAGTAAGTATGTACGCGAATCTTGTTGATGTTCATTCTTTCTCATTGGTAACAACTTATTTGCTATTTCCTAAATGTTTCTCTATGAGATTGAAGTAAGACAAATATTAATTTCTTAATTAATCATTGTAATAAGTGCATTGAAAAGAGAGAAGTGAAGAATACAATTTATAAAATTGTCAAAGCGAGCTTACATCATGTCTGTGAATTAAATTAATAAACAAGAACGAAGAAACGAAATTAATTCAAAACAAACAGTAATAATTAATATCTCTTTAAACTAGAAAAGGTATATCATACGCATTACTTAGTTTAAAGAAAATTTTCGTGTAATTTTGGTGGAGGCGCCTGGTATTCTGGATGTCGTTTGACATATTTTTTTGGCGGATGGTATTACACTTGTAGCAGCAATAGACACTTCCTTGTGAGAGCTTTACGCAATATGTATCATATCAACTACATAAGATTCTATTTAGAAATTTTTAAAAGCATTAAAATGTCGGTGGCATTTAAATATTTTTATATTAGTTGTGGCAGCGGTAGACATTTCATTGTGCAAAGAGTCTTTCGCATTATGTATCATATCAACTTCAAAAGATTCTATTTAGAAATTTTTAAAAGCAGTAAAGCGTTGGTGGCATTTAAATATTTTTATATTAGTTGTAACAGCAGTAGACACTTCAATGTGCAAAAGAGTTTTGCGCATTATGTATCATATCAACTACATAAAATTCTATTTACAAATTTTTAAAACCAATAAGTTGTTGGTGTCATTTAAATATTTTTATATAGAAATCGATTTACTCACAAAATTACGAAAATAGGGTTTACAATACTATTGATTTTGGCATTACGCTATCTAGCAAGCGGGTAAGTCAATTCGTTTACAGATGTGAATACAAACTGCGAAAAAAAACGAAACTACTCGCATTGATCACAGATTATTTAAAGCTGGCTCTGAATCAGCCGCGTCAAATGTACAATTAAGCTGATACGGGGATTTCGAAATGTCATTAGGAAGTTACAGAAAATAAAGGAACGATAAATACAACAACAAATTAAGTTTATGAAGCACATATATAGTCTTCCAGACGATTCTGCACGGCACTGATTCTATTGTTGTATTTTCAACGCTGCCAGATTGATTATGTATTTATAATTATAATCATTTCAATTAGAATTTGCCACTAAGTTGTCTTTATTTATATACGAGCATGGTCCCATAAGTATCCGGCTTGACCTAGAGATGGCGGTGGTTGTTTAAAAAATGTATTAGATTATTCCTGTATTAGAAAGTACACAATCTATAAGGCATATGTTTGAAGTTTGAAGACGCCACGTTGTTTAGTATTTGTTTGCCAGCCATCAATAGTGAATGTTTTCAATGAATTTGTAAAAATTGAGAAAATTGGTCATCGTTACGTGATACAATACTTTTATGTGAAAGGCCTCAGCCCAACCGATATAAAAGCTGAACTGGATTCTACTCTGGGTGAGTCTGCTCCTTTGTTTATAACACTGAAATATTGGGTAGCAGAGTAAGCCGTACGAGCTGCCAAGACGAGCATTGCAGTGGTCGACCAAATGAGGTGACCACTCCAGAAATGGTGAAGAAAATCCACAAAGCGGTACTGGATCATCGTCGCCTGAAAGTGCGCGAGCTAGCGGACATAGTAGGCATTTCAAAAAGTGCAGTACATTGCATATTATCTGAAAATTTGGATATGAGAAAGCTGTGTGCAAGATGGGTACCACGTTTGCTCACACTCGAGTAAAAACAGCGTCGTGAAGATGTTTAAAAAGGGAAAACCGGCTTCAAAGAAGGCAAAGACCATTTCATCTGCAGGCAAGGTCATGGCATCGGTTTTTAGGGATGCACGTGATATAATTTTCGTTGACCATTTTGAAAAAGAAAAAACTATCAACGGCGAGTATTATGCGAACTTATTGCAACGTTTGCGCGAAGAAATCAAGCAAAAACGGTCGCATTTAGCTAAGAAGAAAGTGTTGTTTCATCAAGACAATACGGCAGCTCACAAATCCGTTATTACAATGACCAAAATTAATGAATTAAAGTTTGAATTGTTACCTCATGCACCTTATTCGCCAGCTTTAGCCGCCTTGGATTATTTTCTGGTCTCAAACTTGATAAAATGGCTCAGTTGTCAAAGATTTTCTGACGATGAAGAAGTGATGTCGGCAGATAATGGCTATTTTGGCGAGCTTTTGAGGAGGTTCTTATTATAAAAAGGGTATCGTACTTATTGAACATCGGTGGGAAAAGTGTATAGAGCTGAAAAGAGATTATGTTGAAAAATATATTTCTTTCAAAAATGTTTGTGTTTTCTTTGTTGCGTCGGTTACTTCTGGGACCACCCAGGTATAGTAATACACAAATGTAGGCAGTTCAATTGGCAATTGGCAAATATTAATATTTCTCTTGACTTCAGTCTGCATAAATCTATGTAATTAAATGAAATTTATTGCTAAAGAATATAATAAAGAAGTACAATACAAGATACTTCATTAATTATTTATACCATAAAAATGAACTACACCTTTTTTCAGATCAATTCCCAATGCCAAAGTTTGAAATCTAACAAATCCATATCATAAGTTTTCCTATATACAAATATAGCAGATAATTTTACTAAATCTTACACATTTGTAACAGCGGAGACCAACGAGACGCAAGTATCTTTTCGAATATCGATTTTGCCTGTGGCACATAAGTCCTGCAATAAGATAGAATTACGTTACTGCCTGCTGCTGCTGCAGTTGTTATCACAGTTTCACACATAACAGTAAATATGAATTTCCTCATTTTCATGAAAGTACGTCTCATAATATTATTCCTAGTGCTGTATTTTTACGTACACTGGCAACCTGATTAGGAATTATTGTTTCGGAATTTAAAAATGTAATATGTTGAGAGATTTAGATAAAAGTTATGTGCAATAAAGTTAGAAAATGAACAAGCTGACGCTATTTGAAATGTGTTTCGTATTTATGATGCATCCTAAGAGTATTGCATTTCAAAAATTTCACCTTATTAAGTAGGGAGCGTATCACAATAACTAACAACACGTCTAATATGAACAAAGGACTGCTTCGTGATTTAAACTTGGACTTTTTTGTCAATAACCGAATATAATTTTGTTAATGTATGTCTGTAGGTAACTGTTGTTAATGTAGTCTCATTTTTGTATGTATTCAATAAGAATAACTCCTGCTTGGGTAAAAGATGGTAGGTTATATACAATGAATTTACGATCACACCAAAACTGCAAATATTTTACGTTTAAATATGACAATTGAATAGCTTTAAGAGAATTCTTTTTCATTCCCAGGAATTTGGTGATACTGCTAGACTCCAATTATACAAAATCATTTTCTTTTGCTAAATACTTTATAAAGCACAATAATTATAAAGGAATTGAAGTCGAATTTTACACATAATTTAAAAAATATTGTCACTATTACCAATATTTTTTGTAACTGGTCGTTAGGCCTTTACAGGATGTGATAGTATATGTCATTATTATTATTATGCGTAGTTTTTTCTAGCATTTTCTCAGTCTAACACCGGGAAACTTTTCTCTGTCAAAAATGTGAAGATACTGCGAGACTAACAAAACCATTTTCTTTTTCGAAACACTTTATAAAAGCACCAAGAGAATAAAGGAATTCAAGTTAAATTTAACACATTAGTTGAAAAAGGTTATCACTACTACCAATATCCCCAGTAATATAGCGTCAGGCTTTTAGAGGATGTGAAAATATAATTATTATGCATAAGTTTTTCTCGCATCTTCTCAGTCTAATGCCAGGAAACTTTCCAATAAACCCACCCACACACACACACACACACACACACACACACACACACACACACACACACACACACACACACACACACACACACACACACACACATACATACACACACACATATATATATATATATATATTGTATATATATATACCTATATGCTTGAGCTCGGAATGTAAGCGGCTGATACTGCGGTGCTATTGTACATCATGAAACGAAAAATTAATATAAACTTTATGGTGCTTAGTAGCTCCATATGGAAGATTATTAAACTCTCATCTTAACAAAGAGTGGATATAGTGAGCATTGTATGCTTGTTTTGGGCATACCTTCTGTCTTGTATAAGTCATTTGCTGAAGATTTTCAGCTTTTCGGGCAAGATCTGGAAGGAAAAGTGCGTTTATCGCACTTAATAAGCTAAGAAATCACCGACTAACAGTGAAAGGATTTAAAATACATGAGACGATTAGAGAAAGGCTTTAGGAAAATAATTGGGGTTTATAGAGATCCCTTGCAGAAACTACCTTAAATATTTTAATATTTTAAAAATAATTTCTGTATTTGAGGCAAATGTATCAATAAGAGCAACATAAATAAATTTTTAATTATTCATAAAAAACTTGTTTTGATTCTACATTTTGAATAGAATCGACTCGTTTATGAACGACTGTGCAGGTTGAAGATTTTCTAATTGAATTAAACAAATGGGTGAATGACATTTTTAATTTAAACGAAAACAAAATAAAGTTCGAAACTTGTATTAAATGACTCGTGAATTGACCACATGGATATCGCGCTATACATGTTAAAAGTTTATTGAATGAAAGCCCGAAAGAAATTGAGCGAAAATATAAATCACTTTTTTTTCCATCAGAAAGTCACTACGACTATGTTTAAGTACGAAAAGATCAGCTTCGCTTCGCTAAAGCGCGCCTCTTCGCAACTTAATGATTTATTTACTTCTTTACTTCAACGTTCCGAACAGCGGCACATCACGACCAAACTCCATTGATTATATATGAGGTAGCAGACGTCCCGAGGGATCGGTATATTCCAACTGAACTTCTCACCGAACCGTGGTACACCGTCGGTACTTGAAGGTGGATTTTGCCTCCCACGAACACAGGATATATTGTACGGACGACCGTCCGTTCGAATAAGATGGAAAGAGACTGCGAAAAGATGATACTAATGTTCGCGATGGATTTTATTGGAAGGGTAGAACAGAACGGGCTCCAGCGACCTGATTTATGGAGCGTGTGGAGGATGGTACGCGGACACGGGGCGATTAATTTTGCTGGAGGAGAGATCCCTCAGTGCTCCAAAACCTCTCATCCCATCGTACCGTAGCAGTTCAGTGACGAACCAGGGCTGTTTGACTGGGTGACGGGCTATGGTCGATGAATGGATACCATTCATCAATCTGCTACTGACGTGTTCGGAGTTGTTCAGACAACGGTTGGAGTTATTGCGATTAAATATTTAATTACGCAAACTCAAAGCCAACTGATAAATAACGCACATTAGTATTGGAGTATTTGGAAAAGTTTAGTTCACGTTTGATGAAAATTTGCGTCATACATTTATTGCAAGCCGAACGACCTCTAAGTTTAGGTGAACATTATAAATTGGAATATGAATTTTATGTTGATGGAGATGGAAGAAGGTCTAATGAAAATGTTCCTAAAATATTGTTGAACGGATCAATCTACCTATCTGTCTTCCGTGAGAGGTTTTCAAATAGTAGGAAGTGTCAAGAATTTAATTGTTGTTGTAGTAGTGCATAACAATATGATAATAAATTTTATACAGTAATAATCATCATAATAATATTAGTAACTTTAATAATAATAATAATTTTAATAACAATAACAGAAAAACTAAAACATAGTAAACCCATTGCACTGTAAATGTTAAAATAATTAACAGAAAATAAAACATTTATAAAACCAAAAAATGAAAATACAAAAAATCCAGCAAAGTACTGACCGATCACATGCTAACCCACACTACATAAAATTCTAACTGCCATCGTAGCACAAAAGGAAGACAGAGGGACCAAAAGTATGTAGAAAACACAATCATGGGTGTAAAGAGCAAATTATAGTAGACAGTATAATCAAGAAACAAACAAAGAAACTTAATTACATGTTATATATATTATAAGAAATTATTTGATTCTATACCACACAGTTGGCTAACAATAATACTAGACATTTATAAAATAGATGTACATATATATTTTTTATACGCAACCATGCAATCCTGGAGAACCTCAATTAATCTAACAACAAAACAAAATTGTATAACAGATGGAATCGAAATTAATAGAGGGATAGTTCACGGAGATTCTCTTAGTACCCTATAGTTTTGTTTAACCCTCCAGCAAATATGGTAGATAATACAATATACGGATTCAAAATTAGCCATCAAAACACTCCATTAGATACGATACACCATCTACGCTACATGGACGATATAACCTGTCTAATCTATATCATCGTTATGATAACAATCTTTAAATGAGCGAACAAAACATATTAAAACTTGTAGCAAATACCATTTTGTGATGGATAATGGAACCGTACAATATCAGCCGTGTACAGCCCGAGCTTAAACCCATAGATATGAAAGTTGAGTGGAGAGTTTTTCGGCGTTAGATTAAAGAAATGCGAGAAAAATCTACGCAAAATAATAATAAAAATATTGGGAATTTAGAATTTTTTTAATTATAACTAATTTTAAAGAAAAATATATATGTATGTGTATGTGTAAATGTTTTGGTTTTAATAAATATAAAAATAAAGATTTACAAATGCAAATTGATTTAATTACAACTGTTTTTTTGTTCGGTTGCATGGGCATACTGTTATTCTGTTCGAATTATAATTATGTATATAATAGGTTTCAGCAGTCTAGAATTGGTGGCAAATTACTTAACTTACCTTATGCTGATGGTGTGTTGTGTTATGACTATTTATTTATATTTCAAGGTTTCCATGGCAGATTATACATATCAATCCATACTTTTTTTTGCTCATGAGCTAGTTGTTCTTATCTGTAGACTTAATGAGGGTCTGCTAAGATTGTCTAAAATATTTAACTACCTTTGCCAATTGTTTTTACTATAAAGAATTCCTTTTTCTTAAATAGAATCAATATTTGTGTTAGGTTTATCAATAAAATATTGTTTCTGTAAATGAAATAAGAAACCTTGAAATTGTGGTTTTGTTTCCTGAAAGTGTTTAATACCTTTAATTGGTCTCTTTTTCTATTTTTCAAAAATTGGTGGGCTTTATAGTCACATCGATTGTTAGAGTTTGGTAAGTTTATTTTCGGTACCATATTTTTATGCAATAAAAAGACGAAGATTAAAAGGAAGTGAGGCAATAACATTTTTAAGCTAGCGCAACTATCCAAAGTTATAGTAGTTACAGTTGGTTTAAATTCAATATATGGTATTACTTCAAGTATTGATTTACTTCCTTTTTAAATCTTCTCAATATTTTCGAAATTCATCAAATGTAATTTCCAAGCTATCCCCGGAAATTCTTACTTCATATTTGACGATCCTTTGAAGTCAGTCGAAGCAAACGGAAATTTCTGCTTCTACAGTTCCATCATCCAAATTTCATAATCCCAAAATATTATGACGAATCACACGATCGAACCATAATTTCCACTTTAACGGCATAGGCGAGCGTGTGAGTGATAGTCAAAAAGCAAGATAGCTCCATTCCAATCGAAATCAACCACGCATTCGTCCGCCAGAGAACGCTCTGGGTACATTAAACCGGAATTCCGTCGGTTAAAACTCACGGGACTGAAGGGGTCCTTCTGCTTGTCCTGTGGTCAATTCCATTTCAAACGCCGCATTACGGAATCGCCTTCCCTCACGGTTCCCCGCCAGCCCGCATCGCCCACCTAAAACCTCAAACTCCACCTCATCTTCGCTGAAAATCCTCAACGTTCGACGGAAACGGTCCATGTTTTACTACTCCCTCGCATTCGTACGTTCATGGGACCGGTCCAGTTTGATTGTTATTTGATTACTGGCGGGATAGTTCTGTGGAAGCCGGACAAGAAGCTTCCGTCGGTAACACAATGGCCGTGTTAATTGTTCTTTGTCGGTGGAGGACCTTCAAAATGAATTTAGACACAAACACGAACGTACTCACGCACACGCACATAAGAGGAATCATCTTCTCCAGAGATTACATTGTAATTAAAGGAGATTGTTTTGGATTAAATAGGCACTAGTGGAATAGGAAAAGAGATTTGTAGATAACAAAGTCGCTTCACTTTAATTAAATAATTTTAATTACTGTTATGTACAAGGAAGATATTTTAGTATACGGGGTTGGTGTAATAAGTATGAAAATATTTGAATAAAATTGATGTTTTTATGACGTGCTTGCTTTTTTCTCTTCTGGAAAGTTCAGAATATATTTTTAGATATGACTGTTTATGCCATGTGATTCTGAACTGAATTACTTGAACGTCTTTTATGTAATAGTATAATTCTTCACTGTGTAGTTCTCGTCTCATTTGTTTCCTTTCTTATGTTATTTTCCATAGACTATTTTCGTATAGTCTCAAAGATTTTTATTTTTTTGGGTACAAATTTGAATACATATTCTCCGCGTATGTGGCAAAAATGTTTTGGGTTGTTTAAACAACACATTTTTGAATTACTCATTGCGAAAAAATTCCGTTAATAGTCCTAACACAGCGATACTGTTCAAAATATGCACGTGTTAAAGAATAAATTCGCATAAACGACGAAAAAACTACTGAATTAACTGTAGGTGCACAAAGTATTTTAACGGTAGATTTAAAAATGGCGTGTTAGAAACAAGTTTTATCAGCTACGAAATTCGCGGCAATGGACAAAAAGTAAAATTTTGTAAAGTGGTGTTTTAAATACATTAAAATATGTGTAAGACGACCAGCGCCAGTTCCAGAAAAACGTGATCATTTCGAAAGTTACCGCTCTAGGCGAGTTAAATTTAATACTTTAGTATCAAGTGACAATAAAATGGGGTTGTTTAATTAGACGATCGTCTGACAAGGGTGGCCACTTGGTCAGGTTTTACTGTTTATAATTGTTGACAAACATGTAATTACAGAGACGCGTATATATGTTTTTAAGAATTATTGAGTTATGTCATAATTGGTGGAGGCGCCGGGTATTTTAATTCTTAAAAATGTATTTTCTCATTATAAAATAACTTGATTTGGAGTACACCTTTGTATTGTTTCATTTAAATAATCTTCTATCACTATACATACATCCACACGTACGCTCGCACGCATATATGTATACACATACACACTGTTACGCTTCGCATACAAGGTAATTAATTGGAAGAGTTTGTTAAGCGTATTCGGAGTACTACTTTACTTTCTTATCTGAAAATTTTAGGACAAGTATAAGGGCTCAAGTTCTATTTAACAAAACCATTTTCGTTAGGATTGCACTTTCGCTTAAACCGGAAGTCGCCATAAATTCAACTATTTTAGAGATTTTTTTAATATTCGTTTTTACATAGTCTTTACTGTTCTTTGATATAACTGTTTTGGCATCGGAAATTATAATATTCGTAGCATAAATAGGAAATTCTTCCCAATAAATTTTTTCGTATTATAATGCAGAATTCCGTGTGCCCTTTCCTTCTTCCTGTTTTTTTGCTGATTTTGGTAGATCAAGCCACAAATTGCTGTGATTTTTAATCTTATCTATGAAAATATTGTGCAAAAATTATTAAGTCAGATGCATATCATATAATAATTGAACACGACTATTTACAACGTATTTTATTTAATTAAGACTAGCGTATGACAAATGTCACTTCTGATTTAGATAAAAGAGAAACCATATTATAGCAAACTTCAAACGAGACTCTTTTAGAGAGAAGTGCAGTGTTTCTAATGTTTGTATATTATTAAACGTCCTATAATCCCTAGTGTAGAACTGTATAGTTGGTAATGTTGCTCGAATCGTCAGGTTGTAATACGCACTATTTTCCAGATATCCGAGAATGTAGAATATTCAATAGCTAAGTTGAAAATCTTTACAAGGGGTATTAACACTACTCTGCGACAATCTTTAAATCTTTAATTAAAGTATATTGACATGACCAAAACTAAACTTATTTTTCAATTTACAAATTGCATTTAACATATCTTCCTCCGAAAGTGATTCCAAATGGATTTGGTTTGAACAGTCAGAGGAAGTAGTGGTATACCACGATGGAGAAGGATTAATGTAAACGTTACTGGATTATTTACCAAAGGCATTAATAATTCGCTGCGGCTCTTGGTATGCGTCATCGCCAATATGCCTATCACTAGGAATACGTGTCTTCTGTTTTCCTTTGTCATACGTCCAAATTCTTGTATAGTTAACGGATAGTAGAAAATGGGCGAAATATACTTTTTGACATTTAGTTCAATAAATTGCAAGTAATGCGTATATCATTTATTCATTTTGTCCATTAAGGTTATGCATAAATGCAAATTCCTTGTGTTAAAGTAATCTTGCTATATTTCTCATGTACATATCTATTAGGGTATGGTTATTCTCTACAATAGCACTCACATACACATTTCAGCTCTTCGTCGTTGATTCGCATCCATAAATTTCTCATCCTCATACTACAATAAGATAAACAAACCACCAAGAACGGTAATAACTGCCAGAATGTAAATACGTGGCATTAATACAATTTCTCGGATTTTGTAAATAAGGCAATCAATTTCGGACCGGTTTAGTTACGGTCGCATTTAATGAAGCACACAACTAGCTACACCAGCTTAGAGCTGTAGTTGTTCTAAGTAGGTGTATGTGTACGTTTGCACCGAATTCGGCCGTTAAAAGGACCACCGTTGTTGTTTTTGCTCACGATTTGTATTAGGTCCGAGATTACGAATGGCGAAAGCCCAAACTAATCGTCTAAATGATAAGGAGGTACTCGATTTTGCCGGTCGTGCTGTTTTATTAATTCCTAAAGAGCCCTGCGCTTAATCAGTTTATAACCTTTGTAAATGGCGTACTATTGATTTGAAAAGAGACGATTTTTGGAGTATTGAAGAACAATTCTGTAATCAACAAAAGCGTTGTATGTCGAATAGAAGGTCTTCTAGCATAAATAAAATATTTAATGTTTCATAAATATACTAGAGAAACAACTCGATAATAAAATGCTCCATGCTGGTGTAAGTTTGTAATAGAAGTCATAAATCAGATATGATACTAGGTAGATGTTCTATTACTAGTTACATTTTAATAATAATAATAATAATAATACTTTATAATTTTTATCGAGTTAAACTCCAATTACAGAATAAATACTTAACACTGATATATATAGATTGCTTTAAGAGTTTTACGATTCAGCTACTTCCCGTAAGGTGGCGCTATCGCAAATATTTTTGTCGCATTCTCTGAGATTTTATAGTCCGAATGTCATTTATAGTTTGTTAGTATATGCTGTCTCTTAGTAATTTTTTAAATAAAGTGAGTTTTGTGGAAATTGGAATTAACGCGTGAAAGTTTTGGAGCCATGATTTTCTACGATTTTAAAGATAGTCTCACTCGATAAGAGTGTTCGCTAAAATCAAGCGATTGTTTGGCGATGAAGCACCGCTCTTGGCGACTGTTCAGTGGTTGTAAGACTTTCAGAATGGACGTGTTTCACCTAAAGACGAGCATCGTGAAGGACAGTCTACCACTGCAGTCACTACAAAAGACATCAACGCTGTGTGCAACATGATAAAGACAAACAACTAGTGCTCAAACAAATTAGAACTATCCTGCATGATCATCTGGCCGTCAGAAAACTTTGTACCACAATTTGGCAGAAGCTCCAAAAAAAGCGTTTATGGATTAGTGCAAAGAAATACTTAAAATATTCAACCGAGGCTAAAATCAGTTTACGACATCGTTACAGGTGACGAAAGTTGGATTTTTTGTTACGAGCCAGAAAACAAGCGACAATCGGCTCAATAAGTCTTCAAAGACGAGGAAGAACCTACACAAGTGAGACGCGGTCGAAGCCCTGGTAAGAAAATGGTGACTTCTTTTTTCGGACGCGCCAGCAATCCTGCTACTATTCCATTAGAGGCTCGTGAAAAGTGTATTAAAAGAAACACATTTTCAATCTGTTCAACATGCAAAAGCAAAAACGGCGGAGTTGTTGAAGAAGTTAACAACTGACGAACAACAGCATTGCTTTGAACAATGTCAGACACGTATACAGCGGTGTATAGATAGGGGAGGAGAGTATGTTGAAGGGGATGAAAGTTAAATATAAGTTTGCAATAAATAATATTTCTCACACCAGTTTCTTTATTTAATTGCCACACCTCGTATGTATAAAATTAAGGAAATAATACTGGTCATAAATGCTTTTTGTTTCTAATCCGAAATAGTCTGTTTCACAAAACCTATTAAATTTATTTTCATTTCAGAAATATATTCATACTTTGGGGCTCCCTAGTTGAACAAATACAGTGGAAAAGCCACATATGCCTATTATCCAATGGTTTTTCCTTCGTGAATACTTTTTATTTGGCAACATAAAAAAACAACTACTTTCCGTTTTGCTTGCTCGATATATTAATATTACATCGCTGTTTCAGATTTATTCACGTACTTTAATAATTTAGTTACACAAATCGAAAGTAAAATAAAAAAAGAGGAATGTGTAATATGTAAATATCTGAGTAATCGAGCCGACTGAAAATAAAGTCCAAATTACTCGGCTATAAAATTGTATTATCTAGTTAGGAGTAAGAAGTTCTTTTCTTTTTTTTTTCTGTTATTGTACTTTGCTTTTCGTCTTTCTCTCCTTTAACCGCCTCTTGCGGTCCATTTTCGTAATTTTCCACTGCCTTTTATGACCTCTTGATTCCGTATAAAGTTTCCGGTCGAAAAAGTTTTTTTTTGCCTTTCAATGGCCCGGCAAGACAAAGATCTTCCCTTCGCTCGGGCCTCGGAGAAAAAATACATCCGAGAAGATACCGGGAAGTTTATGGTGACAAAGGAACCGAGGATTAGATTCATCAAGAGTTATAATTCTATCTATTTTTTTTTAATCCTTCACGGTTCTCTCAATGGAGAATTATATTGTTATTGCTTTTTCTACTGGTCCTTAACGTATTGCTATTGTGGGAAACATACGTTTATGGTCCATTCTTATTAAGTATAAAAAGGGAGTGCTATTTCAATTCGAATGAATGAAAGCATTTGCTACTTTCAGTGTAATAAACAACAGATTAGGTACAATAAAATATTTTTACAATTTATTCAATAGTTTCTTTATTACATGTTTTAATTTTTTTAGTATTGCATAAGTGATTGTGTGAGTGAAAAGTATTCACATTATTACTTGGTAGAAAAAAAAGTTTGCGATCTAAATTTCAATTCTTGCGGTCGAGCCGTAACAGTATCAAACTGGTGGAGTTCTTGTATGTTTCATGAAAATAAGATATGCGTTATATGTAATTCAAATAGCGCAAGAGTTTGTTTACTTTTTCGACCTGAGAGCAAAAAGCTTCAAACAATTGAATTTTCCTTCTCGCCTTTTGGGAAATATTAAAAGAAAATTTAATATTTACTTAATTTCACAAAATAGCGAAGCATTTGGTGTACTGTTCTCTATAGAATATTTAATTTTGTTTAACGTAATTTTAATTCCAAGATCAAATATTTTAAGTAAAAGTTTCGACGACATTCCTTTTGAGTTTTTTAAGTTAATGTCGGCTTAGAATGCTTTACGAAGATGATGATAAATGCGACTTTTGATAAGTAAGCCATCGTCTTCAGTAAAAAAAAAAGAAACACAGTATTGAAACATGGGATCATACTATAGTTAGCCTGAAAACAGTGAAACACTCTAGTCAATGACAATAAAAACCCTGAATTTCACAAAAACATTAACATGTAACGTACCTATTCCAGGGGCTATTATTGTTTATACAATTTACAATTATTATTATAATTACAATTATTATATATACAATTACGAAATGATTCGATGCTAAAAATTCCAAAATGAGGACCAGAGTTTTGTGAAAGTAATCCTCAACTTCTATCCATAAAAAACGTCCAGAAAAGTTAAGTTGAAAATGATTTTATTACAAAAATTTTATTATCTCTATTGAGCGCATTTTGAAACGATTAGAATCGATCCATTGTCTTCGTTGAACAAATTATTCTTATGTTTTACTATATAGGTATTTTAGCTAGTGGATCAATATTGTCCCTTTTAAGCATTTTAACGTCAGACTACTGATAATATTCTTATTCAAAATGCCTATACCTCCATCTTAATATCAATGTCCAGAGTCTATTATGTTAAGAAAGTAGTTTTACAAGCTGTACCGGAATGTTTTCCCTTATTTGTGGAATATTTCGCAATGTAGTGGGAGGTAAGAGCGCCTGCATTTCTAATAGATGAAGGACACGTCTTGGAAATTTAGTTATGTGTTAAAACATATTACGATTTCAATTTAAGACAATCATTATTGCGTAACAATTCAACGTCTATATTGTGTCCATTATCACCTTCACGATATAAATCAAGTATCTTCGGCCAGATTAATTAGGTTTTGGATTTAGAAATATAAATGAGATAGCACCACCATGAACAAGAATCCTACAGGTCGACCTAGAACTAAAAGAAATCCTGAAAGCACCGAGCACGTTTGTGCTGCAGTGGTGGTTAATTCTCACTGCTCTGTCTGAAAACATGCAGCGGCGTTGAATTTACCAAAAACGGTTGTTCACAATATTCTGAATAAATATTTTAAATTTCACCCGTACAAAATTCAATTGGTGTCGACTTCGAAAATAGAGAATTGTCTAGTTCGAGCTGCTTTTGTGGATATACTCGTATTACTTAACAATTTTGAAACTTTCGACGATATCTTATTCAGTGATGAGGCTTACTTTCATTTACAGGTGTGTCAATATACAACATTGTCACTGCTGGTCCTCTGACAACCCTAAGGAAAAGCATCAAAAACTACTGAGCCCTTCCAAAGTTACGGTATGAGCTGCAGTTAGCGCATCTTGAATCAGTTCTTATTTTTATGAAAATACTAGCGGTATCGCACTTGCCGCTATTTATCATCAAACAATTTCCTCAGAACAAGGATAGATAATTTTCTTATATTCAATGAGAACACTTGGTTTCAACAGGATGGCACCACCATAAACTGTTCAATGAAATCTATAAGTACCATGTTCCCGGGAAGAATGATCTGTTAGCGGGGGAATATTGGCTGACCACCCAGAGTTCCTGATTTATCGCCAATGGCTTTTTTCTATGGATTTTTTTTAAAGAAATGGTATGTAACACAATACCATGAATGTCTGTGAGTCATTGCATATTTCCGATACAGCGTTGAAGAGCTATTACAGCGTAAAAGAAGACATCTTGATAATGTTATTTTCCATCAATAATTTTCTATTTTTTTTGTTTTAAAGCAACATTTTTTTCAAAGGAATACGTTTCTTATTAGCCGAGTTATAGCGTTTTCAAAAGGTGAATATATTTCGGGACACCTGTATATCGAGGATTTTACAATCATATTTGCTATTCTACTTTTTAAATAAATATTTTAAATAGAAATTTTAAAAATTTTGGATAACACACCTCGATCACTCTTACAATATTATTTGAACTCTCTATCCAATTATTTCAAATTTTCAAATGAGAAATTCTAGAATGGATCGTAAAGAAGCAGAAATCAACAAATAAAAATTAGAGATAACATCTCTTGACTCTTTACGTGGTCACAGGCAGCACACGAAGCTCATAAAATTGGATTCCTTCGTCTTTTCCACGTCGTCTTCTTTCCCATTTGAAAATCGTTCAAATCGAGCGAACGCTAAGTGGCGACCTAATGGGCGGTACGGGGCCCCTCCGTCTCGCCACGCTGGGGCTCTTTATGTTAGAGGCGAACCTGGCATTAAGCGACCGCCGGTATATTCTTGTGGCCTATTCCTTATCGCAGACCTGCATTCGGTTTCGATTTATGGCCGAGGATGTCGTAAAATTATTTCGTTATTAGGTCGGGGGGTTCGTAAAGACTGGTCGCAGTAAGAAAGGATTCTTGTGAAAGGAGAGAAAGATACGTAGAAAGGGTGTAGAGAACGCGGAATAGAAAGTACAGAAGCAGTCGTTTCACAATTAAAGGAGCTTATCGAGGTCTTCCAATTCGTTCTTTCTTTGGACTATTTGCTGAATGGTGCTTTGCGAGTTTTTTTTTTCTTCCAGATATTGTATTAAAATATCATTTAGATCGATTTAGTACTAGTCAAGCATTACACAGCTTAAAAAATGTTCGAAAACTGTTTTCATGTAAATCGTTTTAATCAGAATATACGATTTATTATTTTAAGTCGGAAAACTATTAAAATTTAACTTTTACCAGTATCATGCGCCAGTTTATAAAGGTTCATTCACATAGGAAACATTCACTTACTTGAGAAATTAATTAAGATGGTATTTATAGCCTTTTTGAAGTTTTCCCTATTATTTTATGTTGCCGACATTGCTATGAAAAAGCTTCAGATCTTGTACATATCTCGGATGCCATGTATGCATAGTTTTCTATTTAGCAATATTACATGTCTTCAAATTTTCCAATATCAGATCTTTTCAGACATGACGTCAAAGAAAATCAACGCAACAGTTCCTCCTTCCCAGGATGACCTAAATTTGATCTTACGAAAATGAAGCTATACAGTGTCCTCTATTAATTAATGGCCGATATTAAGATGTGGAATGTAATTTCAAAACTTCAAGACAACTCTGAAACGAGTAAATTAACTAATTTGCATAGTAATTAGCGAAAATAGCGTTATTAAAGAATACGCTAAAATTTGGACGAGGTTAGTAATGGGTGAATCGGCTAGATCATTTTTAAACAGAAGGCCAAGGCATGTTCAAAAATGAGAAAAGATAACTCTCGATTATATTGAACAAATTAACGATATGATCTTTTCTAAGACAGAATTTTATTTTCTACGTTGCTCAGTGCATTTATAGTTAGATAGCAAATCGATTCTAATACAAGTACAAGCTCTGCTTATTTTAATGATTAAATACCTACTCTGGAAGGTATTGGAAAAGTGTTTCATCCAACGAGTTATTGCTAAACTCTTGTTCAAAATTAATGTAGCAATCGAATAATTCCATACAATTTTTACAAAATTGTTTGATTGGCAAATTATTTTTAACATCATCAAAAACAATTTAAATGGAGATGATTAAGCACCGAAAGAATAAACGAATGAAAGTATAAAAGTTGATAATGCGTAACACATCTTCTATAGCCCTGACGACTGCTTGTATTTGCCATGGTAAACTTACTGTCAAATTTTAGATTATTACATCTTGGGGAATATTATTCCACTCGGAAAGAACGGCTTGTTTCAATTTCTGGAGATTACTAGGATCTGATAAATGTTGCCTTATTTATTTTTTCAAAGCACCCAAACGAGCTAGATTGGATTCACGTCCAAGCTTCGTGGTTGCCAGTCTATAACTTCAGTATCGACCTCTTGCAAGTAATCTAAAACTTATCTAGCGATATGATAAAAATGGTATAAAAGCCATTTCATGGTCTTGAATAATGGTTGCCGGGTATTATCCAGCCTGTAAGGGATAGGGATTAATTCTGTGTGGGCGTCAAAGCAAATACCTTCCCAGAATATTCTCGATCCACTAGCAAAGGGAGAGCTTTTAAAATTTTGTTGCACTTTTAAGGTTCTCATTTGATATACTTTGAAATACACTGCGTATGTTAGGTCTATGTAGTTACGAGACATAGCTCATGCTTTTATGTATAGAATAACTTAGAAAAGAAATTCATACAAAAGTGATATTATGTGAAGTTTATAAATAATTTTGCATAAGATTAGGAAGCCATCGAATGAATTCTATGACAATTAGTCATAGTTAATATAAAGGAAAACTTACAATTCTATAGCGTCAAGTTCCTAATTTCAAATTGTTTTTTGTTGAATAGATTGATTTTAAACGTGAATTTGTATTTAAATAGACAAATATTCAAAATCAAGATTTTCGATGTGTGATAACAATAGATGCTTTCAAGGGCCTAAAAAGAAATAATATTACTTAAGGGAGGCATATATTTATATAAAGTTAAGGAATAATCGATGAACACGGGTTATTTTCGATTCGGAATGTCACGAGGTTTAATTTGAATTATTTTTACTCCATCGCATTTGGAATACTCTAGAACATGTAAATAAGTAGGTGCGTGATCATTTGCCACTGCAACAAATTTTATAGAAATTGACTTGTAACATGGAAAAAGTATGGGTCAGTACGTAGTAGCATGGATGTGTAGGCGAAAGACAGTTTCCCCAGCGCGCCCCTCACTACACAGTGAGTGGCGCGTTCTCATAATCCACACACGAAACACGTACAAGTCAGAAAATCAGCGAGAGACCCGAGAGTGAGAGGGCACATTATGGAAACTGCTCTAATGACGTACATTCCGGCGTTTTGTCGGAAACACGATACGTGCAGGCTTGTATATGGTTGTGTAAGTATGTAGAGAGAGAAAAATTGTATATACGAGAAGGGATATCATATGCGTGGTGAAAGAATGAAAAGGAAGCCTTTGGCTTTAATGTTGCGGAAATGGTTCCGCGATGGGTTGTGTAGAGAAAATTGCTTAAATTATAGGAAAGATAAATGCAATCAATATTTGTAACATGTAGTACTACTGAGGAAGACAATGACCTTATGCAGCAATATGTGGACTGTTAAAATTAAGGTGAACAATTAATTGAATATTAGATCCAGAACAGGTGCTAACTCTTAATAGTTTTCGTAGCAGAGTTTTGTACCAGAAACGACACAATGTAGGTAAAGCATATCTCGTTTCCACTTTTGCAGCCTCCGAAAGTGGCGTACCGAGCCTCAATAAGCTTTGAGTGGGTTGGAAATTGGTGAATTGGTGACGGTCTAAATTAATCTGGCTCGCCGATACTTTATTCATGTAAATCGACAGGAAAACAGGTAGATTAGACAACGGTGAAATAATATAAAAGGTAAAATAGTTACTAGCCAATAATTCTGATTACGTAAACAAAGAAAAACCTCGGCGTAGATGAATACTATTTTGATATTCATAAAAAATATTTATGTATACGTTATAAGAACTATATCAAGTTAGAATGTTCAAATAGACTTTACATTGATCATTGCAATTTTTGATAGAAAACAACAAAAAATTAAAGCTGAAATTTAAAGTTATCAGCAAATCAAATTGAACTTGACTTAAGATGAGCAAGAAGAAACACAGTAATAAACTACAATTGCCTATTCTGACCTAAGTTAACCCTGTTGGATCTTCTATACCGCAATCGGTCGACGATGGTCTCTCGTATATTGGGCGGGAAGTGATCAAATAGCTCGAAAATAAGTCCAATTATAATATCAAGTTAATAGAAAATAATAAGAAAATACAATAATAAAAGAAAGCCTAAAAGAATAAACAACAATAAAGTACATAAATATATATGGCGCCAATACAATGAGCACACCTTAGGCCTTGATCTGGTTTACATTTAGATAAGCGAAGGTGGCTGAATATATAGATTCAGCAAGTGGCTGATAAACCAAGTCACGAAAATAAATTACTTGGGTCACTTTTCTGTTTTCATATCCTACTAAAAGTAAATTTCACTATATTTAAAAAAGGGACCACAACTTCAGCAAACACCTCATTTTACAAAAATTTCATTAGAGAAATTTGGGTCAAACATGATTAGAAAACATTTTTAAAAGTTTGGCAAGTTCAAACACTGAGCTAAGATCAATAAAGAATAGATCAAGTGCAAAATTATATAATAGGGCCTTACTAGCGCAAACGTACCTAAATGAAAAGAAATGATTAATTGTAGTCAAAATAAAAGTTTTTAGACCGGTTTGCTATCTAATACTATCTTTTGCCCAGAATTTTACGATATGATTATACATATACATACAGTGTCCAACTATGGGGCGATTCAGTGCATGCCAATGACATTTTTAATTTACAAAAGAAATTTAATCGAACAAGTTAATATAACGGCACATTGTAGACCTATATTCATAAAAAATAAAATAATGACGTTGGCCTCCACATACATATATAAGCAATTGCTGCGCGCTAAACGAGAGCTACCAACCCAGAAAAGGAAAGGAGAGGGAAGAGCAATACAACTGAGATCCAGACAACACAAACATTTGGATATGTTTAACAGGTTGCCATTATCGTGGACTGAAAAACCCATTTTGAAATTTAGAAATGACATAAAAACATTTCTTTTAGAAAACGGATCTACACAGTAACGGAGTTCCAAGAGCAGATGAAATCAATCAAATATTAAAATGTTCTGCTTTGTGCACACAATGTGTATACCACACTTACACACAGTACATATACACGTACATACACACACAGGCCATCATAGACAATGACGTTACCTCTTTATCTGTATTATAATAGATGGTAAAATAAAGCTTATTATTATTATTATTATTATAAAATATACATTCTGTTTCATGCAATCCAACAAATTGCTTAGATTAAAAACAAGTTGACTTTAGTCCACAATATTCAAACATAAATGCAACATAACAAAGTAATTAGTATCAACTTAGCCACTCAGAAATTTATTTCGTTACTTCCGCAAAAGAATCGCGTACGGCAACCATTTATGACATGATCATATAATTTACTTTTAAGTACCTAGTCGTTAGAGCGGACTAGAGCGAGGTGAACTTCTAGGGGTTGCAGGTCTTGTGGATCGGTGTTGGTCTAATGGCGCAATTATACTTGTATTAGTTACTTCTACTTACAGATTGTAGTGTACGTCCGCCATGTTTGGTCGGTACTGCAGCGCCTTCCGGAATGCCCATTCCGCTTCCGCCGTACTTCCCTTACTACTCAGAACGCTGCCAAGATTGCCGTACGCTGGAAATGCAAAGAAGAATTATTAATTAAATTAAAACATGTTAAAATGAACGAGCAAACGAAATGGAGATAAATTCAAAGTTTTAAGGATGAACAATATATTTGCTGCATTCACAACTTTTCCCTGGATTTAATGAGAAACTTTCTAAATTGCAAACTTTGTAATATTTTACGTATAAATACTTGAAATTAGTGTTCATTGGTCACTTGAATAATATCATTGGAATAAATTTAAAACTAGAAACTTATAATACCTTCTGAAATATTCTTTATTAAACATGCGTTCAAAAACAAGATGAAATTCATTTATTATATAATAGTTAATTATTATATTTCACTATCCATGCTGTTAGCTTCCTTTCCTCGGGCTGAAATTTATTCCAGGTCCGTTACACATGTTACATTTAAATACGGAAACCGATCTCGTTCATATGAACACCACGAGCACGTTTACAGCGATTGATTCTTTGGATCCAAATTTTTCCATTCTTCTTTCACACATATCGGCGGAAATGTTGGCAATTTTCGCGTTTGTTATTGTCCTTCAGCTCTTCTAAAGTTGTTGCCTTGTTGGTATAAACCACCGACTTAAAATAATTCCATAAAAAGAAATCCAACAGGGTTAAATCGCATGAGAACTCGATCGGACCATTCCTCCAGATTACATGCTTACTGAACTTCCCCTTCAATAGATCAACTGTTCGAGCAGCTGTTCACATATCACCAATGTCAAGTCCATCCAATTTGACCAAAAACAGTCTTCCAACATGGCATGATAACGAACTCCATTGACTATAACATGACGAACATTTTCATCGACCAAAAATATGGTCCAATCACATCTCCGAAGCACATGTGGATTTGTTGCTGTCCAATAACGCATATTTTGCTTACACGGTTACTGAACTTCCTCTTCAATAGATCAACTGTTCGAGCAGCTGTGAACATATCACTAATGTCAAGTCCATCCAATTCTTGCCAAAAACAGTCTTCGAACATGGCATGATAGCGAACTCCATTGACCGCAACATAGCGATCATCTTCATCGACGACAAAATATGGTCCAATCACACCTCCGAAGCACATGCGGATTTGTTGCTGTCCAATAACGCATATTTTGCTTATTGACAAAGCCATTAAGTCAAAAATGAGCTTCATCACCGAAGATGATTTTTCGATGAAATTCAGGACTTTTTTCAAACGTTAGCAGAGCCCAATCGGAGAAGTTTCGGCGCTTCAAACGATCAAAGGCTTCGGTTCTTGAGTTAATTTAATCTCGTAAGGGTGTACGCCAAGATCTTTACGCAAAATTCGTCACAATATAGTTAGAGTACTCTACTTCTCCAGCGAATTTATCTTCGGAAAAATAAATATCTAGATTCTTTTTTCATTGGGGAGCAATTAGAAGAAAGCATTGTTGATGCCATAGAATTCGGATTTCAGTCACGGTTTTCAATTGTTTTATTTTACTAGACATTCAAATGAGTTGGCTATTGCGAATGGCAATTCACTGTAGATTTACTGAACGAGAAGTGTAGCTAGTAATGAAAATGACAGGGCGATAGTTATATTCAGAGAGAAGTATTGGAAAGCACTTGTACATTGAAATTTAGAAAAAGTATTATTTTAGGAAAATTGGGAATGCTGTACCTGTAGCAGTGATTAAATTGTTCGATTCTTACCTTGATAACTGGCTAAACTAGGTCTCTATTGTGAGTACTACAGTGCTTTCCAAAATGTCTTCTAAAGTGGGTATACTTCTATGAAGTATCTGTACCACAAGGATAAAATTTAGGATCATTGATCTTCAGTATGTTCATTAACGGCCTTCTAAATGTCATCAATTGTTATAAATTACTATTTGCTGGCGATTTGAAAATATGTATATGCTTGTATTATAACTATAGACATTTATAGTGTGTGGTTAACAAATTTTGCATTAAATATAGCCAAATGTAATGAGCTAAATGCAACAGATTATACCATTTACGCGAGCCATTAACTTCTATCCAACCCAAAGTGTTGACCAGATTAATTTTACCCAACCCAAAGTGTTGACCAGATTAATTTTATCACTCATTTTGAAATGTCTTCTTTGCAGTCTCGCTGTTTTTTCTCCTCTGTTTTATTCTTATACAAGCTTTTTCACAATTATATTGATTCACCAAAACTTCTCTTTAAGATCTGTTTCAAATGGCAAAGTTTCAATACGCATCTATACTACGTTCTTCCTAGACATTCTGAATGGATGTATTATTGATAGTACTACTATCAAGGACCTTAGCCTGTTATTGGACGCCAAACTTAGTTTTGGTGAACACATTCACAGAATATGTTTTGCAGCAAGATCAATACTTGGTTTTGCAATCCAAAACAGTAGTTGATTTTCAAATATGACCGCTTAGAGACCTTTCAATTTCTCATTAGTGGATTTAGATTAGAATATACTGCCATGATCCGAAACCTTTTTTATCTAGTTTATAAGAGTTAGAGACTGCTCGGCGTGAATTTCTTAAATTATTGGCATATTGTCTGAATGGAATTTATCCCACCCAAGATATTGGTGAGATTGATCTTGTCACTAGTTTTATAATGTCTTCTTTGTAGTCTGGTCGTACTTTCTCTGCTATTATTTCCTTGTAGAAGCTTCTTCATATTCGATTAATTCATCAGGATTCTCCCAAAGATTTCCTTCAAATTAGTGCAAGATTAAACACGAAACTTTATCACGTTCTACCTATCAGATGCGAAAGTAGATTACCTAATACGTTTCTACACTTTACTACATATGTAGTCATCTCAATTCCAGTTCTAATTCGTCTGACATAACCGTTTTACACTAAATATTATATAATTCGTGATGTGCGTCTTAGAATGTACCCACAATGAATACAGTACCGTACTGTTTTCTTTAAGCATATTAATGTGTGCTTACATGTATTATAGCTTTTCTATAATTATTCTGTTTATTGTTATGTTAATGTTTAATAGTATTATTTCATTTCTATTTATGTAAGTACTATACCTTATTGTTCTATAATTAGATTTATTCTCTTGGACATTAAAGATTACTATTATTATCTTCACCAAAGATAATTAAATACTCATAATAGGAACCGTGATAGCATTCATTTTATTTTTTTTTGTTTCCAAAGGTCCATATATATTAAAAGATATGTGAAGCAATAAAATAAATTAATACGTCTTTTCTGAACCACAGAAAACACATTCTTTAGTTTTAACGAAGAGAGTTTGTGGTTTTATTCCAGTTATATATAGAAGAATTCATATTGTGCTGTTCTTTAAATATACATACTAATGAAATGTTTATTTTTATTCTTAGCCTTCGATGGTGACCTTTATTAATAACAAGTTACCTTTGTTATTTAGCTATTATGTATATACAATTTACTTTCACTCCAGCTAGCTATAAAAATGTTATATTTAGAAAACATCAATGATATTCTATATTTGAAATGAACTTTGCTTTGCCAGTGTACTAATAAAATTATATTATAATTTCACTGAAATATTCGAATAAATTGCTTCGTTTATTTAATCATTCCTTATTTGAAAAAAAAGATTAGTTAAATTCGTGGGATCTAGTTTAAAAGAAAATATTAAATGTATTTCCAAATTTCGGAATCAGATTTCGAAATCTTCTTTGGTTTTTAAAGTGCATAAATTTAGATGAAAAGATTAAATGTTAAAAGTAAAGCTTCAGTGACGATTGATATTACGCGACCAGTAATTACACAAACTTTCCAGAAAAACACTATTTTATTCCAAACGTACTCAACTTGTAACTCATTACACTTAGTTCTTTGATATTCAAGTCCTTTCATTTTCAAAAAAAGTAAGTTTCATCAACTTATTTGAAATACCTGTTAGTTTCAGTTACCATCTCATTCGGCCAAGTCTTTATTCTTCCTGGTGACTGTAGTACTCGATAAAATATATTTCTTTTTAAATAAAATTATTGGTATTAGTTTATACCAACGGAATGTTGCACAAAAGATTTTAACTCCATTCTTATAGGGTAACTACTAGAACTGGTGTAGGATCATTCGATGGGTTGACATAATGGTTATCATGCTATTATAATCCGAAACCAGTACAACTAGTCAAATGATATACAATATTCGCAATGCATACGTCTATTTCCCGTAGAGAAGCTTTAAAACAAAATTCACTCCTCCAATTAATGGTGAGGGAAAGTCCCTTTCTTAATGAAAATGCTAATTCCATCTTCCAAAATTGATTTAAATTTTAAGCACAATATGGAATGTCTGAACTTAGTTACAGGAAGAAATTTTTTCATCTTCCCTTCAATTATGACGCAGAGTGGAAAAGAAGAGGAAGAAACTAATAAATTATGGGCGTGCTAGCTATAAAACTACTTGAAATAGCTTAAAATGAATATATAGATGTGTTTATTAATTGAAAATGATTGAAATATGATAAGTTGAGCTTGAGAGCTCAAGAAGAAAAGAGGCAGAATTAAACCTGAATATTAGGTCATTCTGTCCAGAAAGTATGAACGATATGGAATGTCTGAACTAGTCAGGAAGAAGGACATTTTTTTATCTTCCCGTCAATTATCACGCAGAGTGGAAAAGAAAAGGAAGAAACTAATAAATTATGGGCCTGCTAGCTATAAAACTACTTAAAATAGTTTGAGACGAATATATAGATATATTTATTAATTGAAAACAATTGAAATATTGTAAGGTATTTCCAAATGTAAATGTAGTATACTTATTCTCAGAATGAGTTGAGCTTAAGAGCTCAAGAAAAAAAGAGGCAGAATTAGACCTAGATACTAGGTCATTCTGTCCAGAAAGTGCGTGTATCGTGGAATAGAAGAACCTAAGGGCACATAAAAGAAAACAGAGTTAGGCCTGTATAGCAGGCCATCTTGTCCATAATGGGCGCGTTATCTGACAATAAGTATTAGTGCGGCTATTGTAAACAGCGAAGAATTAGGGAGTGCGCGTATCAACACAGTTGCACGAAAGAAGGTCCGAAGCAGAAATCATCTGCATTCAAAGTGGTGCTTATTCTATAAATAGACAGTACAATATAAAAAATTGTATTTGTAATTGTACAATTTTAATGTTAATTTTGTTCTGTTTTCTTTCCTGTTATTTATAAGAAAAATTTCTTCAGCGATTCTGATTATCATCGAACGAGCGAATATTTTTCCATTTTTGAAATTGAAGGTGTATTTATATGGGTGGATACCTCTTCGTAATACGAAGCGAATGAGAATGAGAATTGTTAATGGTAAAGTCACATGTTAAATTCAGTTAGCCAACCGGTGCATTCTTTTGAAATATAACGAATTGTTGCATCACCCCTCTTTGTGTTTTGTCAATTTTATTTCCAATATTAATTATCATTTAAGACACCCAACAAAATATAAAGATGATTAAATACTGAAGAAAGTATTCAGTAGCAAATGAATCAAAGATAAAGGCTCAAATAAAACAATTGTTGGTACGCATTCACTCTTCGCTCCTTGATTATCTTTCAATACAGCCTACTAATATTTAATATTGCTCGTTACAATTAATATCTGATAATTTTAAAACTCACTACTATCGCCCTTTTCAAAATTATGAATTTGTTTCATTCTCTCGCAGTCAATTACTTTGCCGATTTCTAGCTGTTGGTTGCTTGTGGGTGTGGACATTATTTTCTCGATATTAAAATTTTCTGCAGATCAAATTTTGATTGACAAGAGCACTGTTAAAGAAGTTTAGATAGACTATTTGATTCAGAAAATGTGTTATTCTGATAATAAACTCCCTCGAAAGTATTGATAACTATGTAGTCTGATTTCACAAACTAAAAGAAAATTTCATACAGAAAAATCTTCAATATTACATTATTTATTACCCTATTTGAAGCAAATTTATCAAATTTTGAACATAAACAAGCTACACTTGATAATAAAGATTACTAACTTTGCCGAATTCTTCACATGGCGCTGACAAGTGCATGTATCATAAAAATTTGAAAATTTGTAAGCTCGGCTCTTAAAGTTTTCATATATTTTATTTTTTAGACTATTTTCTAGAAATAAACATGGAAATAGATTATTTTCTCGAAGAATTTATTGCCGAATAGAACGAAACAACTTATTTCGCATAAATTTCTTCTCGCGCCTTTATTAAACGTTGTTATAATATTGCTTTATCAAACTTTCCGTAATTAATTAAGATCTCTTTGTGTAACTGTCAGTCTGAATCAACACAAATCCTTCAATATATATTTCGTGCTTTCTCTGTTCCTCTCTTCCACTACCTAACGGAAAAAGCTCGGTTATGTAATCATGTTTCTACAATTATTATTATTATTATTATCTATTTCGCTTCTCTCGATGCATCTTTTTGTTTTAAGTTCTTTATCATCGCGTTTAATTCCTCCGCCTCATGCCTCGGCTATTCGAGCGTTTCATTGTCGAATGTATAATTGTTCTGTTGTTTCAAAAGTTATCTCTTTGATGTTCTCAACTATTTCAATTATACGCAAATTATAATTTGTTTCAGGTCTCCGGAGCTCTGTACATATTTGCGCACTCTGTTTCTACACAGAAGTATACAGTTACGTCAGAGAGGAAAGGACAGAAAATGAAGAGAAAGAGCGAATGAGAGATGGAGAATATATACAGAATTGGAGTCGGATTTGTCGGGAGATCATTGGCCGAGGTAAGGGAGAATGCTTGGGGCCGGTTCGCATAAAATAAGAAGGAAGAAGTGGGCGGTAGGGGGTAGCACAGTGGATGTTGATTCGATCGGAATGCCCTAGGAATTTAATAACTTTGCAGCGAGGCATCGTCAGACTCGATCCTTCTTTTTAAGTTTTTTAGGGACAAAAGCTTTTCTTTTTCGTCCTGTGCGATCTCACCGCTTCCTTCCCTCCGCCACTACACGTCGATCCCCAATAACGCTCCCACCCTTCTACTTTTGCGTGTCCAATATATATGTATGTATGTTTAAAAGACGAAGGAAGAAAAATTCGCTTTATACTTTTGGTAGAACAAAGAATATGATGATGACGGTTAAACGATCAAAGATATATCAGCCTGAATGGTGTACGTTAGATTTTCCCTGCATTCTTCATCTTCTTCATGGGATAGTTTTTACACCGACGCATTTCGAAGATCACAAAAATGGTAATAAAATTTACATCTTTTGTTTCGTGATGTGGTATTTCTTACAAGATGATAGATTTTCCGAGCAAATGAATTGTTCTAAAAAAATGTTGTTAGTAATAAAAAATGCTCAGGGAAGATACTTTGGATAGATTGTATTTTGGATCGAATGACTTTTGTACTAGAATACGTTGCCAAAATATTTCGCCATTTTTTATCAAAAACAAATACTCTTCCATAACATACAAGGAGTGTACACGTGTCTATTTCACAATCGCGATATGTATATATAATATGTAAGGTTTTCTTTATTTTATGGTTTTTTTTGCGGTAGTGTTAATTGAGAAATTATTCAATTTATTAACGTTTCGGAAATATACATACTGCCTTCTTCAGAATACATTCAATATCATATCTGCCTCACCAAACTCCAAACATCTCCAATATTATCTGCTTATGAGCTTCCGGGCTGGAACCGCGTCACTTGTATATCTGCCGACGTTTCTAGTGACGCGGTTCCAGCCCGGAAGCCTAAAAGCAGATAGCATGGACCACAACCGTGGAAGTCTACGTACCAGATCTCCAAAATTGTCTGAAAGTGTGTCATATACATAAAATTTTTTGTTTTGTTTTGGAGGTGATTAATTATATAATATTATTGTCTATATTCTGTTATTCTGTATATATTTTAGTTTTTAGTATTATTTTTTACTATTTTTTACTATTTTTAGAAGATCAAACCTGTTTCATTTCCACTAATAATTGTTCTTTCAGCTTGGTACACATCCTGGATTTCTTATGCTCATTACAACCTATTATTAATTATTAACACCTGCAAGTTATTTCCTTATTTGCATCTATCGTAGCGCTAGAGCTAGGCAGACACGCCCTCGCAATATATTTACTGACCACCGCTTGCAAATAAGTATTTAATATTACATAAGATCATTATTATTTATCGAATTAATTAGGGAAGCGATAAACTGCCAAATTTACTGCCCCTTGACACACATAAATCAAAGGTAGGAAATAATATCACTAACCTTTGAAAAACCCCACCCGTAGGCGTTGTGCAAGATGTCATAGGTGGGTCACCCTCATTTGCAGTAAATGTAATTTTGGAATTTATGTTGGATGCTTTAGACCCTATCATACGCCAAAACTATCCTTCAAAATTGCAATTTTGTAGTTTATTTTGTTAAATCTTTATGTACAGTATTTAATAAGTATTATTTCACTAAAGATAAACGTGTGAATATCTAGACATCCCCTAATTTGACTATACACATAAATATATGTGCGTGTGTGTTTATGTGCGTGTGCGCGGGTATTTGTGCTGCATTTTACGATGAGAAATTAAGGAAAATTAGTATTTTCTGCTATGCTATTGTTGATTAAAATCATAGAAATTAATTAAAAATTTCAGCGCTGGAGAGACAGAGGATACGAACCTCTACGAACCTATCTGCCGTTTGCCAAATGGTTGCCTTCCTTCTGCCACGCAGAAATTTTTAATTAATTTCTGTGATTTTAAATAACGATGGTATAACAGAAAATACAAATTTTCATTAATTTCTCATCGTAAAGAGCTTAATTACAAATTTATATGTAATTATTAACATCAAAAGACTGACTGCGGATTATACATATTAAATCTGTTTCCATAATATGATTTATGGCGAAATTATACTGTCTCGTGGTCTAATTGGTAAGGCAGCCGTCTGGCAAACGGCAGATAAAGGTTCGTGTCCATAAATTTTTAATTAATTTCTGTGATATTAATCAATGTTGATATAGCAAAAAATACAAATTTTTATATATGGTTGAAAATTTAAATTTTTGCATTCTAGGCTACAATTAATAGGAAAACTGAAAAATTTTTTTCTATAAAAAATAGGGGAGCCAGCCTCTGAGGGGTTAATTGGTTTTGTCTGTATTATTTTAGCCCTAAAAATTATACTGCTTTTATGGAGCATAATGTAGTCTACAGCGTGTCGCTGTCTAAATTATGTTAACTTTCGATTATACGTACATTTATTATTATAGGAAATTTCCAAACTTTATTATTAATTAAAATGTATTAAACCATTCGAGATTTGTTTATATATCATTACGAAATTTAATTACATCATATTCGCTTCCGCATCCTCTACTACTAAATTTTGCAAACATGTGAGGTGATAAAATATTAACCGAATCATAACGGCGTGATCTCATTTTCAAGTGCTCACACGCTACTCGTTTTATGTAATCTAGTGAATGCATCCGGCGTATCTGCTGCTTGGCGGAAGTCTGACATCCATTTTCTCATTAGCTGAGGCGCGATATTAGACGGCGTCATCAAATATAAATTGTCTGAAGAATATACGTTTACTGTACACCATCAATCCAATTATAATAATTTGGCAATTCTATCATTAAATAATAAATTATAATTACTTCCAATTCTTTCATTTATAGAGAATCTTTAATGGATATTAAACAAGGACAGTTGAATATTTTCAAATATTGTAAGTAGGATGTTATTTTTAATACTATAAATTGGCACTAGGTAACAACGTACAAATTTAAGAGACGAAATTATTAGATTCAACAAACAGCTTTACTGAATCCAGAAGTTTTTAAAACGGCTTAAAATAATGACTTCAAAATTTTAACGACACTATCCTCTCATCACTTTCTTCTGATTCATGAATTCACTATCAAAATATTACCTTTCTATATTGAGATTAGACTAATTCTGGAGTGGTTTATTACTGTAGCAATTTATGAGTCTTGTGTCTATTTTGTCAGTTCTTTAGTAAGAAATTTGATGCATAGATTCAGGATTTTAGTTGTACCTGTGACATTATAAATCTAGATTCTATTAAACTCCTATTTAAATTCATAGTTTTTCCTATTTTAAAGTCTTTTCTGACTGATAGATCCCATTATGTTTTTTATAATGAATATGATTTATCATCTGGGGCAACGCAATAATCAAATTTAGAACCTTCGCTATATTATCTTACAATTTTCAACTACAGGTTTTGGAACACATTTAAGTTGTTTTGAAAAATCTTTAAAGGTTCGTAATCTTATTGCTTGTTCAGATGGCAGTAAAGTCAGTAAAAGCTGTGTTAGTTGCATTTAAAATCTTAAGCAGATCGGATATAATAAATGCATATAGAATGGGACCTGAGTCACTGCCTTAGGTTTCACTTCCTTTCTTTGGAGATGACAGTTTCTTAGGTACGACTTCCATAAATTGAAATAAGGAAGTACAAATTTTCTTTTCCCTCTGTATAATAAAGTATATCTTGCCAGAATCTGTAGAAAAGCTGGTCCATATCCAATAAACTCCGCAGAAGAATAGTTGCCTGCTTATTTATTTCGTTTGTTATTCTATTGATTGGTTGCGCTTTTGAGTGCTTTTCGCCAATTCCAAATTTACAATAAATCATCCATTCTTCTAATGATTCATTAATCCTGTACAGAAATAGTTTTTCGAATAGACGTTAGAATACTGATGTGAGGTTTGTTAGATGGTAGATCACATGTCTATTAAGTCTTTTCTTTATTTAGATATTGCACCTAGGATAAAGCACTTAAGAGAATTTTAAGTCGGTATTCTAACTTCAATTTACTATTTGGTATGTACTAATTGTAATATTATATAGTAATTTCTAATGTACTATTCATTTTAACAATGTTTTTTCTTTGTTTATCACAATTATTATCAATCCATCTCTAAAATTTTCCAGATCATCTGATCTTGTGCTTTTTTCATCCAGTTACTTGTTATTTTTTTGATGTTGTCTCTCTAGTGTATGGGTGGTTTTTCGACACTTCGTTTGTCAGGACTTAATCTCCTTTATGTCCTTTTAATTCTATTTATGATCACGTATTCAATCAATAACATCTGTAACTTGTAATGTTCTCAACTACTTATTTTTCATATTACTTCTGCGTGTTAGACTAAGTTAAAAACAATATTAAAATTAAAACATTTTATTTTTATTTGGAATATATATTATTTATATTATGCATTTTATGTGTATTATTATGTGAATATTATTGTTTTATGTATATTGTGATGTATTTTACATATTAATTCTATTTATTTGCCTTATTATTAAGGCTGCAGAAACGAGTGCTTTCGCAGAAGCCTACGGCTCAGTTACTATCAATATTAAAAATAATAAATATAATTACTTACAATTTTAGTTTTTTTTGTGTTGTAGTATTGTGTCATTAGTATGCATTCCAGTACATCACTTTTAAAAAGTCTTTCGTGGTGCTGTTACCCGTAAACTAACTATACCCAGTATTTTGGCGAGCGCTTAAAATCTTATGAAATTATCGCGCGATTATTTTTTGGAATAAAACCCATTTCATTTCAAAAGAACGTATTTCACGTAGGTTTTAAATTCACTCGCGACTAAGCAACGAATAATTTTCGCGTCCTGTCAAATGTCAAGCTATTGACGCCTAGTGACATCTAGTGGCGATTATTTCAAAACATTCATATGAACAGTGTCATGTTTCAAATTGTTATTTATAGTAGTAGCCTGTGATTTTAATACAACGTAGGTGATGTTGAAAATATGTTGGTGTATTTGGAAAGGGAGCGTTCTGCATCTAATGATGTGATGTTCGCGAATTTAAAAAGGACGTTCGCATCATATTCGCACTCTTGGTTTTCAGTTAAATTCTTGTTTATACGCACTATAGAATGAAAGTCGGGATTTTTATTTACAACCGCACAAATTTATCGATTTTTAATCTTCCTATACTATCTGTTAGATTTCCTAACGAGACTTTGAGGTAATATACTATATTTAGCGCTTCATGTAATGACAGCCTAGTGTTCTCTAATTTGGAAACAGTATCAAAAAGAATTGAATAATTTTCAGAAATTTGCCCTATATGAGTATGGATTTTGGTATCTGAAGCCAGCCGCTGACTTACTGAAATTGCTTGAGCATCTTGCGGATTTAAATTTAAGATACAAGGTTTAATAATGTGTAAAAATTTCTCATAATCTAAAACAACTTTAAGCCACGTTTCCCATCTCGTTATCACCGCCTGTGGTGGCTGAGGGATGTTGGATAAAGGCTGTTTAATCTCACGAATGCATTTTGGAGAATAAATAAAACTTTTTTGATAGAAACTGTTTCTAATAAATTCAGCTTCAAGATGATATGCATAGAGCAAATAGGTTACATGAAGCAATTGAGGTTAAGATAGTTAGTAACTTTCCAGCTTTAACCATATTCGAACCCCAATCTGCAGACAACATTACAAGTTGGATTGCCTATATATTGAACTTCCTAAAGGTACTTTTTATAGTCTCTACTATCCTTTCTGCGTTTGTTTTCTGTAATATTCTACTACGTAAAGAAGAGCCAAGGAAATCTCACTGCTTTTTAAAGTGCGCACTAACACATTTAAAATACTATTCTTTCTTGCATCCGTTGTTTCATCTACCATCAGTCACATTTTTCGATCTTTTAACTCTGCTTTTATTTGATCTGTAATCGTGTTTTTCACTCTAGAAAAATTATACTGTAATTGTCCTCTTGTTGTCAATCTCCATTCCGGAACGTATTGCCCACAAAAGTTTCGAAATTATTCATTATCTACAATATTTTGTGAAATGTTGCACACACTTAATATAAAAATAAAGTCATATTGAAATTTATAATATGGTATATCACGTTGCGCATTTAACCGGTGTTGTTTGCTATTAACATGTTTTTTCACACAAAAATAATGTAGGGTAAAATGTTGATATTGCTCACAATTCATTTAATAATAGTGCCAGTGCATTTAAGTGTCGAAAATCGGTTAAGAAATCTATTAACACTCGTCGAACATAACAAAGAACGCCGTCGATTTGCCATCATCAATTTAATCCGGCATTCATACACATAGCATACCCATGTGAATCTCGACTTCGTGTATATGCGATCGCTTTCGAAATATATCATCGCCGGCGCACTCGTTTCTGTAGGCTTAGTACGTAATTGAACGGATATTTGTACGTATAGAACGATTTGAACTGCTTTTCTATTTAGTGTGAACTGTTATATTTGTACTTGTCGAATTATATGCTCACGTATCTCCACATACCGAACACTACTGTTCAAAATAATAACTTGTTTAAAACATTTACGTGTTTCATTTCAATTACATAGGGTTCTCGAAATAGTGCGATACCTTAATAAGCTAATCATTAATATTTTCATTATTATTTAGATTCTTCAAAGTTTTTCTACAGTTATTTAAATCAATAATTTTCGCTCCACATGTCATCACTGAGAGCACACATATATTGAAGAACTTTCTCTTTAGGTGTGTGGGGATATTACTTTTAGATATGTCTCTTTGGGATTCATACGCTGCCCAGTTCCGTTTACCATGTTGCTGAGAAACTAGAAAAGGGGAGGACAGAGGAGGACAATAATAGCCATTAGTAAACGAATAGATTTGGCAAAAAGGATAAAATAGTTACGACGGATGAAACTTTCTAGTTAGTTTTGGTACAATGTTCTAAGGGTGATAGAAGGAGACCTATTAAAGTGTTTCTCTCTAGAATTAATAACTTCTATAAAGATCTTTCTAACTCTAAAAAACTCATATCTTTTGACAAGTTTAATCACATCAAATAAGCTTTGATATCAACTTATTTCGCTTTTGCGAGAAGTAAACTGGAATACGGCGCTATTATATGGTATCCTTATTACTCATATTAACATTTGCTTATAGAAAGAGTGCAAGAACGGTTTCTGAAATACTTGGGTTACAAGAGTGATAATTACTATCTTTACATTGGCACAGATTACAATGCTCTGCTTGATACATTTCATCCAATCAATGGCTGATAGAAGGAAGTTTATCAATGTGAAATTTCTTATTAAATATTAATGAAATATATGCTCCCGCGTTGTTATGGCAAGTGGATGTTGCTGTTCCGACTCGTAGTATGCGAGCATCGAACACATTCTTTTCACCTAGAGCGAGGACAAACATCTTAAAGAAGTCATCGTTAACATATATAGTCTATAATACTATGAATATCTTTCCGCATTCTCTTAAATGACAATGTTTAGGTTATAAGTTCTTATTTCTCTTTTCCCACGTTTCGGATTGCTTAATGTACTATCAGTGCCTATATTGTTTTATGTAGAAAGTAGCTTTTCATATTGATGTTAACATATATTAAAGCATTTATCCTGTAGTTAGAGTTTAACTCTATTGGATAGTAAAGAACTGTTATTAATGTTATTATTATTATTATTATTACATTCTAATTAAAGAACGATTAAATTAACTTTCCAATAACTTTAATTCAATATATGTCAGTCGCAATTTTTAAAATAAATAAGTTATGATAGAAAATGATATCCTTCATCCGCAGAACATGTTGTATAATCAGTCACACACGCACGCACGTCTGAAAACGAACACCGGCTCGAAATAATCCAATTACTCATTTTCTCGAGAATATCTTCTGCATTTCAACATCGCGTGCAGTATTAATCTATTTACTACTCGAGAAATGTCAGAATCTGTTTAACTTTCGAGCAACATGACTTCGAAAAAGACGGCACGAGCGTATCTCGCCAGCGCCGTTTCACCAGCAGTGCGCGAATCAGTCGTATAAATCTACCTCATATAGGTAGGTTTTGTGCTGCTGTCTGTTATTGCTGTTGTTGCAGTGGATATTATTCTTTCCTGGTCCTTCTTTTTTGATACTTTCAGGATGTTATACGACGCTCTAACCTTTGATAAATGTTCTTAAATTCCGGGCGTTGAAATAATGGAACTACCGCTTAAGCAAATACTTGGATATGTGCAATTTCCAGGGAATGTATCGATAAATACTTGACTTTGGTCGTTTTTTAACTAACAAGAGCGAACGCCATTGTTTTAAAAAGAATCGCATACTTTAAACCTCGATGTTGCAGCGCTAGAGATGAAGGTATTCAATAATAGCTTATGTTTTTTTTCCCAAGCTGTCGACAGTAATTAATTTTAGAGAAATCTAGAACTTTTAAGAGGTCTGCTTTATATGGAAACAATTTTATAACATCATTGCTATATTAATTTATACTATTTCTTATATTTACGTGAAGCGCTGCTACATTCAGCTATAGGCAAAAAATTTTTAACAACGTAACCGTCATAGCGGCCGTAGTCTAATAAATGAAAGATTTGGTAGAACGTCTTGTAACCCAAAGAATGTGAGACATAAAATGCTATATACTAAAACAATTTACTTCTCCAATTTAATCGATTTCAATATTTTCGTTACGTATTCCCATACCTCAAAAGAAAAATGGAAATGAAAACTGAAACCTGGTGAGCAAGCGAAAAATTTTTTAACTGCAATCGTTCTAGGGAAATTCATCGAAAGGCTTTTATACTAAGTGATTCACTAACGCATATTTGAAAGTTTTTATTCATTTATAAAATACTTAAAAAGCAAACTACGAACAGTGTATGTTTGTTTGAAGATACCTTCATATTTGAAGTTCATTATTTAGTTTACTAGTAAGTTCTATACACATTATCTTTTTGCACTTTGGATTGGAATAGCATTTCTGGTACTGCCTGAGTTGCTGTTTTTTTCTGATCTTGAAAGAGACATCCTCGGGAATGCTATTGATTTCACTACATATCTGAAACTATGTCAATGTAGCAATGAGCAGGTCATCAATAATTCTAAGGATGTTCCTTACAAGAGCTAACGAAACATCTGCAAGTGAAGCAGTAGTGGCAAAGAGACACGGTCTCAGCCTAGAAACCCAGAATGAACAGTCACCACAGGATTCAGCAACCTTAATTATCTAGGGATGTTCTTGGACTAGTATGAATGTGAAAGTGTATTGTAAATGAACATAAATCTTGATGAAAAGAGTTTTTCAACAGTTTCAACGGTAAGTCGCGGTAAAATTAACGAAATGTCTCTTTCAAATTTACTTCCGTTATTCATTTCTGTTCACATTTAAATTCTTGAAGTTTATTCTAGAGGTACGAGTGAAGCATCGAGTATCATAAGAAAACTTAGTTTCTAGAAGAGGCTTTAAATTCCAGTGATATGAAACTATATAAGAAAGTGATAGTGTATTCCTCTCAGAGAAAATTTGGAACGCTAGTCGATGTGTATATTCTGGGGAAATCTCTTACTGATAGCTTTAAGTACCTACTCCCAAGGAAGACGAAGCCAATAGGATGGCATTTCTTACAGAAGTCTGCTATTCATTGTGCATTCAATTTGCACACTATTTTCATTTAAATGCTAGAATCAGAATATTTGTATGATTGAATGAAGAGTTTATACAAAATAATATAGTTCGCATACTGACATATTCTATTCTAAAATGTTTTTCGATCAAAATTAGAGTACAATATCACATGATTTCAAATTAAAATGCTTTTGTCACTGTACTAGTCTTATTAGATCCTCGATAGGTTTGGCTATGAATTATTACACTTTTTTTGATATTTTAAGCAAAATCTCTTCCATACCACGACATTATTGATGACTTAGCACTTTTAGAACAATTCTTTATAAAACTTAAGAAATCATGAGACCATTTGGTTTAAAAGTTATTTGAATTAACTGTAGAATAGACAATCTCTTCTTGAGTCTAAAGAAAATCTATATTGGATTGTAAGGAAATTTCAGTATTTTTAAAACGCGAGAAGGTGAATAGAATTACTTGGTTTTATTAATTAAAGCATTAATAACTTTATTGTTATCAACTTCATAATGAAATGATGTTAAAGAATTAATTGCTGTCACACGAAAATTCCTTTAATTTGTTTTGCGATCGAAACTTATTTTAAAAGATAGGCAAGATGTTTCTTCTTGCAAGTGAAGCAGCGGTGGCAAGGAAACAGTTCCAGGCTGGAACCCAGAGTAAATTACGGACAACGCCAACAAAAGTTAGGAAGCCAGATTATCGAGGGATATATAACAAAAGTCTTTAGGAAAAGGTTCTTCATCAGTTCAAGTCTTGGAAGAGTATCACATCTTTGATTTAGTAAAATCTGCGAGATGTCGTCTTTTAAATTTACCTCCCCTATTAATTTCTGTCAACTTTAAAATTCTTGTTTATTCCCGAGATACGAGTGAAAGCTCGAATAACATAAGAAGACTTAGTTTTTAGAAGTTTGAGTTTACAATGATCTGAAACTATATAAGAAGGAAATAGTGTTTTATGTAGAAAAAAATTTGAGTTGCGCGTCGAAGATGTGACTTTTCTGTGGAAGCCTCTTACTGACAATCAGTCTTATGTACCTATTGCTCATGGAAACGAAGCCAATAGAATGGCATTTCTTACTGAAGTGTGCTATATCCATATTGATTTCTCACATCATTTTCATTTAAATGCTAGAATGAAAATATTTCTATTATTAAACGTAGGGTTTGGAAAAAATAATATATTGCAAATACTGCCAATGTTCTGTAACTTCACATTGAAATGCTTTTGCCAGTGCACTGGCCTTGTTAGATCATCAATAGGTTTAACTGTGAATTAATACACGCTTTTAATATTTCAAGCAAAATCTTCCATACCACATTATTGACAGGTGATACGATGTTGATGAATCAGCTCATCTTAGCATTTTTAGAACCATTCCTTATAAAAATTAAGAAATCGTGAGACTATTTTGTTCAAAAATTATTTGAATTAACTGTAGGATAGACTCTTTCTGAGTCTGGAGAAAATCTATACTGGATTGTAAGATATCGGCATTTTAAAAATGTGAGAAGTGCTAAAGAAATGCTGGGTTTATTCATTACACCATTGATAACAACAGAGACTAAATTTCTTTAATTTGCTTTGCAATGAAAATTTGTTTTAAAAGAAAGACAAAATGTTTTTTCTATTCAGAACTATGTTTATATTTAGGCACACGCTTTCTAATAATTATATTAAAAATTAAATTCTAGTACTGTAATTGGCTTCAGATAATACAATTAAAACTCAAAATACATTCCTTTAGCTACATTGCTAACAATTAAAACTGACGCAGCGCCATATATTAACTATCCGAGTATAATCGTGTGATAAATAGTCCGCAGTAATTTGAAAATGTCTTTTTAATGGACGAAGTACATCTCGGAATAACAAATTTAAACACGGAGCTTTAAAACATAAACGGTTTAAATGGGCGTAATATATCTCTTTATAAAAGCTATTGACCTATTACCCTTATGGCGGCGAGAAGATTATGAACGCACGGGCAAGGGATAGGGATCATTTAGTACCTAATTGATTTTAAAGAGCAAATGAGTGAGGTAATTTTGTAGAGTGGAGGGTGTTCTCCAATTGGACGTGAAACACGAAATAATAATGCGACATTAGACTGTAAAATTTCAATACTGCTCTTTTGGAAGAAATTTGCACGTAGGCGTGAGAAAAAAATAATTTTTCTTTACATATTGTAAGCAGAGAATATTTTTGCTTTAATAAGCAATAACGACAATTAGAATTTTAAAAGTTTGATGTGCATACAAAAAGCTAAAAATAAATAAAGAACAAGTTGTCTAATTATTAAGTTAATTCGAAAAGAATCCACGAATTAGGATGGATCGGTAGTTACTAAGTCGGCCAAAGCGAGCTAATAAAAAATCTAATTTATTTTTCAACTTGACAATCTTTCAAAATATAACTAACAGAATTTTCGTTTATTCTGATTGTCAACGCGCTGGTTATTTGAATAAAAAGTGGCCCAAAGAAAAATTGAGCACCGATCACTAATTAAATTCTTACTTTTAGAGAATAAAACCAATATGAAATCGGAAATTGCACGAAGCAGCAGAGGCTCTGCACATTTCATATGGATCAGTGGTTTTGATTTCGCATAATGAATTGAATATGAGAAAATTATATGTAGGATGAGTTCCGCATTTGTTGGTTGTGGTTAACAAAAAGTATAAAAAATAATATGAAAAGAAGTGTAACCTTTAATATAAATTAATGTTCAAAATTAACACAATTTAAACAATTCTATACAATTTCTACAAAATTATTTGATTGGTGAATTACTTTTTAATATCATCAAAAAACAATGTCGCTGGAGACAATTAAACAACGATGGATCAATTAATTCTGTTTTTAATGGAAACTTATGGAAAAAATTTAAAAATTCAATTGAATTACAAATGAAGAAACAAAACGATTGAAATTTTAAAAAACACAATGAACAAAGAAACGGAATGGAAGAAAGGAAAAAACTAGCAAATTTTGGATTACTTTTTGTGGAATATTGTTTTACTCGAACAGAATGGCTTGTTACAACTCTTAAAGATCACTGGGAGTTCATAAATGTCACCTTACTGATCTTTTTAGATCAACCGAAACGTTCTCAATTGAATTTAAGGCTGGGCTTCGTAGTGGCCAGTTCAGGACGTGAACATTGACTTCCCGTAAGTAATCCAAAACTTGTGTAGCGATCTGCCCTGTCACATTATCCTTCATGATCATGAAACTTTTACCTAAAAATGATTCTAAAGGCATTACATGCTGCTGAATAATGTTTTCTAGGTACTACTCAGCGTTCTTTGAAGAACAGAATTAACTCTATATAGGCGTTAATCAATAATATTCTTTAATATTTATTCTAATAATAAAATCAATATTGTATTTTTCTTGTTTGCCGAAGCTTCGTAACCGTTGAAACAGCCTCTGGCCAGTCGCACTGTTTCCCACCCATTCGGTGATTTTAAAGTTACTCTAGTCTCGTCCGAAGACAAAAATCACTTTCAATCTTCAACTGTCGAAACTATATGATTTCTGGCAAAGCTCAAAGTAGTGGACTAATTGCAAGTCTTCTGCTACTCAATTTTACTTCCTTCAACCTTCCCCTTACAGTTGAAGCAGAAACTGCTCTCTGCAGAAAAAAGGAGATTTTTCAAGCTGCTTACTGAATTCTGGGCTCGTTATTATCCTATTTCTGAAAGCTTGCAATTATAAAAAACGACCACCTCTAGCACTTGCGAGTCGTTTTCTACCTTAACCACGTCTTCTCGAGTGCGATTCATGAAATTTCTAACCATTCGACTTACTGTCCGTATTGCCCAGTTTTAAATTAGTTGTCTGCGTGCCCTTACATACCATAGTAATCAAATATGTGTGAATTTGTGAATAATATCCAATTTTAATCTATCTTCGTTCCTTTTTGTGTTAGGAAGTGTAAATGTTTCAATAATTTTACTGTAAATTCTAGACATAGTTTGAATTTGTGATCGAAATTGTGAGTTACGAATTTTATTTGCAGAGCATTTAAAAATCGACAAGTATAAGTTAGAGTGCTGCTAGGTATACTACGACAACATAATAAAAACTTATCTGAGCGCATATTGCAATCATAATTATACGCTGCAGGAATCAGACGTCGCAGACCAGCCAAGAAATCCAGACTTAAGAATGAAGAAAGCACGTTAAGAATGGACAAAAATGTACGCGAAGGTTTATAGAAACAAATTATATCTCCAATTAATTCTATCGTAGGAGTATCAATAAATTCCTTGTTGTCTTTATGATAGATAATCTTTTGCAATGAATTGCTACTTAAAGTGAAGATAGAAAGTATCCAGATTGTCAGGTGAAGACCCAACGAATGTTCCAGTTACGAAGCTGTGTAGAAAAAAATTAATGTCCACCAAATATCAAGATTAGGCCATGTATAACAGCAGCGGGTAATTGACCTCAGTATTTTGTTTAGGAGACAATAAATCAAATCTATATAGAAAAGCTATTGAAACTGTACTTTTACTTTTTCTGGACTCTCTACATTAAGAAGAAAGACAAGCATCAACTAGAAAGCTGCTTACAAAACTACGTCACCGTAATATAAACATATCTGAGTGCACATTGCAATCATGATTATACGAGTACACTGCAGGAACCAAGCGTCACACACCAGCTAAGAAACTAGCCGACAGCAAAACTGAAGAAAGCGCGTTAGCAATAGACAAAACGTGAGCAGAATAAAAAATACACAATGCAAAATAGGGCACCGTGTTATATAGCGCAATCGTTCCGGAATTTGTTTGAAGCTCATAGCATACCCATTTTGCCCTGGCCCAGAAACTCATCGAATTTAAACTCTATCGAAAATTGTATGCATTTATCACATATAGACATTCCAATCCGATAATTGCAACTTTAAAAGAAAATATTTGTAGAAATTGGTAAGAGAATGTAGAACTACAAGAAGTGGTAAAAGCATGTATTTACAGTACGCCAAAAAAAACTAAAGCTGTTATCAAAGCCATAGGAGGTTTGACAAAACATTAAATGAAAAATGTTTTACAAAGCCTAATAAACATTTTGTATTAGAAATGTCGGTATACATTTTGTTCATTTCTAGTAAGTTTCTAACAAATAGCAAAATCAGAGATGGCATAATTCAACTAGCAAAGACTGTATAAGAGAAATTCAACCTAGTAATATTGTTTCATAAATTTTACTTAATATCGGGAAAAATATCTCGAACAGAATGTATTTATACATATTCAATAAGTTGTTATTCTTTCAATTTTTTTGGTAATATTACCTAAAGTTAGTTTAAAGGAGTATCTAAAAGTAGTATGTATTAGCGAAGAAACATACATCAGATTAAATCATTAAAACGAAATCACTCTGCAAGTACAATTTAGATTAGAAAACAAACAATTTGTGTTTCTTTTAAAGATCGATTTTATTCAATAAGTTTACTCTTGATATTGAACTGACATCGTGTCACCTACTTGTAAAACAATTGAGTAGACACACTAACAACTAATTGCTATCAATTTACTGAATAAACTTAGCACGCCTGCCATGCTATTAGGGCTTAAATAAACATCTAGTGTTTAGCGTTTATGGCAGTGCAAATGTATCATACTATTTTCTGCTGTCAAGTATTACGTAAAATAAGTGTAATTTTGTAATTATTACGATATCGTAACTAGTCCAAAACATTGGAACGTAATATTCAATATTTTTAAAACATATTTGAATTTTAGAAACAATAAAGTTTCTAAGGTAAATTTCAATGGAGGATATAGTTGATTAAATTAATCAATTAAGGCTAATATAACCCCTTTCCACAATTAATTGTTGTATTCTGTATACGTCTTTCGACAACTAAGTTTAAGTAAGCAAAATTCGTACAAAGAAAAGTCCATACTAGACTTACACCGTCGATAATCAAACACACACTATAGAGACTGTCCTAAGGTACCTGCTTGTATATACGAAACCTATATGTCGGTCGTATATCCACTTTTCTATAAAATCAAACAGAAACGAGTTATTAACACATGGCTTATGGTTTTTGAAATATTTATGCTTTATGCTTTCATATATATCTAATTCACGGTAATCATATACATTTTTAAGGAAGTGTTAACGATCTGCTGTTACGTTATGATTATTCTCTAAAACATGCTTTGCTAAACTAGGTATCTCAGGTCGATTGATTTTGATTTACGCCATATGTTCTTTATACCTGGTGTACATTTAATTTCGCAAAATCCCCGATTTATTGTTGACCTCAACTCTGTCTCTCGCATTTAATAAGGGGGATCTATTGAATCCCTCTTTTTAAATGCGAAAGAGAATAGAGTTAGTGAACCGAAATGTAACTTGAAAAGTGCGCTCTTTAAAAACTCTATTTCAATTTTTCGTCAAAGGATGAAATGGTAAACTTGTAAAAGGCTTATCTCGATTGCTTTAAGGTGACAGATGTGTGGTATCCCGGGCTGTCTTTTTTATGTTAGCCTTCCTAATTAATCAATTGATTATTTCCGAATCAAAACCGTTGTATCTCGCAATGTTCTTAATAAAGTGCAACTCTTTTCGTATCTCACTGAAAGAAACCATCTGTTATTGGATGCCGTGATTTATCAACAAAAATGGTTTCTTTCACTTTAGGAGAAGAGTTTCCTTTAAGGCTAGACTACAATTTAAATTAGATGGAACCAATCTACAGTGTCTGTTTGGCTTTCAACGTGTAAGTCTTGTATGGACTTTGTCTTCCTGTGGCTTTTACCGTGGTACGAGGTGTGACACTGTGATTAATTATTTGCTGATAATGACAACTTAGTTTGCGGAATACGTATACGGAATACTACAATAATTGTGGAAGGGGTTATATTAACCTAAATTGATTAACAAAGTTTATGTTTATTACCTAAAATATGTAAGACACGCATATCTCAAAACAATCTATAAATACTTGCGTATGTGAAATTTCCACTTTTATAAGCAAAGGTCTTCAACTTAAAAATCTTTTGCACAAATAGAGGATTGTGGATCTTCAAACTCTATCTTGCTTTAGGAACAAATACTTAAGCTGTGTAAATATCAAAGGACTCCCGGTATATATACATGTATACACATATATGTATATACTACGTTTACTACTACTACTACACGTAAACACAAAGATTTCTTCACTTGTTATCACAATTAAGAGTTAATACAAAATGAAAATTGATGCATTTAAGACCTCGCAATTTTTATTTGCATTTTTATATTAAAATGAGAAACAGTTATAAACTACTGCCTCTCAAATTATGAATATTTTCTTTGATTCATTTACTCCTATTTTCTAGATGAAAAGTCAATTGCGTGGCCATTGAATACTGCTACACAACTGATTTTTTTCCATAGCAAAAATACTCACCTTGTGTACTTCTAGAGTTATCAGAAGAACCTTTAATGACCTTCACTTTTAACTACTGTAACACCAATGGTTTTGACACAACTCGACCAAATCTATCAAGTTTCGTTTAAATGGAATAATTTCGTTTCATATTTTTTTTAATATAAACAAGTAATAGTAAACATTGTCAGACATTATACCCGCATAATATTCTAAGTATTTAATAGGTATAAATGTCTCATTTTTGGCGAGAAATTCTACTTTTTTAATGTGGTAAATCAAAACGAATTTTCTCTTAGAAAAATTTACATACTTAACGTACCTTTTGGTGAATTTACAGGTATAGCAGAGCGATACAACGATTCCTCGTCAAACCAGTCCTTATTCCTTAACACAGTTTTAGTACCGAATGCTAATAACACAACGAGAATGCAAGCCACCATTAGAGGCCTGTATTTACGTAGCTCCCACACTTTGGCCGCACCAATACCACACAATAAGCACCAACCGGCACTGGGCAAGTACAAAACGCGTTCCGCCACTACGAAACCGACGTAAAAGAACAAATTTGAGGCGGGTAAGAACGGAAGAGTCAGAAAAGCTATCGCCAATAGAATAGCGGCCTTATCGCCCCTGACTTTCTGTCTGATGGGACTTCGTTGCGAGGCCCTCAACGGCATTTTGAGACACACGCAACTATGTGAGTGTAAATTCATGATATTGTTATTGTTGTTAGTGCGACAAGAGGCCGAATGCATCTCAGATAGACTATGATGGCATACGGGACAAGGACAATGCCACGTTTTGTCTTCAGTGACGCTGATGTTAAGGACGCCGTTACTAGATAATGTTGTATTGTCTCTTGGCGTCCTTTGTTTGGTCGACTGAATGGCACGATAACGTCTTTGTTTTCGCAGAACGCTTGCACAGTGCCTAACTAGAACGCTAACTGTTAGATAAAAGAGGACCGAACAGCAGTTTCGCGGATCTCTTATGGTGTGTATTCTCGGTATCGCGTCCATTCCCCAATCGAAACTCAAAGTTTCGGGGCAGAACAGCAGCCACAAGTTGAAGAGTGGAAGATACGCAAAAGTCAGGAATCTCGTGAGGAATCTGTGCTCCTTCGCCGTTGGGTTATCGGCGGTGGCGAATTGCGGAGTGGGACCCTGAAGACGCGCAAGTAACATCACTGTTGCAGTGATACCCAACATGAAAACACTACGCCAACGTTTCTGTAACAAAAATACATATTATGCAATAAGCTGTAAACATATTAATAGTTAATGGACTTTATAATGGTTGAATACCTAAAGTACAAATTGTTTGAGCTGCAGGATATTCTAAGTTTAAAAAAGTAAATTCGTATCTAGGAGTATCGATTCGGATGTAGTCCACTTACTTACTTAGTAGTTACTTTAAAAGGAAGAGATATACAAAATATACAAGAATATACATCAAAGTAATCCATATATAAGTATGGATTACTTTCTCTTAATTACTTTAAACTAAAATAAAAATTTATGAGGTGAATGACTGGGTTTTGATATTGTTCAAAGTTATGCAAATATTTTCTTTTTCTGTATATTTATTTAACTACTAACATTTAAAAAATAATACAAGTCATTAATAAATATATTTTATTGACAAGAAATAGAAAAACTTAAATAATAAATTAATTTAATATATCTTTATTGTTGGGCTTTCATTAATTGTACTAAATCATCACCAATTACTAAATAGATTTGTGAATTCTTTTTTAAAATAAATAATAATAATAAAGTATGAAATTTGAAATAATACTAATCTAAATACATAATTTATCTTGTATAGGAACTATAACTTCGTTTGGTCCTTTTATTACATCCGCATATTTCCTATTTTTACTTATATTATGTAACAACAGGTGGCGCACCAATTGTGCTACAATAAGAAATTCAAATAACTTTTTTTTTAATCAATGTATTTCATTTATTTTCTTTTATTATATAGAAAATTCATTTTAATTTTATATAACTAATTGTTTTTGAAGATGATAGACCGTAAATGACCTCCACGCTCATCCACGCATATGCAACACCTGATCAGAAAATTATACATAGCGGCCTAAAGGATTGAAGTCGGGATCGCCTCAATTATTGTTTTAATGGACTGCTTCAATTTAGTCAAATTCCTTGGTTTCGTTTTTGGCACCTTTTGCTTGACATAACCCCATAAAAAAAAGTCTGGTGCAATCAGGTCAGGTAACCTTGGGGGCTAGCGAAAATTGGAGTTTCTGGATATTAATCTGTTTGGGAATTTTTGTTGGAGCTCAGCCATAACCGGTGTGGCTATGTGTGCAGTTGCTCCATCTTGCTGGAACCAAATGCTGTTGAAACGGATACATCTTCCGCGCAATTCTGGGTAAAAAAAACTCCTTCAACATCTTTAAATAACGCTCACCATTGACAGTCACTGTTACACTGTTTTCTTCAAAGAAGTATGGCCCCACGATGCACCTTGATGAAACTGCGCACCACACAGTGACTCGTTCTGGGTGCAGTTCCGCCCCATGGAGTATTTGTGGATTAGATTCACTCCATATACGGCAATTTTGCTTGTTTACATTGCCGTTTAGATCAAAATGGGCCTCATCAGACATAAACAAGCAATTTATCAAGCTGTTGTCTTCTTCGGCCAATTCAATAATTTTTTGGCAAAATTCCAGGCGAATAGGCAAATCCAGAGTGTTTAACATGCTTGTAATTCGGACTTTGTACGGAAACAAGTTTAAGTTTCATGAATTATTCGTTGTAATGACCGTCTGCTAATTCCAATTTGCGCCGATAAGTTTCGAGTCGATGTTACAGCCGCGACTGTGTATTCAACTCGAACATAGCGATCTCGATGGTACAGTCTTCGTGTGATGCTTCCAGGTTCGGCAAACTTGTTTACTAGCCTCATAATGGACCATCAACTCGGAGGAGTGCCGCCTACATTGCTTTTGAACGAAAACGAAGGACTGCAGGGCATGGTACCGCAGCACTATCCCAATTCTCTTTTCTGTATCCCAAGCATTAATTTTAATAAATCTAAATAGTAACCTGCTAAATAAAAAAAAGTAAACAAATTACTCGCACAAAAAAACAGTTATTACATTTTGTTTTTGTAGCACGATTCGCGCGCCACCCGTTATCTTCATATCTTGTCCTTTTTCCATGCATGTATATGTGCATTAAGCGTCACATACTTAAATTCTCCATTACTTCTCAAATGTTAGGTAATTTTGATGGAGTCTGTGGTTGATTAACTTAATCACTTAAGGTTGATATATAACCAGACAGATCGTGTACGGATTTTGCCGTAGTTTACTTGACGCGACACTATTTAATTATCTGCTGATGATGACAACTTAGTTGTCAAAATGCGTATACAGAATACGAAAATTAATGTGGAAATGGGTTATATATCAGCCTTAAGTGATTAAATTCTTTAATACTATATTGTACATATTTATCACCTTTAAAATCAGTTCTGGATACTTTATAACTTATTAACGCTTATAATTATATTAACCAAAATTAACTTATTTACTCAGGTATGTGTTAACTGTCACATAACCATATAGTTTTAGAATTAGTATACCATCACTAGTGTTTTCAGGCCTTTTTCTGAACAAATTATCTACTTTCGTCTTAGGCAATTATTAATGAGCGAATGCTTATGATTTAAAACCTAGATGGGGTTTATATAATGAAATACCATGGTGGATAAGGTCTAACGTCTTTGACATATTAAAGAATATTCCAAGGCATGGTTAACCATTGTCTAGTGATTGATAAATGGTGTTCAAGTAGTTAAAAAACGCCGTATCCAGTGCCCATATCACTGCGAAAACAATGCTAATTTGAAAAAATTAAAATGATTTAAATAATTTATAATGCTTTTATTTATAATAATTTCATAGATCATAGGGAAAATCGGTAATAAACTAAAGGCCCGATAATTATCTTGATGGTTTTTGTTTTCTATTTATATATATTGGATGTAATGTTGAAAGTTTTAGGGTTGAGGAAAAATAGTGTTTTCAAAGGGAAAATTAATAAGGTATACGATAACCGGTACAACTACTGAAAAAATCTATTTTAAAATAAAAGATGGAATAATATCCTAACTAGTAGTTTATGAGATATACTTAATACTAGGTAATATTTGTCATAAAATTTCTTTATTTTAAGACACATTTGGTGCAATAAAGTTATTTATTCTTGTTGCATAAAAATTTTTATTTTACAGAAATAAATTCATTTATAAAATGAAATAATATTCATTTTCTATACCAATATTATCGTAGTGATAATCCAACTGAACTCTAAGTTCAATACTAAGTACTATACTACAATAAATTCACGTTTATTGAAATGACTAATATCGTAAAAGTTGACGGAGAAAACGTAAATTAAAAAATTACAAACAGTCCCTCGCATCTGATCGTATTTAATCATTGTAATAGACACGTGACCTAAGAAATTTCGTTGAACTTACCAAACACAAAATAAATGGAAATCATCTAGAGAGGGGATGGTCCGAAGGTCAGAAGGTCACACAATGTCGAAAATTACTTATATTTTTAATAACAGAAGCCGTATTGTATCCAGCAATAACACAGTATTGTTAATTGATAATTTTCGGTTATACCTTATGTAAATTGTCACTGAAATAATGCACCCACATTTGAATATTTCGTATATCACTTTCGAAAAGTCTCTTGGTGCTGTAACCCGTAAACTAGATATGAACGGTATTTTGACGGGCGCTTAAAATCGTAAGGAATCATCGCGCGATTATTTTCCGGAATAAAATCCATTTAATTTTAAAAGAACGCATTTCACGATGTTTTAAATTTTCTCGCGACTAAACAACGAATAATTTTCGCGTCATGTCAAATGTCATGCTATTGACGCCTAATGACATCTAGCGGGAAGTATTTCAAACCATTCACATGAATAGTACAATGTTTCAAATTCTTATTTATAGTAGTAGCCTGTGATTTTAATACAACGTAGGTGATGTTGAAAATATTACAATATTATCATAACAACTGTCAAAATTCTACTTGAAAAATACCTTTCAATTCACCAACTTTATATTAACTCTCAACCGAATAGATGAAAATCACATACATACCCTGACATATGGGGTCTTAGAAACTACAAATTAAAAAAAATAATTAAACAAAACATCAATTTAATATTTTGTTTATAGTCAAAACAAACGTATTCCTTTCACAAAATTAAACTGATAAATATATTTCAGTAAAACTGTTAAGCTTATAAATAATGCTGCAGAAACGAGTGCTTTCACAGAAGCGTACGCCTCAGTTACTGTCAATATTAAAAATAATAAATGTAATTACTTACTATTTTAGTACTTTTTTTGTTGTTAATGTAGGGTGGCGCAAAAATTCGCTATAGTATTGTGTCATTAGTATGCCTTCCAGTGCTGACTCAGTCATACTTCTACGACGAGGTGAAAATATGTTGGTGTATGCTTCTGGGCTTCCGGGCGGGAACAGCGTCACTGGTATAACTGCCGACGTTTCGTACCCACTCGTATGGGACATCTTCAGGACTCATCTACTGCTACTGTCTGTCGCACGGAAATGTCGGCAGTTATACCAGTGATGCGGCTCCAACCCGGAAGCCCAGAAGCAGATAGTACGGACCACGACCGCGGAAGTCTACGTACCAGATATATTGGTGTATTTGGAAAAGCAGCGTTCTGCGTCTAATGATGTGATGTTCGCGAATTCAAAAAGGACGTTCGCATCATATTCGCACTCTTGGTTTTCAGTTAAACTCTTGTCTACACCCACTATAATTTGAAAATCCGGATTCTTATTTATAACGACACGCAATTTATCGGTTGCTAATCTTCCTATACTATGTTATCTGTTAGATTTCCTAACGAGGCTTTGAGGCAATAATGACAGCTTTGTGTTCTCTAACTTGGAAATAGTATCTAAAAGAATTGAACAATTTTCGGAAATTTGCTCTATTTGGGTATTGATTTCGGTTTTTAAAACCAGCCGCTGTCTTACTGAAATTGCTTGAGCATCTTGTGGATTTAAATTTAAGATACAGGGTTTAATAATGTCTAAAAATTTCTTGTAATATAAAACAGCTTTAAGCCACATTTCCCATCTCGTCAATACGAGCTGTGGTGGCTGATAAATATCCGGACAAGCTTGCTTAAATTCACAAATGCCTTTTGGAGATTTAATAAAATCTTTTTGGTCTACTTTTGGATAACTGTCTCTAATAAATTCAGCTACAAGATGACATCCATGGAGCAAACAGGTTACATGAAGCAGTTGAGGATAAGATTGTTTTAGTAACTTTCCAGCTTTAACCATATTTGAACCCCCATCTGTAACCAACATTGCAAGTTGCGTTGTCGATATATTGAAAGTCCCAAATATATGTTTTATAGTTTCTACTGTTCTTTCCGCGTTTGTCTTCTGTAATATTCTGCTACGTAAAAGAAAAGCCAATGAAGTCTCACCGCTTTTTAAAGTGCACGCTAACACATTTAAAATACTATTTTTTCTTGCATCCGTTGTTTCATCTACCCTCAGCCATACTTTTTTGATCTTTCAATACTGTTTTTTTTGATAAGTAATTGTGTTTTTCGCCCGAAGAAAATTATACAGTAATTGACTTCTCATTGGCAATTGCCACTCTGGAACGCATTTCCCCAAAAAGTTTCGTAATTCTTCATTGTCTCCAATATTTTGTGGAATGTTGCACACACTTAACATAAAAATAAAGTCATAAAGAAATTTATAATGACATCAGGTTGCCCATTTAACTGATTTTGTTCGCTATTAACATGTCTTTTACACACAAAAATACTGTACTGTTAAATTTTTTACATTTAATAATACTGCCAGTGTATTATAATATCGAAAATCGGTTAAGAAATCTATTAACACTAGTCGAACATAACAAAGAATGCCGTCGATTCGCCATCAATCTAATCCGGTATTTATACACATACCATACGCATATGAATCTCGACTTCGTGTATATTCGACCGCTTTCGAAATATATCATCGCCACCAATGAGTGCGCACTCGTTTCTGCAGGCTTACTTATAAAATATTAAAGATATACTTGTAGATATTCAAATTTCCTTCGGCTGTCTTAAATACACCAAAATATGAGAGTATAATTTAAAAAAACTCTTTCTTAACAAAACACGTAACAAACTATACCTGTAACTGAATTATATGCTAGTACAACAGTTGCGTGCCGAGCAAGTTACAAAGTGTTTGTAGTAATACATACAGTTCACAGTGATTTGGGGCACTGAAGGTATATAGGCATTTTGCACAATTCGAAGAGGTATTTCGTCATTTTACGCTTCGAGAGAGGATAAAGATAACAACCTGTTCTCTTTTCGAACACATACTCTTTTATATCTAGTGAAGTACTGTCTTCTGGAATCCCAAGAATTCGATGTATAGTGAAACGTACGTTCTGAAGAATTCGGACACTACCGTGTTACGCCCCTATCTACTATTGTACATTACGAATCACCAAAGCCCGCATTTCTTGCTTTGTAATATCCTCAGCAACTTCAAGGCTTTTAACCAGCCAGTAACACGGAGAGCTAGGGAGGGGGTTATATATGAAAGTATATTAACGGGAGCCACAGTAACGGTTCCCCTAGGAGTTACTTGTCAATACTGAAACACGTGGACTAATAAATATGTGCTACTGCAAGATTTAGGAAGACAAAAACAAATCACGAATGCAGTAATTAAAATGTTTATGTATTAAATTATTAATGCAATAAAAAAAATTATAATATAGTTATTCGTCAAATTAAAGATATCAATTTATTGATTCGTTAAGTTATTAAAAAATGTTTTAATAATTACATATAAATATGCAGTGCATCTACCAAGCACTCTGAATTGTATTCAATTTACAATAGTAATAAACGAGTCCACTTCCGATATTCAAATTGACATACATAGTCTGTCGCAAAGAAAATCTAACTTTTTTAAAATAAAAACAATAGCATACTATTTTAGTGTGATTCATTTATTTCAATGAAAGTAGTCACCTTCGGCTTCAATACAACGTTTTGCACGGTCAATTGACACGTCGAATGAATTTTGAAGTTCATCTTTAGAAATGTTCTTCAATATTGTTGTCGACGCCTTTTCAATGGCTTCGACGTCGGCATAACGCCGTCCTTTCGTCAACAGCTGTAGTTTGGAGAACAAATAGAAATCACAGCGGGTCAAATGCAGTGAATACGGTGAACGGTTGACGGCCAAAATACCATTTGCAGTTAGATAATTAGTGATAAGCGTCGAGCGATGAGATGGTGCATTATCATATAACAAACGTCATCTACCATTTTCACGATTGAGGGCGCACACAACGAACACGCGCCAAAAGACGCCTCATAGCACCAAGATAATATATTACATAATATTGACAGTTTGACTAGTTGGTACAAACTCTTTGTGCACTATGCCTTTCAAATCATAAAAACAAGTCCACATCGTCTTCACTTTTGACGTCTCCAAACGGCTGTTTTTCGCTCTTTCTTCGCTTGGATAGTGCCATTCAGAACTTCGACGCTTGGTCACTAGATCATATTATAAACAGAAAGTCTCATCACCAGTTACAATAGAATACCTGAAGCTTTCGTCCTTTTTTGAGTCTCTACAATGTCGAATTCAGTTAGCTTGTGTGGTACAAACCTTGCACCAATCTTTCTCATTCCCAAATGCTGTGTCAAATTGCGCTGAATTGAATCTTTGAAAATATTTAATTCCAACGTATTGTAATGAGAATTTCGACTCATTTCTGATAAATTCACGCACGCTCGATGTTACTTTCCGTAACCATAGATTTTTTTGCACCAGGATGTTCGTCGTCATTTATATCCGCACTACCGTCTTTAATTCGTTTATACCACTCATACACACTCGTACGTGATAAACACACATCACCATATACTTGTTTTGTCAAACTAAACGTTTCAGTAAACGACTTAAAGAGTTTAAAACAGAACTTAGTATTTGCTTTTTGTTCAAAATACATTTTTCGACCAGTGCCAAATACACACCGTTACTTAATGCCCAATTTCTCTGTTTCGAACGATGCAAATGTCATGATATTTTGACAAAACGTTAGTAAAAGATCCACCTTATCGACGCATATTTTTTTAATGTACATATGGCGGCGCTAAAAATTACTTGCGATACTAAATCGTATGTAATTCCACTGTTATTTTTCTTCTTTCAAGCGATTTTCTTCGTGAAATTGGTTTGTGTTTTAAAATGCAGTAGATGATTTATTTACATTTCGAAACGATGTAGTATAACAATACAGTGGAATTTTAAATATGCTTAAGCTGAATTATCGCCGAGAAGGTACTTTGTTTCCTGTCAGCTTTTCTCTCGATTAAAATACGGCGCGACATTCCAAACCATTATATAATTCAAACGTTACAGTTGCAAAGTCATCTGTCATCTGTTTCTCAAACACCGTATATTATCTTTCCATTCCTGTTAATTAAATCCTGATTTATGACGAGTCATTACTCATCACTTTCACCTGTGACCAAATGATGCATCGCTCTTCATCTTAATTGCTCAAACAGTGGTTACAGCCGCGAACCAATTTTCAAGTTATATTAGCAAGTAGGAATTACGAGTCACAGTTCCACGTCTGTAATGTATGAGTTTGTGTGTATGTATACATATTGTGGAAAATAGAAGGCATCTCTTTCCTCTAACTACGGCTTCTGACACCATAGTCGTCGACTAACACCGTATTTACATGTTTATCAGACCTAGCGGCGCTCTGTGCACGATTTATCGGTCCTATTCCTGTAATGTAATGGCGCGAAGAACCGGAGACGGATACAGACCTAACTTGTGTTGACTGCCGCCAAGGGGAGACGCCCCTTGGCGGACACCCCGTTGTCACAGACGGAACTATATGCTACGTACGATTATTTCGCGAAAAGGGAGACCGAAATAGGGAAAAAATAAAGACAGCTGGCACAAGGTAATAATTTTCTGTATATAGTACACTCACATATATAGACGCTTAGTTGTAAATTTACTAGAGTGGCGACCTCTTTGACGTTTCGTAAAAGTAGAGAATCATTTGGCGAAGTGAATTATCAATGTTTCACAAGTTTATTCCTATAAATTTTTGCGCTTCGTTTAGTGTTCATGCATTTTAAAAGAAAATTAGGGAAGGACGTTATATTTTGATTTATTGTTTTCCATAAACAGAACAACAGACGTCAGAACGAATTGGGCAACAGAATTTTTAGGAACGCATAAATAATAAAGAGGATTTTATACTCAGATTTTTATTAGATTCATGAATAAGTTCGTAACGTTCAATTCAATTCTATATTTATTAATTTTTGACAAACAAAATACATAAACTAATGAAGAATATTCTCCCTTCCTTTATTTATAATTGCCTATGTGGCTTGGTTATTTTTCGATTCCACAGCCTTCCTGAACAATAAAAATTTAAAAGAATGTTAAAAGGAATCATTCTATTATTAAAACCCTATCTACTACATATGTTTCACCGATATCACGGATCGTCAGGCAGATTTGTGTTATTAATGAACGATTCCTTGGTAACGTCTATCGTATCATTTCGATACAGAAAAATAATGAATAACAAAAGCTCCTCCCTCTGTCGTCCACTATACTGAACGACAAAGCGAGAAACGCGTCTATCTCGCTTGTCGATAACTACTACTTTTAACATTCTATTAATTGGCAAATAGCCGTTACGCAATGCGTCTGCCTTATACGCTCTAATAACCTAGTTATCGACAAGCGAGATAGACGCGTTTCTCGCTTTGTCGTTCAGTATAGTGGACGGCAGAGGCGCTTTTGATATTCAATAAAAATTTACCTCAAAATAGGCCCTTTAAATCGAGAAAACCATTTCCGTTCTGTACTCTATTCAATTTTTTCCCGTAAACGGAATAAATGGTTCTGACAACTTTCGATGCATTAACTCTTCTATTGAACTCGAACAAAGCAATATGTGGAAACTGCCCTTTTTTCTCTATTTGATATTCCATTTCCTTTTGTCAATAAATAAAACAATCTCAGCAATACTTCACAAATTCAAAAACTATTCAACAAATATGAACAAGAATACGGCATTAGAATAGCTTTCAAATATGCTTAATAATTTTTGTTCGAAGGCCTCTCATTCTAGAAACCAAAACGCCTCGAAATTATGCCTAAAATTGATATAGTTTTTCTTATCGAGTTTTAAAGGCTTAGATTATCAACCAAACAAGCTGTAATAACATACTTTGAAGATGAGAAACATTATTGAAAATTATTAGAAGCACCTGAGATTAAAAAAAATTTGTTCTGTTCTTTATGTAATTGAAATATTTTGTCACCTACGTTATGAAATCCATAGAAATGCCTTATATGTTATACAATTCTGATTAATTTATTAGCAGTTACCTGCACTGCATCCAAGACAGGTTTAGAATCATTTTATTTGTGTTCGATGTTATAATTAATGCTACGCTATTTAAACTAACAACATCCTTATGATTTGCCACCAAAATATTTATATTTGTTGAGATACACTCAATTGGAGCACCCGCTTGCAAAAAATGAGCTACTTGTCTACTTTAGATTTAACAGGAACCATCGGCACACTGTAGGAACAGTGAAAAGCTATATAAAACCCTACTAGCATTGCAGGTTAAGTACACGAGCAAATACAGCTGCTCACCCAGCGAGGAAAAAACACCTCTAGTCCTTGTAGGATGTCAATCACTGCCATCGCGAGTTCACCTCAAAGAGTCGAGCTCGAAGGAGTTTCCTGAAGGCTCTCTGTTTCCGCAATTAATAAGTACCAATTAACTATAGAAAGCAGCAAAAGAAGACTTGTGCCTTAAAAGAAAGAAAATATCCCTCCATGGAAGCATTAGAAAAGATTAGATATTGCAACATGATGTTATAAATCATAACAACAACAAGAACTAAGGTGTAAACTGAGGAAAGCGATCCACCAACTCTACGCTTTTGTCGCCATTAAGAAGTAGGAACGCTAAATATAAATAAGCTTATTATAACGATCCCTGTATATACACCTCAATTTCTCTAAAACCAAAACTACTTCTGCCACAAACGAAGAGACATGAGGTACGTACACTAATTCGCAAGTGCTGGGGAATAATAAATTCGCAAATGCTGGGGAATACTAAGATAAAAGACCACTCGTGTGTCGGAATTCGGCTAATAGGCAGTTTCAAAACAGAAGCACACTAATAGACATAAAGTAGATGGGCTTGCTTTACTTTACTTTATCTTCCTCAACCAGTAGGCCTCGGCGAGAATCGTGTCTAAAATTAAAATCACCAACATAGACTTTCGTGAAACATCCTTCGCATTGACATTCCTGTAGAGTGTCTTCGTAAACTTATATAGCTTTTCATAAGCGAGTTCGCTTTACGGAATTAAAAGAATCCTCTATTTTCAAGTTCTTATGAGGCTTCGCATTCTTCCAAAATGAAGCGAGAAATGTCAGATATTGTATGACAGCATAAAAATAGATGTAAATGACTTTCGTGTATGCCAAAATGAACTAGAGTCATCTGTTACAAAGGTACGTTGAGGCATGCGACAGCACACTAATTTCACTTTGTTGGGGTGATTTTTCTACGTAGAAGGATATTCGAATTCCATTTGTCGAAAAAGCGTTCTCAAGTTCCCATATTAGCAAAAGACCTTCCCGACAGCTAAATATTAAAATTTTCAATCAAATACTTTTCATAAACTACATTTATACATATGATGTAATATAAAACATGTAACTGAATAAGATGAAAACACTTTAAACATTAAATATTTAAAGTGACAAATTTTGTCAGAGTATATTAAATGAAGTATGCTGTACTATATATACAATGTGTGGTAATTAAATAACGTGCCAGAAATGTTATTTATTTCAAATAAACTTATATTTAACTTTTATTCCATTCAACGTACTCTCTTCCCCTATCTATACGCCGTTGTATACGTGCCTTCCATTGTTCAAAACAATGCTGTAGTTCATGGAGTGTCAGCTTCTTCAACAACTCTGTCGTTTGTGCTTTTACATGTTTAACGGACTGAAAATGTGTTTCCTTTAATATACTTTTCACTTTTGGGAGCAGATAGAAGTTACATGGTGCGAGACCTGGCGAATACGGAGGATGATCCAGCACAGCATTGCGCTTATCCGCTGAAAACTGCTTAACAGATAGGGCATTGCGAACTGGTGTGTTGTCCTGGTGCAGAATCCACGAGTCGTTCTTCCACAAATCCGGTCTTTTGTTCCTTACTCTTTCCCTCAGCTTGATTAGGACTTCTGTATGTATCTGATTAACGAGTTGACCCTCAGGCACCCAATTATGTGATAACAGCCTTTATATAGAAAAAAGGATCAGCATTACCTTCAACATCGACTTGCCCATTCGCGTTTTTTTCTGTCTTTATGATCCAGCGGCGTTCCTGTGCATAGATTGACGCTTAGTTTCTGGGTCATAATGGAAAATCAAAGTCTCATAATATGCAGTGATTTTTTGAGCAAGTCTGGTCCTTCTGTGAGTCGTTACATGATGCCAGAGCAAATGTTCTTCCGATTGTCTTTTTGTTCTTGGATGAGGTGAACTTTTGTCATGTTTACTTCATCATGTAAAATGTATTTTGCTGTTTCTTTGTTAATATTTACCATATCGGCAATCATTCGAATGCCCGGACGTCGGTCTTTTCGCACGATTTCATTAATTTTCTAAATGTTTCCTTCACTTCTTACAGTCATAGGTCGACCAGGACGTTCATCATCTTCGACTTATTCCCGATCTTCAGAAAACCGTTTGTGCCAATTAAAAACTCACACACGTGACCTAACATTATCATCAGGCACCTTTAACATTCGCAAACATTCTGTTGGCGATATTTTTAATTTGACAAGGAAGTTGAGGTTCAATCGCTGTTCGATTTTTATATCAACCATTATCATGGTACTACTAAGTAATAGTGTCCTTTACAATTAAAGCTCGAAAGTGAACTAAAGCAGATAGGGAGACGAAGTTACGAGTTGTTGCTTGGGAATTATCAGTGTCAATGACTTTCGAATTATAGCCTTGCTCGATGAGCTCGAAAAGAGCGCAGTCGGGTTATTTAATTTCCATACCTCGTCTGAACATAATTAAAAGAAAGTATTACGCTTGGAGCCAAATATAATTTTGCTTTAAATATTGTTTCCTACCATGAATAATAATGGAAAATTATTAGAAGTTGCTTTAATCCATCTACTAAGTAATTAGTACAGAATACTTTATATTTCTGTACAGAAAAAGTTTCATCAAATATATCATCGTTATGTTTGTACGTATCTACATAACACTGACATTCGCGGACTACGTTAGTATGCTCCACATACTTTACCTACATCCGTCCTTACCCCTCTTTAATTAAAACAGTTCCCAGCATTATCATAACAATTTTAATAGTCGAGCCGAGGAGAACAGCAACGTAGAGTTTAGTTATAATGAAACACTCTATTAAAATTTACATTGCATGTAAATGAAGGGCTAAATTAAATTAAAGCGATGCAGTTTTTTCTCTCTCAGTTTTAATTCTGAAAGATCTGAAAGGAAAGAATTTGCATAACATACAAACTTGACCTTGCGTAAGACTACCGCAATATGCTGAGTTAAAATAAATCGCAAATCTTCGTTGTTCCTCTCTTTAATTATTAAACTCCTTTATGCTGGTTTTTTTTACAGCACTCTCTTAAATAATATTGTCATTTACAAAGGTAATCGACCTTTTGTGAATACAGATTTAAATTAATCAATAATCGTTTACAAAAATAATTGTTTATTGACATAATATCAAGTCGAAATGAATAGGATTACTCTTAAAACAGGGATAAAAAGACAAATATTCTAACAAGTTATGGCATTATAGGAACGTAATAATACACCATGTTATCCCTATATTCGTTTTGTTCATTTATTAATTCGCGTATGTGTGTGAGTGAAATATATTGATTTTTAATATCAAACATATAGCTACTTATTTTCATGTATGAATCATTCAGTTCAACCAACGAGTTTCAGAAGTACTCGTATGTTTGAGATTCGGATCTCTTTTGGTATATATTTGATTTGATTTCGGATTTGAACTATGTATATAAAGATTGTAATTAATCGAGTTAATATACATATGTATTAGACTTTAATTGTAAGCAAAATATAATTAAATAGAAAAAAAAAATAAAGTCCAAGTAAACACATACGGTATTACAAACAAGGACCTATAATTGTGAAAAAGTACAAATTGCTATTAATGTAGTTTAGTTTTCATACATGTAAATTGCATACATTTTAGATTTTAGATAAAATTAGCTTACTGGAAGTCATACTAGTTGATATGCAACCTGAAAGATTTCGTGTTAATCCATGAGCGCGCAATAAAGTGGTATACGTATGAATGTACCAGGTTGTTCAATAAGTTTTGTCGTTCGGTAAGAGAAACACGAGTATAAACTCGTGTTTCTCTGTTCGAAATACATTTTATTATTCAATATAACCTCCCGGAACTTCAATACGCTTGTTCTAGTGATCTTCTAATTCATGGATTTCATCTGTGAAGTGAGAATCTGAAAGACTATCGAAATACGCTTTCACGGCTGCTATTACTTCCATGTTCGATGAAAATCGTTTTCAACGCTAGAATTTTTTGAGGTGTAAGAACAGCCAAAAGTCAGAGGGATCTAATTCTGACCAATAGGGAGGACGTCGCAACAATTCGTAATTATTTTTGCGATGGTCTTTTGAACTGTGTGAGAGGGTACGTTTGTCTTGAAGAAAAATGTTTTTTTCTTCTGTAAACCAGGTCTTTTCTCACGAATTTTTATATTCAGCTAGTCCAAAAGATTACAATAATAACTTGAGTTCATTGTTTTACTAATTTTTAGGTAATCCACGCAAAGCATCCCAAAGAGCAGATGCTAACACACTCTTGGACAATTTCTGGACCATAACTCGCTTCAGAGTCGAAGTACAAGGTTCACACCACTCTATAGCCTCTTGTTTTGATCTAGGGCCATGGTGGTAGATCCAAAATTCCTCCATAGTGATGAAATGATGCACAAAATCGTTTTTATTCTTTCTAAAATGCTTCAAATGCTGTTGAGAAGGTCGCATTCTAATCTTTTGTTCCATTATCAACAAAAACAGTACCCATTTTGAACACAACCTTCGGAAAGTTAAAACTTTAGCCAAAATATTGCTCACACTGCCTAGTGAGATGCCTAGGGCTTCTATTAAATCTCTATCGGATAATCGACAATCTTCCAAAATCATATTCTGTACAATCTGGTACGTAATATTAGACTTGTTAGCAGAACCGATTAGGTAGGTTTTGCATCTCTAACACCGGATGATTAAAAAATAAAAAGTTACGACTTGTGAGCAGTCGAAATGGTCTCTTGAAGAAGAAGATAAATAATGGCGAAAAACGATTATCGTTATGATTTGGAAATAAACGATCAGAGCACGTAATGGGTAAAAAAAGGAAAGAAAACAAACAAAAAGCAAGTTTGCAAAAATCTGTTGCTAAACCTATGGTCGACATTTTTAGATCGTGAATGGTGTTTACGTATAGCTTTCCCTATTATTACAAAGTAATTACTAATTATTATGAAGAAATTCAAACTCAATTAATGAAGGATTCTATTTCTAGTGGAGGATAGGAACTGATTAAAAAGCGGAAACGCTTACAGGCATTTATTGTGACAAAATGTTTAAATAATAAACATGCCAAGTGAATAACTCCCTCAAAGTAATCTTCATTATCACTATGCGCCTTAATGGAAGATAACTCAATTACAATTGGATACTGTTAAAGTTTTGATGACGATTTTTAAGAAGTTCTCAAACGACTTTCGTTATGTTGTTGAACATTGGCAATAGTGTTAGGACAAGGTTATTGCACCACGAAGAGATAATGTAAAATACTAAATATATCGTTTTATAATAGTAATTAATAAAGATTTTATAGTACTAATATTTATTCAATATACCTCGTATATGAATAAACTTAATATTAAAATTAAATTATCATATTTCTTCTTCGATAGCTTTAAAATTATTTACAATTTTCTTACGATTGGAACCAAAACATACACTTTTCAACAGTGCAAATACGCGTTAAATTTACAAGACCTCGTGAAGTTCTTTTTCACGTCTACCATTTTAAATCACAATTTTTTACGTTCATCGTCTACCACAAAGTTTCCTTAACACAACGAACGTGCTCGCATATCTACGCACACACGTGCGTAGATACTAATCCACTAATACGCACACAGTGAACCACCCCTTAAACATTCCAATAGAATTGTTCTGTCCCCTGCCGATGTCGGCCGTATTGAACGACCGAAATAAAGTAAGAAAAAGCAATTTGAACGGTCTGGGACCGAGTTTCGAATTGATTTCTACAAACCGGTGTGTGTATTGGACGCAGTTGGAGGCGTAGAACAGGAGGGTGGCGCGACCGGGGTATGAGAAAGTCACAAAGGTCCCCTCACTTCTGATGACCCCCTTTGCAGTCGAATATTTCTGCGATGTACCCAATAAAGTAGAGGAGAGTGAGAGTGAGGGAGAAACGTAAATTTACAGCGAACGAAGCTATGAAAAGATAAAATTAAAGGTGAAACCAAGATATTAAGAGAAGAATACGATTTTGTTGTATCAAACGTTGGTCACGCTATTTGAAATTTTGATGAGGATGGAATACATTAAGAAATATATTTAACAATAAATTAATAAATTTTATCACCGTCCCCTTATCTGATAGTTTTGATGATATTGTTACGGATTCATTTCACTTAGAAAAATAGTTAATTTGGGTGTTTAACAGTAGAATTTCCTGTATACATTATTTTGTTCATATTTGGTTGTACGCCACTGTATATCCCAGTGTTACGATGCTTTCTAATATTATAGTTGACTAATTTTCACTTCACTCAACATTTTTGCAGTTTAAATTTGGCATTTGATAATTTTCATTTTATTTAATTTATTTCATTACGGCCCTGGATTGTTACATTTTCCTATTCTTGGAGATTACTCTTATATAATCCAGTATCTTAATTTCGAGTTATCATTTTGGAAGTGGTATAATGTTTTATTTGCTTCTTTGTCTCTTCGGTTGAATTCGTGATACATTGTAATGTACTCTTCCCATTCCATTATTTATTTGCAAGAATCGATCAGCTGATCGTTTGTAAAATATATTATTTTAAAAAATTCATTTGCTTCAGGGTTGCGTTTAACTAGTGATAATTTTGTTTTACGACTAGCTTAATTTTCGTTTGAATTACAAACCGTTTTGGAGTTCTTTTTAAAATCAATTTTAGTATTATTATTAATCATTCTCTTAGAGTATTCTAGTGCCATCTAGTGTTTCATAGTTTCACCTTGATTATTATTCTATAAAGATGAAGTTCTCCTTTAGCTTACGTTGGTTAATTTTCTATTAACTCTTTTGTATTTGGTTTCTCAGTTATTTTAAATAATTTCATAATTAGGGGTCTTCTGGTAATGACCCTATAAATTGTTTTCTTTCCTCTTTTTCCTTCTACGTAATAGGATATAATTTAAGAGAAGAAGTTAAAATGCTCTTTTCTTGTTACCGAATTGAGAAAGTTAACATCGTGGTAAACTTGAACCATTTTGTGTGAAGTGAATTAGCATTTTTCATGAAAATTTGAGAAAGCTGTGTGCAAGACGGGTGTTTTGTTTGCGCACACTCGAGCAAAAACAGTGTCGTAAAGATGTTTTAATTGAGTGTTAAGCGAAGTTTCACAGCAACGAAGCAGAATTTTTGCGCCGTTTCATAACCATGGATGAAACATGGGTCCATCATTCCACACCCGAGATAAAAGAGGAATCAAAGCAATGGACACGAAGGGGGCATAGAAGGCGAAGACCGTTTCATATGCAGGTAAGGTCATGGTATCAGTTTTTTGGGAGGCACGTGGAATAATTTTCATTAACTCTCTTGAAAAAGGAAAAACTATCAACGGCGAGTATTATGCGAACTTATCGCATTTGAGTGAAGAAATCAAACAAAAACGGCCTCATTTGGCTATGAAGAAAGTGTTGTTTCATCAAGACAATGCACCAGCTCACAAATCCATTATTGCAATGGCAAAAATTAATGAAGTAAAGTTTGAATTGCTACCTCATGCACCCTATTCGCCAGATTTAGCCCACTCGGATTATTTTCTGTTCTCAAACTTGAAAAAATGGCTCAGTGGTCAAAGATTTTACAACAATGAAGAAGCAATGTCGGCAGTTAACGGATATTTTGAAGAGCTAGACAGTTCTTATTATAAAAAGGATATCGAATTTATTGAACATCGCTGGGAAAAGTGTACAGAGCTGAAAGGAGGTTATGTTGAAAAGTAAATATATTTCTTTCCAAAATTTTTGTGTTTTCTTTGTTGGGTCGGGTACTTCTGGGACCACCATCGTATATATATATCACATAAGTGCTAACACATAAAGAAATTTCAAAGTATAATAGTTCAATATTACAGTGAATTTCTTTATTTTTCAAATTGCACAATAGATTGAAAGAGCCAGTATAATACCTAAAAGATATAATACACGATAATGACATAATCGAAACATATATAAAGTTTATGTTACAATCATTAGTTGATTCACAAGATGCATTAGCCGATATATATTTTTATATTTGTATATTTATCTTGACCTATATTACCTATATCATATTGAAGCGGTGCACAATATTATGCTCTTTGAGATAGAGTTACAACAAATAAACAAATATATATATATATATATATATATATATATATATATATATAAAATATCATTTAATAATTTATTTTAATTTTAAGTATCATTCAATAATTCCAAACTTACACGTTACAGTTACACATCGAGTTATATAACATTTGACGCAAGCCAACGTGGGGTATAAAAAGTATACATTATACGCCCAAGTCCAAGCTCATTCATAATTGCACTCGTTATTATTTAAAATATAATAATTAGCGCAAACCAGCGTGGTGTTTGGTTCAATAAATAAATCCACAAGCATGCATTTCGTATAAATAATATATAAATATTAAATATTGTATACAAGTTTTATTGTAGTTACTGTACTGTAGTTACTTATTACTTTGTGTTGTAAAATTTATTGGACTGAAATAAGTAAATTTTCAAACATAAGTAGTCGTATTATTGACTCTATTTTCTTTTACGTAAAGACCTTTTTGTTTTAGAATAAAAAAGTATTTTTGTTTCAGCTAACTAAAGTGTTATTTTGACACGGGAAACAAAGTTAAAATATCAAAATTTTATGATAGTTTCCGAAAAATATATTTTTTCAATATTAACATTTCTCACAGTCTGGTCAACTTATGTATTTATAGATTCGTAAAGGTTGCCATTCAGAATCGCCTGAAGGATTTGTGTAGCCACATGAATATCATTACCATCTGTTTCTTCTTGCTAGTGGCTCATGAATAATTGCGAAACGATTTACCGCTATGTATGTATTACCGTGTCTAATTGCGAAGCTTTTAATCGAAATAAATACGCATTTAAATGAAACTATGTAAATAATCTAAATTCCTTCTATTGTTTATGGTGAAGTTTGTAATATGCATCCGTGTCGTCGAGTTAGTGTTTTCCCACGTTAGCGGTTTCAAATACACAAAACAAAAGTTTTGCTCTTTTGTGCCTCCAGCTTGTTATAGTTTGTTGGAAAAGTGGTAAGGAGAAACATAGAAAGCGTTGCGGTGTTTTCGTATTTATATTCCGCGTCAACAATTCGTTATTTGGTAAGCAAATCTCGGACTTGTTGGTGAGTGAAATTGATTTAAATATTAATAAAGGAATTTCTCCATCTTTTCTAAATATATTAAGACACAAGTTAGTAAGCTTTGTACACTGAACCGTTAAAGCTTTCTCCTTTAATTTTAATTTTAATCATTTTAATTAAATGCTTTTGCAGAAGTGTATTTGCAAATATTTTGATGAAATCTGGTAATACTAAATCAATATAAAAGACGGCGCATTAAAAGCACAACTTTGGATTTTCATAGCATTCTCTTTTAATCAAGTATGCTGTGATTAAAGTGTCATAGCGAACAACATTATACAAATAAACAGCTCACTTAAATTGCTAAAACCTGTTTTGAATACGGAGTTTTGGGGAAACAGTTTGGAGATCGCGGGCGATTTTTTGTAGAGGACACGTACCATATCGTTTGAAGGGTGAGGGATCGATCGGACATTTTGAGGATATTGGTTTAGTTATCAATGAAACAAACAGATTCGTTGTCAGCCAGAACAGTCAGTCGAAAATACTGTCGCCGTTGCTGAAAGTGTTACCGAGTGTCCAGCGTTCTTGACTTGTCTTCGTACTCTTAGTTCCAAAGACTATTTTGCAACGGATTTCAGAAAACAATCTTCAACTCTCTGAAACCCAATTAATTAAGGAAATTACGCAAAATCAAGAAGTGAACGGTGATTTAAAAAGAATCCAGTGCAGCAAAGAAGCTCGCTTCCATTTATATGTGTTGTAAGGGTATATGAACACCTACAACTCTCTTGTTTGAATTTTCAGCGATTTTATGAGAAAAATGCTCCCACAAAAAGTGACTATTTGGTGTTGATATCTGGATTGAGGAGTTTAGGCGATATGTCTTCGAGGTTTTATAAAATATCTAGATTATAAAATCTTCTGGTAACTATCTTGCCAGTGGTATTAACTGTCAGGAATTGCTACAGAAGCATAACTTCATCTCTATTGTTGATTGCTGGAAGATCACAAGTGCTAATTTTATGTTCAAGCCAGCTAGCAATGGTATCGACGCTCTGAATTTATTATCTACAGTTGATAACAAGGATCCAAAATATGGAAGAAGAACCAATGAAACATTAGTCGAAGCCATAGCCAGAACGCATGCCACACACAGTGTTAAAAATGCCAACAAAATTTATATCGAACCTTCTTACCCTTCCGCTGCAATTAACCAACATTGGACTTAAATCAGCCTTGAAAACACTTGTTAATTATGTTCAAATTCATATTAGACTTTAGCAGTTTATTTGCATGCACTTTATTGCTTTTAAATTCTAGTTTTAAACCTTTAAAATTTATTATTTACGCAGTGTAGTTTAACTTAATGCTGTACTTAACTATTGCATTGTCTTCATAATGGAGGATCCTATTGAACAATAAGGACAATTATATTAAATGCTGTTATTGAATCATAAAATTTAGAAGAAATGAGTAAATTTAAAATATGAAACACCAAATATCTGTAAGGCACACCTGATCTAAAAGTTTCAGAAAAAGAAAATACAACCATACTGCCAGATAAGATTGCGACAATTGGAACTCACTCTGGACGCAACGTGTGTGATGAAGTACAGCTATTAGCATCTTATGTTTAAACATGTTAAAGATCTTAGTGTAATATAGTTCAATAATACAAAAAGCTTTAATTTATTACCACCGTCATTCGTCAAGATAGTAACGCGACTCCTTTAAGACCTAAATCCTGAACGAATACCAAAGGTTAAGTGATATTCAGAATACTTTAACTGTATTATCATATTTTGACAATGAACTTTGACAGGTTTGGTGAAACGCTGGTCCTTCTCAATTCACCGCGTCCTTTCCATCCAATTTTCTTTGAAAGAATAAATATGAACATTGTCAAAGTAGAGGTAAAAATTCATGTTAAAACTTGTAATAAAAATGAACATAAAATTAATCTGGTACGTAGACTTCCACGGTCGTGGTCCATGCTATCTGCTTCTGGGTTTCCGGGCTGGAACCGCGTCACTAGTATATTTGCCGACGTTTCGAGATTTCAGTTTCAGTACAGTAGTTCAGCCCTGAAGATGTCCCATACAAATAGGTACGAAACGTCGGCAGATATACAAATGACGCGGTTCCAGCCCGGAAACCCAGAAGCAGATACGAGGGAGCGTTTTTATATTCGCGGAATGGGGAACAAGGGGTGGAAATAAAAAAAACAAATTATTTTTCTTTTTCAATATATTCACCAGCAAGACGGATACATTTTTCACATCTTTCAATTAATTTATTTATACCCTCATAAAAAAATGATTTCTCTTTATCTGCAAAATACGCCGAAACTGCCTCCTTGACTTCATCATCGACAGTAAATTTTTTACCCCGCAGCTCTTCTTTCATTTTCGGAAACAGGTAATAATCACTCGGGGACAGGTCTGGGCTGTAGGGTGGGTGATTCGCAATTTCGAAGCCCACCTTATGCAGGGCAGCTAACGCAACGCGGCTCTTGTGGACGGGCGCGTTGTCGTGCAAAAGCAGAACACCTTTTGTCAATTTTCCCCGTCTTTTCTCTTTAATGGCTTCTTTTAGTCGCTCTAATATTGAAGCGTAATATTCTCCGGTTATAGAAACACCTTTATCTTTATAATCAATCAACAATATTCCTTCCGAGTCCCAAAATACCGTTGCCATGAGTTTCCCAGCTGATTGTGACACTTTAAATTTCTTGGGAGGTGCTGTGCCCTTTTTATGCCACTGCATGGAGTCTTGTTTGGACTCAGGTTCATAATGATGAACCCAAGTTTCGTCTCCAGTAACAATTCCACTCAATACACCATCCTTGTCTTCATTACAGAGGTCCAAAAATGCACGCGAACACTCTACGCGCTGTTGTTTTTGCGGCGGCGTGAGCATTCTCGGCACCCATCTTGCGCTGACCTTAGACATGCCGAGATGATCGTGTAGGATTTTAAGAATTGTTGTATCGGATACTCCAACCATTTCTGCGAGTTGTTTCTTCTTTAGTCGAGCATCTTCGAGTACAATTTGTTCAACTTTTTGGATAAGTGCTGGCGTGGTCACCTCAATGCTCCTGCCCGGCATCGGGTCGTCTTCAAGGGATTCCCTTCCTTGTTTAAATAAACTATGCCACTTGTACACCATGGTTTTTCCTGGACAAGAGTCGCCGTAAACCAATGACATCTCATTCATTATGGTCGCGACTGATTTTCCTTGCCTGGTAAGGAACTTTATAATGGCACGATATTCGATTTTTTCCATATTTCACTTTTCACTCCTGATTATGTTACTTGGTTGACGATAGCTCAAAGACTAACTGTCTAATAACAATGAAACTTCGTATTTATACTAATCATGAGTCGCTGCACAGGCCACACCCCCAATGCGCCTACTCACCCCTCTACAACCCGCTCATTCCGTGAATATAAAAACGCTCCCTCGTAGCATGAACATAATATTCATTATTTACATAGTTAACTACCGCGATAAAAGTTTAAGTATTACCATAAATAACGCAAAAATTAACTGATCGATAATTTAAAACCGAGTTAGTATTTTATGTGATCATATTTATAATCCATAAAGTATATTAGCTAAATATTTGTGATATTTTATATCACTAGAATTGCTTTAAAGACAAAAAGGTTCGCTTCAAGTCAGCTTTAGGTTCGATATCACGAAAAACTTAGGATTGCGGTTTTCAAATATCAATAAATACCGGAAACAATAAAGAACAAAAAGCACATCACTTACGACGTCTTCGTTCGCTGGATGAATGTTAATCCCGATAATAAATTTCTCGCAATCGAACTTATGATAAAGTAATTCCAAAAGTATACGTGTCCTCCAGGGAACTATGGCTGTTGCCACTAGTGGGACTTTGGACTTGGGAAGTTTTTTAAATCCAGCCGCGGCAGGGAATTGATTGGCTATCCTGCAGTAATCCAAGTTGAAATACTTACTCTCTGGTTTCTCGGTTTTTGTATGTAAGAATTGATTTCCTTCGTGAAGCTAATCTTAATATAAAATTTATTTGTATCTCTCTCTACATTATATAGATTGTAATAATTCTATCTGCGCTGCTCTGTCAATTATTTATTCCTTGTTAGCTATAGTGGAAAGTAAATTAATTGAAATCTATTTGAATTTTATGTTTAGTTTGAAGCGTTGATAGATTTGTTTTTCTCCGTATTTTTTTCACACTTCATTTTGAATTTCTATTTTAACTTTCATTTACTTTAATGAAGAAATTTTTCTATTGGTTGCTATAGAAACTTTTTCTTTTCTCATTTCTTTTCTTTCTATTGCTCTATCTGGCTTATATCTCTTACCATGCTAGCTTTAATAACCAGTTTTAATTTTTTTCTACGAAGCGCGTGAAAAATAGTACTTGTTTTATAATTAGAAAAATAATCGGACTGTTAGAGAAAATATTTTACAACAATATACACTGAATGAATTTTCTAGATTAAAAACGGTTACGCCTCTACACAATATTGAAGATAATAATTCAAAAGCCCATATTATCCACTTGTGAAATATCATCAGCGACTTCTAGGGCTGGAACTAGCCACTATATCAAGGAGTTATCTGTATCAAAAAATCTTAAAAGGGCGCCACAGTATTGTAGTTTCTAGAAGTTGCTTGCTAATATTGTACCACGTGGATCTTAGAAAAATACGCGCTCTTAACAAATTCAGAGAAACGCATTGTTAAACACCAATGTAAGAAATAATAATTGAGTCGTTTAATGAAATCGGTGTGAGCACTCACCAGTAAATATTATAGTAATGTTGGTTAACGCACAGTATTGAATGATATATGAATATATACTACATTAAGAATAAGACGTTATTAATTTGCTGAACAAACAGATTTAAATAATATGGTATATATGTATATTCTACATACATCAAAAATAAATCCTCAGGCTCTATAGCCTGAAATTAGCAGTCCAAAAAATCTTCAGACTGTATAAATAAATCAGTTTCTTTACGATATTAAACTACTGTTTAATACAAAACAATGACTTTCTAATTAGAAATTAAAACAATTCAATACTGAATAAAGTGTATTTATTCATATCGTGAAGAGAATTTCTTTGTGGTATTTTTAAAACTTGCTTTAAACATTGTATAAACGCAATTGAAACCTTAAGATTTCACATAAATGCATTTCCTAAGACAAAGTAACAAAAAACAAAAGAATTTGAACATTAGCTCAAAAAATGTTTGGATAAAAAGAATAAAACTCGAAGTTAGTATGACTACAATATGTTAAACTAATTCGTTCGAACCTAAATTAAGGCAAAAGTTGGTACGTAGAATTAAAATAAATCGTAAACTACTCCACAATAAGTAGCCTAATTCCTTTCCCTTGATGGCTGAATATGTCCCTCGCTTACAGTTGAAGAGTAGGTTTTACCTTATTTCAGCAACCGAGGTGGTTGTACCAAAAAAGGATTACTTCCAACTTGTTCATGGAGTAGGTTGTCTGTTCAATTCTTGCTTTAGTCGATTCGCATATAACCAAGGGAAATAAAAAATACACCAGATGTAAGGGCTGCGAATGAGCACACAAAATTAGTTCATTGAAATACTATTACTTTCTTCGCATACCTCTATATAATGTAAAGGGAGAGAAAGGAACTTCGATCTTGTTCAAGATGGTAATTTAATTGAATTTCAAAATGGACAACCTAATCTACCGTATTGTAGCTTAATATATCAGAATACAATTCGATACCCCAAAATTAACTATTTCTTCAATCTATTCCATCCAAACACTGAGTCTAATCTAGGCGGTCTTCATTCGATGGCTTACTAACCAGAAGAAGGAAGAAAACATTCTCATATTAATATTTTAATGGTTATCCTATGATGTAGGGGAAGAGGAAGAGACAGTAGTAACTAATTGCAGACAATTAGAAAATAACTAAGAATATTTATAAAAATAACTGGAAGCTAAATACTAGACAATCGAAAAACTGAAAATTAATTAAATACTGTAACTAATGGAAAAAACAGTCTTTCATAAAATAATAGCTGCAATGAAATGAAGAACCTAGATGGCGTTAGTATGGTCACAATAAGATAATTATAATAACCAAATGATTTTAAGAGGGATCCAAAATGATTATAACTAAAAGGAAAATTAAGATAATTGTAAAATAAAATTGCTATTGGTTGAGCGCAACCTTACATTTTCACACCGTATCAAAAACACAACCGAACAGATAAATCCTAAAAAGTCTTTCAACTTCGGAAAAATATAAAAATCAGAAGGAGACAAGTCTGGACTGCAGGATGAGTGGACGAAAATTTTCAACTTAAACTATTAGAAGTTAGTATGTTTTCTCAGAAGGTTTAACATTGTCATGGAAGAACAAACAGGACGCCACTAGACAACAAACTTCATCATCAATTCTGAAATACCCATTAGATTTTTGTATATATATTCAACCATCAACAGTTTATTCCCTTCTTAAATTAGTAAACAATAAACCATTACGGTTCCACAAGACGGTTATCATAAGTGTCCGAATTGAATTATTTTTCTTAGACTTCTTTACAGTTGGTGAAGGATATGATGCTACTCATTGGACTGATGCTTGTCTTCGTGTGTTTTTCCATAAGAAACTCACGTTTCACAACCACTACAAAGACGAATATGATGAGTTTCAAAGTTGACTTAACTTTTTTATATACCACTCAGTTCAAATTTCATAATCACTTTTACATCAAGCCAGAGCACTTGAAAATGCTGGAAAGGAATAGCTTCCCTAGCTTTTCTGCGTTTACATATGAAACTCGCTTTTGTTACTAATGGACTATATTTAATTCTATTTATATTATTAAACTGCACCTTTGTCTTAATTAATATATTTTGCCTCTTTCGAAGGTTAATTTAAATCGTTAAATTAAGAATTTTCACCGTATTCTATAAGTAATCTGTTTGAAAATAAATTATTATTAGAAAATCAGAAAGTGCATCTGCTAAGTAGTGACAAGTAGTGACAGTAATTATTATGTAATGTCATATTGAATGTTTAAGTTGACGTGACAAGAACGCATAGAGTAAGAAACTCACAAGTCTGCATTAAGCTAATTTTCACTGAAACGAGTATTGATTATTCTAGAACAGAATATAATGGAAACAATTGAGATATAAGTAATATTGGATACATACTTAGCTCCTAGAGTCGTATTGGGCAACTTGACACTAAGTGGTGTTTTGAACAATATTATGGAGATGGTTTTGATGTGACGGTTTGGTAAAAATTAGAGAAAAACAATTATTCAAATGGACAAAAATGAAAAATCTTGCACTACCTAATCTAAATATTACAATATTAAATACAGGCTTTATTATTTACATTTTAGGACGAGGTAAAGACAGAAAATTCATAAAAATTATTGCTTGGGAAAAGAACAAAAGAAAGACATAGATAAAACCGCATTAGTACAATAATTATACACCAATAGATGTAATTAATATCTGCTAGAGAATTGTAAATTTCGTTTGTTTCAAGTAGTATAAAAATAGCTGTTAATTATCGTTCATATGAAGCTCTTTTGAAATTGCAGTTTCATGAATACAAGTCATTTAATATGATATGCTGCTCACGTAACACCAAAAATAACGGAACCATTAACATTTCACGTCCACTTCTTCGCGCGCATCTCCCTTCCAATTCCGAGAAACGACGTCTTCCATTAAAAAGGAGATCATTTCCACTTTCCCGAAATCAGTATCTTATACCGATGTCTTATATATTTTATACCAATCGGACGTTTCCGATGCCTCTTGATATTCCACTGAGCACCTTCCGCTCCAAATTCTTCACCCCCGTTCGCATGCTATTCTACCTCCCCCTCCTCTCCCATTTCCTACTTTATTTCTTCCCCATTTTCTTTACTTTTCCGGCAGTATTAAATTTTTAACCATTTCACTCACGGAACTCACATTGATCTTGGCGTCTCCCACGGCCCTAGAGCAATAAACGGTCCACCCCCTGCCTGCCTGATTCACGCGGAAAGGGAAGACGTGTTAATGTGACACGTTCAGCAGTTGCTATCTTGTCTTTTCGACTGGGCAGGCGAACAGCAGTTCGCCTCGGCCGTTGCACAACGACGAAGATTGGAAAAGTTTGTCGTTTGTGTGTGTGTGTGTGTCTTATGCCCGAGTCGGATTTTCATCTTCTACTATTTCTACTTGCCCGTTGTGTCTACGGGTGATGTATGGTGGCGGTGTGTTTGTACTGGTAAAGAACATAAGTTGAGCGAGTTGCTTAGGGTGTAATTTTCAACTTAAAATTTATGTCGCAGACGTTTTTGTTTTAGGTGTCCCACCATATTTCGCCGCGGTATTAGGAAAGGAAAGTAATATAACTTTAGTTTTGTATATAGGTAGACATTACTCGCATCTAATTTGCACCATTTGCTTTAATACCTCTGGATATTTCGTGTCTGGAAAATAACTTTATTTCTATTACCACTCAGATTATAATAGATAAAGATGTAAGAATTAAACATCTGACGAAATTTTCAGAAATTAACTAAAAGTGGTTACCTAAACTTGCACAACTTAAAGAAGCATCATTTAAGACCAAAGCTACTTTATTTTAAATGCATGTAGGATCAGTAATAATAAAAATATAATAGTAGAAAGTATTCTGTTCGCACTATGAGAAAGAATAAGCAGAAGATTCGATTATAACATGTTATTATAAAGCAAACTTCAATAATCACTTGTCTAACAGACAACTGTAGTACGAAAAAAAATTAAAGAAAAAACAGGGCAAGCAATATAAACGAAACGTAAATAATTACAAAAGTATCATATAAGAAAATGATATTAAATCTAAATAAATTAAAAAAATGAAATACATTAGGCTTGCAAATGAACATTAAAAATGAAGCTGTTGGAATGGCACGGTTGGAACGTGATCGGTTTTTCCGAAAAAACAGGTGACCATTTGTTTTGATGTGCTTCGAACAACTTTTGTTGGTTTTGGCACATCTTGGAATAACCACACAGCCGGCTGCTGTTTACAATCGAGCTCATACGTATAGATACAAGATTCATCACCTGTGACGACTTTATAAATGTTCTTTGAAGCACCACCATTGTATTTTTTGTGCATTTCTTGGCACCAATCGACCCGAGTCTTTTTTGAGCTTCTTAACGGCTAAATATTCATGCAGGATCTTATGCATGCTGGTGCTACTAATACCTAGAGATGACTCGATATCACGGTATATCACATGACGGTCTTGCATTATCAATTCAGATACTGCATTAATGTTTTCCGACACAACAACATTTGTAGGACGCCCTTCACCAAAATCATCGTCCAAAGAACGCCGTCCAAGCTCGAATTCACTATACCAACGATATACTGTAGTTTTCGTTGGTGCTTCATCACCATAAAGAATTCAGCTCGTCAATGCATTCTTGTTGAGATAATCCACACCGAAAGTTATGAAAAATAAATGGATAATAAAACTGTCAAGGTAAATATATGTATTGTCAAAAATGACAAACTTCACAATGCAATCATCAGATCGGAGGCAGCACAACAGTGTCGCCAGTTCCCGAAATATAAACGGCTGCCCTCGATCGATCCTACCTAGTAAATTAGCCTTCAGCCAAAAGGCAAGATATTCATGTAAAATTTAGTAAAGCATAGGTAACATTATAAAATTCATGTAAACTGCGTACGTAACCAGTCTGACCTCATGAGAGATCTTGTAAGTTAATGGAAAAGATATACTAGTATTGCTCATTAAGTAATTGATTATTTGTTAATATTTAGAGTAACATTACTGATTACATGTCAATTACTGGATTAGTATTACCGAAGATTTATATACCGTCATTGCTCATTCAAGATGTCGGTTACATGCTGGCAATTAGATTCGTATTTCTGAGGACTTATATACCAAGGTAGCTTATTTAGTCATTGATTACGTGCTAATAAATGAACGGATAATTTAAAATTTATTTTAGATTTCCCTCCAGTATCACCTTTAATGATTTATTGTGTCGCCGTACATTTTGACATTGCTACGAATCTATGTGCTTTAGCATTGGCAAAGGTATTTCTAGTCATCAATACTGTGGCGCTCTCTACGAACTTTTATATATCGGACCTTCGCCTCTCTCTCCGAATTAAATGTCTAGTTTCTGTCCTAGGAGTCACGAGCGATTATTTTTTTAATGTAAGCAATACAGGTTATTGAGCTGCTATTTACACTAGGGTATAGTGTAGAAAGGCGTTACAGAGTTTTTAAGATTATTAAATATTTGTATAGATGGAAAATTATTACATATTTTAGTACTTCTGCAAGAATTTCTTCCTAATCTTAATACTAGTTTATGACCGTTGAACATTTTTAAATGTTGCTGTATTGTAGATATATATCAGAGGTAACGTTATTACTGATAATAATTTAAATTGGTTAAATAAAGCAAGATGTTATGTCATATTTTACTCTGCCTTTTTTCAACACAAGAACAATACTTCTGTGATAGAGTACTATATTTTTGTATCGCAATTAATTTTTTGATAAATTAATAACAGAAAATATGAAATTTGTATTAGTATACATTGATTTATATATTTAGAAATAATTTGGTGGAAGCAGAACTTCCTTATCAATTTTGCTGGACTTCCTATCGTATATCGCACAAATATCAGGCAGTACAATAACATAGTCTTGTTTAACATCGTAAAATTGGTTGATAAACACCCTAGCTGAACGTTTCATGTTTTGTCTTGTCACAAAATAAGCTTAAGTTTCTAATAAAAAATATTTTCATAGCACTTTTCCTCTATCGACATAAGTTCGAAACGAAAATAAACATAATAATAGCGAAAAATTTTTAACTTCATCCAATCTAAGCGTCTGCGAAACTCCGATAAAATGCTTCCCATATATTTCCTTTGTTTATGGTATCTAATTTGTCGGCGTAAACCGGCCAGAATAAACTGAAACCAATAAAATACGCTTCAGTAATAAAGACAATGCTACTTTCGCTAAGTTTCGCCTCCGGAAGGCTCCAAAGGCCACATAATTTTGCCCTCCAGGCTGTTGTTCGCATTCCTTCGAAAACTCCAGCGCTAATGTTGCATCGATTTCGATTCACAATGGGGTAATCCGGGCGAAACCGGGGTAAGCAGTCGACGGTAAGGAGGACGTCCAGCGGTGTAGGAGGGTAACGGGAAGCGAAAAATATAAGTGCAATTTCGCGGAATGCGAGAAACTTTTTTATTACCACGACAAAACATGCGAGACGCGAATTTTAAGGAATCCCCGAGTTGGTTGAATCTTCTTGAACAAAAGGACAATCATAAAGGAACTGAGTGGCAGATGTGTTCCACGCTTGTTGGATTTGGAGTTTGCCTTTATGTCTTTGGTTTCACTTGAGAATAGTTTTCTAAGAAGTTGACGTGTTTTCAGCTACACTCTCATTTCTGGATTTGTATACGAAGCGATTCGGGTATAAATGTATTCATGTTTTCCTTGATACGTGTCAGTTTAGAAGATTAGCGATAATTATTTGATCTAAAAGTTTCGATGTAAAGCTGAAAGCAATAATAATAATAGTAATTAAATGTACAATGGTTTCTCCATTACAGGACAAAGTAAATTGTGTAAAACCTCTATAATTTGAACAAGTTTCAGTTAAAATTCCAGCTCTATTAATCCTATAAAAAGCTTCGACAATTCGAACAGTATTTAAAAAAATAAATTATATGAATAAAACAAACATCCGCGTCTCTTTATGCATGTGAACGGATACACAGTGTGTGTATGACTATTAAAGAAACAAGCCGCTTCTTATCGAAAAGCAGTTGTTTTGATGTCTTACGATTTATTGCCTTCATGGACTCGATTGTCACATGCCATGGAAATACGCATATGTATCCTAAAAGCCGCTGAAATTCCGCTAAAATCTTTTTGTTGTTCTATCAATCGACGATTTACTTTTCTAGAGAAAGTTATATATCAGAACAATTTGGAATTTTCAAAGACTGAAAAAATACAAATTCGAGATTTGTTATGCCGTTTAGTATAGCATTAAGTGCTGGGTCAAGTATTTTGACAGATGTTGCGTGCGTAGTGCATATCCTCTAATTTAGTTGTGGTAAACCGGAAACAAACAACATTGTCGCCAGGGAATTAAAGTTATATTACAAACAAACTTGAAGAAAGACGAAGTATGACTTTAAATACTAAATTGATCGATGTCGAAAAATTCACAAAAGGAGCATTAAAAGGAGACAAAATTTAAACGTTACCTACGTCTCATCAACAGTTAACTGTCCCGGGTAAAGAAAAACTGTCAATTATATCAAAATCCAGGTAGCGAAACCACAATATGTGTTTCATCTGCTATAGGTTTCATGAGTGCTTGGTGAATGACTTTTCCTGCGAGCATTTTGAATTCATTTGCTTGACGGTCTATGGTTTCTTTATGCTGAGGGTATCTTCTACATTGTATCAATGTGCGTGCTTTTGTCTTTGTCTTTGTCAAAATATATTTTCGATAATTCCGGCTAGCTATAATTTGTCTTATATAGCTAGGAGAAAGCTTTGCGTTTTCGGGAGGAGTTGTTCATATTTGAGCTATTTGTATGTTCTTTGGAGATATACTCTCGAGGTTTGTTGTGTCTGCGTTTACCATACTTTGTTGACCAGGTGCCTAGCTTTTCTTCTTGGTTTGTGTCGGGTTGAAAGCGCCTGTTGGATGCCTAGTCGCAGAGAGGTAATTAAGAGATGCATAATTTTTATCAGTTTTGACGACTACTTGGAAGGAAAGTATTTGTTTACCGTGTAATCTACTTTGTGTGGAGAATTTGGATGTCTATCATGTCTCTTCTTCCTTCTTTATTATTTAGTACAGCTTTTTCTTTGCAGGAGTTTGGGTGTAGTTTTCTGAGTCTGGTGAGCTTTGCTCTTGTGAAAACATGTATGTTTTAGGTCAGTTTGATTACATTTAGTGATGCTAAAGGATTGGTATTGTGAAACTGTTGATGGCTTTAAAGAGGATTCGGGCGTAAAATGGTGTTTTCAGTATGGCTGGTAATCTATGTTTGTATTGTTTCTTTAATTGTGTCTTGACGTTTGTGTGGTTTATTCTAATGTGTTGTTTCCGTCTGTCTGCATTCGTTTGGCTATGCCAAAAGAGTGAGTATTGGTATTGTAAAGGCGCTGATGGATGGCTTTGAAAAGGTTTCGAGACTAAAATAGCATTTTTGGTACCGCAATACAAACAAAGATTACTTTGTTTGTATTACTTCCTTAATTGTGTCTTGATGTATGTGTGGTTTATCCTAGTGTTTTCTTGAAATCTCAGATATGTTTAGGTTTTATCATCTGCTATATCGTCTAACATTTCTCTGTTTTCGCTGTCTTTTTATAGATCTTTCTCTATTGCTATTATTATGGTGCACATTTCTCGCACCTCCCCTTCCTGGAGCCGGAAAAATTTGTGTTCAACCCAAATATCTATGGAATTAAGCTCGGACTGTACACAACTGATATTGTGCGGTTTTATTATTATTGATTGCGAAACTGTACTTACTACAGTTTTATGATGTTTTGTATGCTTATTTAAGGGTGATGATAATAGCTGGGATTATCTAGATTCAATAACGAATATTAGTAAGATAGTGAGACCGTCTCTTGTTTTCATAATAATTGCTATTTGTACGTGTACGCGGACATATTTCCACAGTTTGTATGTGATGGAGAAATTGTTTTCATTTAACACCTTTTACTGACATCATAATCGGTATCATTATTACTGCTTTTTAATTTCAAAACTTGTTTCGATTGCAGGTAGTGTACATATTTTGATACTGAAAAGGTTTTTGCAAACAATATTCTGATGCGGACTTTCTTAGAAATAAAACATTAAAACATTGTAATACATGTAAACACTGCACTTTTATACCTTTTCTTATTTAAAATTTTGTAAAAGGATTATAATATGGAAATTATTTTTCTGATATTCTTTTATTGCCTTATCTAGCCGTTTAAAATAATACTAAAAACATTATTTTTAGTTCTTTTAAGTATAGATATTTCTCATTATTATACTTAAAGAGGTTTTTGAAGGTTTCTCGTGTTGCTTTCCGTATGGTTTGAATTAACTTTAATCCAAGTTTAATTCTCTACATTTAAAAATATCATATTCTGTAATTTCTACTATTGCTATGTCTACATTATTTAGTTATCACCACAGTAAGTCACGGCGAAACATTTAACATCATTCATTAACTGAAAAACTATCTACATTCCCGATATTATTTTGTCATCAATTTCGAAAACGGAGAAATTTATTATCGTGATTAACGTCTTCCCTGCAGGAATAGCATAATTTCCCATCTCTGTTGCTCTATTTCTCCATCTACCCCCTTCCATTTTCTCCTCGATTTCCACCCAACGCCCATCCGAGTCCCTCTTTCGCCATCCTCCCTTCATCTGCCACAGTTTCGTTCCTAGCCCGAACGCAGTAACCCCGTAATTTCAATTAAACTCAACTTACCCTATTAACGAGCCGAGCGGCCCTTAGAAAATCGCGTACGGAACTCACGGATCTACTGCAGGGAGTTCAGTCCTGTTTCTCTACAATCTAGACAGGCAGGAGGGGTGAGAATTGCTTCGAATGATGTTTCCTAGATTTATTTCCTCCGGCCTTATGCAGTTAAATGGGACCTTGCGCTACGTTCGGAGTTAACATTTCAGAATTTTATGTCATAATATAATTACTTATGAATTGGTTCTGGGTGAATTAGTGGATATTTACGAATAATATGTAATATTAATGCAATAAGAATATGTCTAGAAATAGAAATTAGTTTCGCTAACTTCTCAATTATATTACGACACCAGTATCTCAACCATTTTATTTTATAATGAATAATGTCCTATCTACGTTCACTAAAAATCTTGGTGGAATGTACTCCAAGACCAATTTAGATTTGGTATTTTTAGCAGAAATACGAATATTAGAAATACATACGCATATGCATGTAACATATAAAACTATAAGCAGAAAAAGAAACAAACTGAAAACTAAAAAGACAAAAATAAACAAAATATCTAGCAGTAAATAAGGATACGGATAAGTTTTAAGGACTTTAAATGTTTCTTCGCAACTACACACTTCACCTATGTACATATATTTCGTTGATTTATTGTATTATACATGTCTAAGATGCTATATTTAATCGAATAAATTCGCAGCATCTCCGCGTAACTAGAACATACATACATTATTCATGCGGACATATTAATACATTATTTATCGATGCCGTTCAGTTAAATTTGGCGCCATCTAGCCATGTGACTGTTTCAGATCACATACTTTGTCTTTCTCCCTTCGTCGCATATTACCTAAATATATTGCGCAATGGCGGATAATTCTCTTTATATGACAGGTTTGCAGTTTAGAGCGCTAATAGAAGACGAATAGAACTGGCATTTGTAAACTATTTGGGGGATCGCTTGTCGGATGGGTATCTTGCACATTTTGATCCTATATGAACCTTCAGGAATCATCTACTGATCTGAATTATGTGAGGGGCATCCATATTCCGCAAAATATTGGAGAAAGATCCTCTATAATCGTGCACATACGCACTACTTACAATGTTGTAGTCTTGTCTGGGTGAGTTATTGTTCGGCCTTGTCTACTACATCAGACTTATACATGAAGTGCGAAGGTGCTGGTTAAGAACTTCCTCTGGTGACGAAAAGATAATCACAAACAAGCATACATCTTTGATAACAACATAATCAGATCCTAATATAGAAGTGTTGTATTGTCATTAGTTAAGCAATTCGAATGGCTAAAGGAAGAGTAAATTTGGTAACAGTATAAAACCATTAATAAATCAGTAGGAACGATATAACAAAATACGAGTTCTATTCAATTCTAATGAAAAGAACAATAATAATTATAATTAATGTAAATGCTGACTGGTAGCCACTGGTTTGCAAAACTGTAACCTTTGTGGAATTGAATTCAAGACGCATTGCAACATTTCTAGGGTAATGCATTCTATTGTGGTGTTCATTCAATTTATTACTTCCTGTTCACTAGCCAAAGGTGTCGCATAAACTTTTTCTAAAAAACTCCAAACAAATAAGGTAAGGGAATTCATATCTTGTGACCTTGTAAGTCATGATATTGGCCTATTTAGCCCGATCCACCTATCTGGAAAACATTCGTTCAACCATGCTCTTCCAATTCTTGCATTGTGGTGTACCATCATGCACGTAATACTTATATGTTATCTCAGGCATTTAATGGAACATTATCCAACGCATTTTTTTATTTATTAGTCTATTCGGAAGACATAGTGGTCCTACAATTTGAAGATTTAAGATATCTACTCGTCTATTCACAGAAAACTTTCTTTGGTGTACAAATCCTGGAATAGCGCTGGGGTTTTCATCTGCCCAAAAATAGAAGTTGTGTCTGTTGAAGCCATCAAATCTTGTAAACATGAACTCGTTCTTCTATAAAATAAGTGATAAAATGTTTGGATTTTCTTGAATTTTGTTTAGAATTGTGTTTCGAAATATAATTTTTACAAATTGTCATTTTCGTGTAATGGTTGTACTTTTGTAACATGAAATAGGCTTAAAAGGCTTTCTGTAAGCACTAAAAGAACTGTTGTCTTTTTCGGAATGTTCATTTTCTGGGCTATTTGTCAAAATTCCTACTTCAACCTGCTTCGTACAACGATATCTTGGCCTACCTCTATTACATTAACTGGGAACAGATGAACTTGTTTCATAAAGCCTTCAATCTAATCTTGGAAATGTATTAATATATGGGTGCAGCCGGTGTGGATACTGTATTGTATACTCGTCTCCTCCTAAACGTGCAATTCCATTGCAAAACCTAAAGTGCTTGGTGTATCACAAAAACGAGGTAAAACATGGAAACGAATGTAATAAATTTATTTTTAAATGTTTAATAAAACAATATATTAGCATAAAACCATTAGTTACACCAACGTGGTATTGCATACTTTTATTTGACTGTAGAAAACATGGTTTTCCAAGAAAATTTCAAAGAGTTCGAAATATCTTTTTCGTCGAACATTTTCAACATTGAGGGTCTCGTGTGCCTTAACGACCTTAATGTCAATACAACATTTTTGTATTAGGATTGTCGACTCAGAATTAACCATAGTATCCAGACACCAAGGGATGAAAATCGGGGAAAAGTATCCCCAATATTACCCGTAAATTTCTCTATCGTAAGTAAGGGCATCTAGCGGCGATTAGGATAATTAGAAAAAGACTGAGTGACGAGGATTATCTCTATCACAATAGAGAATATATTTGTAGAATAAGTAATTTATATTTTCTTTACATAATATAAATACAATTTCTGTTATACGAGTAGTTTGACAAGAAGTGAAAATGACACATAGGTGGAGCTCTAATTGGTAAAACAAATGCACTGTAATTTAGGTTGCCTATTTATATGTTTACATTTCGATATTTAGATAAATCGGTTGATTAGTTTTTTTTTTTGACAGCTGATTGAAAAAGAAGCAACACGTCGTTTTGTTAAAATAGAAAAAGCAGAGTATCGTGCGGTGACTAAATACTTCGTAATTAAGGGTATGAAAGCTACCGAAATAAAAGATGAGCTACAGGAAACATTAGGTGAATCTGCTCCATCATTCGCCATAATAAGTAGATGGGTAAATGAATTTAAACGTGGTAGAACAAGCTGTGTTGATGAAGCGCGCTCTGGAGCACCCAAAATCCTGACTTCTAAGGAAATGATTATAAAAATCCATAAAATTATTACGCAAAATCGACGACTCAAAGCGAAAGAGATAGTAGACATGGTAAACATTTCAACAGAACGCGTACACCACATTTTAACGAAAGAATTGTGCCTTTCCAAGCTTTCGGCAAGATGGGGGCCGCGATTGCTTACGACTGATCAAAAGTTCACTCGTTTGCGCATTTCCAATGAGTGTTTGGACCTTTATAAGCGGAATCCGGTTAATTTTTGTAGGCGATTTGCTACTTGCTATGAAACTTAGATACACTACAGTACACCCGAAATTAAACAACAGTTGCAACAATGGTTAGAACGTGGTTCTGCACCTCCAAAGAAAGCGAAAACCACTTTATCGGCAAACAAGGTGATGGCATCAATTTTTTGGGATTCAAAGGGCATTTTGGTCACTGATTATCTTCAAAAAGGTGCCACAATAAACGGACACTATTATGCAGAACTTCTACAAAAATTAAATGTTGAGATTCGTGCTAAACGGCCAGAAATGGCAAAGAAAAAGATTCTGTTTCACCAAGACAACGCTCCCTCGCATACCAACACAGTTGCGATATCCAAAATCCACGAGTTGCATTTCCAATTAGTACCGCATGCGCCTTATTCGCCGGATCTAGCCTCTTCCAACTTCCACCTTTTTCCAAAATTGAAAACAGCCCTAGGTGAAAAGAAATTTTCGTCTAACGACGAGCTTATCATCTTCGTAAGTGAGTATTTTGCAAGCCTTCCGGAATCGCATTTTAGAGATGGCATAAGGGCATTGGAGCACCGTTGCAATAAATGTATTACTCTTTTAGGAGAACATATTGAAAAATAAAAATTATTTAGTATTTAAAAAACTTTCTTTTCCATTCTCACTACTTGTCAAACTACCCTCGTATATGCCTAGAGTATTCATTCTGTTTTTTTCATCAATGTGTGTTTGAATTTTATTACTTCGTCTAGAATATCAATATCAAATAAAACTAATTAAATATTTGATCAAACAAAAAAAAATTGGTGCTGTTTAAATAAAAGTATTCAAAATCATATGTATTCATATTATGATGCCTCGCATTATTTCGAAATAAAAGAAATACCTGTAATTACTTCCATAACAGAATTAATAAATATTTGCCAGGAAATGCAACTGTACAGGCATTTATTTGCGCGCGCGCGCGCGCGCGCGCGCGCGCGCGCGCGCGCGCGCGCCGCGCGCGCGCGCGCGCGCGCGCGCGCGCGCGCGCGCGCGCGCGCGCGCGCGCGCGCGCGCGCGCGCGCGCGCGCGCGCGCGCGCGCGCGCGCGCGCGCGCGCGCGCGCGCGCGCGCGCGCGCGCGCGCGCGCGCGCGCGCGCGCGCGCGCGCGCGCGCGCGCGCGCGCGCGCGCGCGCGCGCGCGCGCGCGCGCGCGCGCGCGCGCGCGCGCGCGCGCGCGCGCGCGCGCGCGCGCGCGCGCGCGCGCGCGCGCGCGCGCGCGCGCGCGCGCGCGCGCGCGCGCGCGCGCGCGCGCGCGCGCGCGCGCGCGCGCGCGCGCGCGCGCGCGCGCGCGCGCGCGCGCGCGCGCGCGCGCGCGCGCGCGCGCGCGCGCGCGCGCGCGCGCGCGCGCGCGCGCGCGCGCGCGCGCGCGCGCGCGCGCGCGCGCGCGCGCGCGCGCGCGCGCGCGCGCGCGCGCGCGCGCGCGCGCGCGCGCGCGCGCGCGCGCGCGCGCGCGCGCGCGCGCGCGCGCGCGCGCGCGCGCGCGCGCGCGCGCGCGCGCGCGCGCGCGCGCGCGCGCGCGCGCGCGCGCGCGCGCGCGCGCGCGCAAGCGCGCGCGCGCGCGCGCGCGCGCGCGCGCGCGCGCGCGCGCGCGCGCGCGCGCGCGCGCGCGCGCGCGCGCGCGCGCGCGCGCGCGCGCGCGCGCGCGCGCGCGCGCGCGCGCGCGCGCGCGCGCGCGCGCGCGCGCGCGCGCGCGCGCGCGCGCGCGCGCGCGCGCGCGCGCGCGCGCGCGCGCGCGCGCGCGCGCGCGCGCGCGCGCGCGCGCGCGCGCGCGCGCGCGCGCGCGCGCGCGCGCGCGCGCGCGCGCGCGCGCGCGCGCGCGCGCGCGCGCGCGCGCGCGCGCGCGCGCGCGCGCGCGCGCGCGCGCGCGCGCGCGCGCGCGCGCGCGCGCGCGCGCGCGCGCGCGCGCGCGCGCGCGCGCGCGCGCGCGCGCGCGCGCGCGCGCGCGCGCGCCGCGCGCGCGCGCGCGCGCGCGCGCGCGCGCGCGCGCGCGCGCGCGCGCGCGCGCGCGCGCGCGCGCGCGCGCGCTAATAATTTTATTATGCACTTACAACAATAAAATAATAATGGACAGTAGTTCAATATATAAATTTATTCTGGCAGAAATATTACAATTGTATCTATTCTGATTACCTTGCTATTAAATCATGTAAAAATTCACCTGTTTCAAAATATTTATCTGAAAATATGTGCATTGCCATCGGACAAAGTGCTAAATAAACGAAAAACATATTTCCAATTCAGCGCTAATGGGAAATTATTTATTTATTTATAATTCACATTTTCGATAATACTAAATGAAACAATATAACGTTACAAATGTAATAATAGATTATTTCATTAAAAATATGGATTACAACCTACGCAAATAAATTCACTTTGCGATATCGAATCATGTATTATAACGACATATTTCAAAAAATAACATAATTAACAGAAATGATTGAAACTTACAGAAGTGTGTAATCGGAAAAGTTCTAAAATAATTTTATTGTGCAATAGTTGACTGTCTAGGAACATTGCCTGATCTAAAGATGACATAATACAATGTACCGGTAGCACTGACAGTAATAACATTAAATGTAACAAGCAATTTTTAATGTTAAATGCAATTGCACATAAACTAGCGCTCATAAATATTTGGTCACTCATTTTTAATTCCAAAGGAGATTGCGTTTACCTCTAATATGCGCTTGTTCTTTTTTGAGTATACCTTCGACTTTTACGAAATCGCCACACTTGGTCCAGAAAAGCAACCCCATGTCATGACTGAACCTCCATAGTGCTTAACAGTAGGGGCTATGCATTCTTCACGGGGACGCTCACTCACAGACCTTCTCACGAAAACACGTCTTCGTGAACCGAAAATCTCGAATTTGGATACGTAGGTCCACAATACTTTATTCCAGTCTTCTATGGTCCAATTTTGGTGATCACGTGCCCAGTTTAAACGTTTTTGCTTGTTTCGCTTGCGTAGAAGCAACTTCCGCATTGCAATTCGTCTATGAAGACCGACATATTTTTTATTATTTAATCGCCGTTTAACTGTGGAAACACTTATGGCTTTTCGACGAAATGCATTAATTTCTGCTGTGATTTCTGGGGCTGTTTTTCGTCTATTTCTCTTGCTTGTTACCACCATTGCAAGATCTGCCGCTGAAGTTGTTGCCCTTGGTCTGCCTTTTCGAATTCTGCTAAACACACTTCCACATTCACGGTGTTTTTTGATGATATACCCCACGGTGGACTGATTTAATTTAAGTTCTGTGGCAGTTTCGCGGTTGCTTTTGCCAGTTTTATGATATACGATTATAAACGATTGTATTTCTACATTCAAATCTTTCCGTTTAGGCATTTCTAACCGGTTGAACTTCTTCAAAACACACGATGTTATCACTATGAGCACCTCACAAAAACTAACTGCAATTTTGCCAAAATACCCAAGTATAAATACTTAATAGTTTACAATAACACCCTATCTTAAAATAAAATCATAACAATCGAAAATTTCTAGGAATTGAAAGACCAAATCCCTTAAGTGCAATTATTCTACCTGGAATTTTATTAGGGCATTATCATTCATTGTGAATAATAGGGTAATTGCATAATTATTTTTGAATAAGCTTTTACAGATTTTAATGTTTATTATGAAACTATTTCTTACTACAGAAATAAATTTTATAATTACAACTTTTCTATAGAAACTGTAACGAAACAAGGATGACCAAATACTTATGAGCGATAGTGTATGTATACATACGTGTATATATACAATTACGTGCATTTCACAATATAAATTGATGAAAACTAATTTTCTTCTGCCGCATCGTTATAATTAAGGTAGAAATTAATGAACAAATTATGCCCTTCATTGAGTCGAATCCCAGTTGTCAGCTTAGCCAGAGGATATTCTACCAAGAGGGGTGAGATTCTATCTTTTAACTACTCCATAAATTTTATTATGGAAACAGATTGTTACATGCTTCTTTTATTTTTTCGGTTTATCTTGACTTTTATGGTATATCTTTCAGAAAATTGTTCGTATTTTATATACATTCCTGAATGTGGTAATGTTACAACGTGAATATAATAGTCAGTTAAATTTTATTATTATTATAAGATTCGCTCGACTTTCATAAACTCTAATTTAATTCATATAATTTCTTTCATTACGACCCTGTGTTGTCAAATATGTTAATTTCCGCCTACATTACGTAATTCATTAGGATTGATTTAAATTATTATTTTATTCTGTTGGGATATCACTAGCGTCCTCTCTAATGTGATAGATGAATTTGGTATAAATACGCTGGAGAGTTATCGGTTCCTTCACTTATGGCTATGTGTTCAATTATGTTAATTATGACCGCTTCCGATTGCCTGACGTTTACGGCTAGAGCTGTTAAACAATCTGGTAATTAATTGAAAGGGTTAGAAACGAGGGCGTAATTGGGATCTTTCCTTTTTTGTATCACATCCAAGTTATCGGAAATACGGGATTCCTATTAAACAATATGAGAAGAAGAAGAATATTTTATTGCTGTTGTACGAACGGTAGCATATCTAACATTATTCTGGTATTTTAAACCGCAGCCAAAAGAAAGATATTTTGTTCAACAATGGTTTTAAGCAGGGCTCGATTAGTTCAGTAACACGTACGTTGAATTGTAGTATAGATTTTTTAGAATTTGTTCAACGTCGGGTCACATACATGTGGAAGTGCCCTCCATTTTATTTTATGCTATCTTTTCTGCAGTTTGCGTTTAGATAAATCTCAATAAAAATGAAGATATGAGTAGTTAGACATTACCTATCCTTTTGGCTAATGGTTGTCTTGTCTATTGAATTGTAGAAGTTTAGTTGGGGGTTGTACTTGACTCATTAATTACCACGCAATTTAGCGGGTTATATCAGTAGTTGTCCTCGCATTCTACGCCTACGTTGTGGATCACGGTTTCTTAATTCGACAGGATGAACAAAACACATATGGAGTAGACACGCAGTCCCAATTTAATTTAAAAGATTGTGTAATCAGGGTATATACATATGTAGTCATTATTCTTTGTAAAGGGATAATCGAGAGCACGCATTAAATATTCACCACGTGTTTCAATATTGGCAACTTAAGCTCTTAGGGTATCATTGTTGTAGCACCCCCTTTAAGATCTTTCTATAGAACCCCCCCTCGCCACTCTCCGAGTTACACTGGCTAGTTTCTTCCCCAGGAGTATCACAGTATCAGAGGATATATATATATATATATATATATATATATATATATATATATATAGTAAGCAATACGGGGTTTTATGAATGTTATCTAAACTAGGGTGTAGAGAGGTGTAATAATCTTTAAATGGAAACCCGCAGTAAGTATTTTTATTAAATGCATGTGCAATTACACACATAACATTTACTGTTATTTGCAAAAATCTATACAACGAAAATTAAATTTCTTGTCTAGCATAGCTAGTAAAGTATAAAAAGTTAATATTCTTTCGAATAATTTACAGTTCCTGATGTGAATAAGTACGAAGGCGGATTGTCTCCTCATGTAACTAAAGATATGAATACCTGAAACTTATAACAGATGGAGAAGGTCGTATTAAATTTAATGTAGATATTATGAAGTAATTCGTAAAAAAATGAAGAAATTCTTGAAAAAATTTCTATTCTCAGCATGAGATTTGAAACGACGATCTCATTCTGTCTAAGAATGCGCCGAGATTATTAGACCACCAAAGGATTATTAAATGAAAACCCAAGGTAGGCTATTAATTGCATATAATTATGCCCTTTTACGACCTAAATTGAAAAATTCTAATTTTAACAGCTTTTCACATCGTACGAGGATAGTTTGACAAGTAGTGAGAATGACACATAGGTGGCGCTCTAATTGGTAAAACAAATGCACTATAATTTAGGTTGCCTATTTATATGTTTACATTCCGATATTTAGATAAATCGGTTGATTAGTTTATTTTTGACAGCTGATTGAAAAAGAAGCAACACGTCGTTTTGTTAAAATGGAAAAAGCAGAGTATCGTGCGGTGATTAAATACTTCGTAATTAAGGGTATGAAAGCTACCGAAATAAAAGATGAGTTACGGGAAACATTAGGTGAATCTGTTCCATCATCAATATTATTACGCAAGATCGACGACTCAAAGTGAGAGAGATAGCAGATATGGTAAACATTTCAACAGAATGCGCACACCACATTTTAGCGAAAGAATTGGGCCTTTTCAAGCTTTCGGCAAGATGGGTGCCGCGATTGCTTACGACTGATCAAAAGTTCACTCGTTTGCGCATTTCCAATGAGTGTTTGGACCTTTACAAACGAAATCCAGTTGATTTTTGTCGGCGATTTGTTACTTGCTATGAAACTTGGATACACTACAGTACACCCGAAACTAAACAACAGTCGAAACAATGGTTAGAACGTGGTTCTGCACCTCCAAAGAAAGCGAAAACCACTTTATCGGCAAACAAGGTGATGGCATCAATTTTTAGGGATTCAAATGGTATTTTGCTCATTGATTACCTTCAGAAAGGTGCCACAATAAACGGACAATATTATGCAGAACTTCTTCAAAAATTAAATGTTGAGATTTGTGCTAAACGGCTAGGAATGGCAAAGAAAAAGATTCTGTTTCACCAAGACAACACTCCCTCGCATACCAGCACAGTTGCGATGTCCAAAATCGACGAGTTGCATGCCCAATTAGTACCGCATGCGCCTTATTCGACGGATCTAGCCCCTTCCGATTTCCACCTTTTTCCAAAATTGAAAACGGTACTAGGTGGAAAGAAATTTTCGTCTAACGACTAGCTTATCATCTTCGTAAATGAGTATTTTGCAAGCCTTCCGGAATCGCATTTTAGAGATGGCATAAGGGCATTGGAGCACCGTTGGAATAAATGTATTGTTCTTTTAGGAGAATATATTGAAAAATAAAAATTATTTTGTATTTAAAAAATTCGTTTTGTTTCCATTCTCACTACTTGTCAAACTACCCTCGTATATACAATGCCATAATTTTTTTTAAAAAATGCCTACATAGCAATCGAACTCGCGATCTCATTATCCCCGGAAATGCGTTTTAACCATTAGACCACGGAGAGAATTAATTCGAGTCTTTCTAATGTGCCATAAATTGCATTATGGAAACATAAAAAGAAAACCCGCAGTAGGTTATTAACTGTATTCCGCATTACATATACGATGTATGAAGCAGTTAAAATTATAATTTTTCGGTCTAGCATCGTGAACGGGCATAATTAAATGCAATTAATAAACTACCGAGGATTTTCATTTAATAACTGTTTCCATAATGCAATTTATGCATATTAGAAGGACTCGAATTAACTGTCTCCGTGGTCTAATGGTCAGAGCGCATTTCCTGAGAGAATAAGATCCTAAGAAAATTCTCCGCATTACATATACGATGTATAAAGCTGTTAAAAATTTTGCATAAAAGCGCATAATTATATGCAATTTTTACTTTTACTTTTTATCTCTAAATACGTTTCTCATTAACACAATTTTGTGACCGCAACATTGTACAGTAAATGGATACACTTCGCAATATTTATGTATGTACATATATATATTTTAAATTTGGTGCATGCAGACGGAAACTACTTAAAAATTTAATATTAAAGTAAACTTTCCTAAACTTAATTAACAATCTAATGGACGAAAACATTAAATATTTACATTATAACAAAACTTTAAATAGCGTTCGTTAAAAACAAGCGAGGTGTGCAATACATTTCAGTTAACGAGCTTATAAAACTATGGCGTACGCTATTAACTTTCAAGACAGTGATTTTCCATTTAGACCATCCACTAAAAGAAGGTGCTCGTTATAAATTTGACGCTATAAAATGTCAAAACTATGAAAAATATTTTAATTTAATATATATAGAAGGAAAACATAACAAAAAAAAAACACCAAAATATTAGAGTTCTTTTATTGTAAATTAAATTCTGGAACTTTGACCTTAGAAGCAACAGAGTATTAGAAATGCAATATCTAAGCGATACGTATTAAAATTTACTTCCCTTTAAGGTAATAAAAGGAGAATAATTGTAAGACTATGTAAAGTAAATGAGTATTTTTTCGACATCTTCAAGGCAGGTAAACTTCAACTAACTAGTCAGCTCAGTATCACAATTTTATATCAGGATATAGTTTATACTATTATTCATTTATATTACCTTCATTCTTCATTTTATTAGTCTATTGTTGAGGTTTCTTTGATATTCGTGTAGTTTAATTGTAATCGTGCGATTATTTCTAAAATTCATTTACTGCTTTTGAACTATAAACGGGCAGATTTAGACATACATCTCGTTACTATAAACAATTGAATATTACCCAGTAAAATGTATAAGTGAATCACAGTAAATATTGAAAGAGATCAAAATAAGTTATTATAACTCTTTATTAATGTACTACACGATGATGAACTTACAGAATGATTTTTCAAATAAAACAATACTTTAGAACACATGATCCAACAAGTAAATGCTTTGGAATGATTTGATAACTCGTTAGTAATTATTGCAATTGTGTATTAGTTCACTTTTCTGCTCTTAAAGAAGACGATTTTTGGGACGACACATCATACAACAATAGAACTAGGTAATTAGTAAAGATGCAAAAATTGTGCAGCGTATTTACGAAAAGCTCTGTAAACGGTCTTGATTCTCAGTTATGATTTGCTCGCCGATTGGAATGACGTATCGGGCGCAGATATATAGACTTCTGTATGGATTGTTGCATATTATAATAATATTGCAGTTACGTAGTTCGAGAAAACGACAATTGTCAGACGCAGTGAATAAGTTTATTAAAGACTTGCGGGATTGAATTTACAATGACTCAACAATCAAATGTGCTAGACGACAAGTGACTGTAAACAACACGTGAATAATACGAAGTACAATTATAAAGAAACTTGCTTAGGATCGAATGAGAAATTACTATTCAATTTATGTGTCACATATATTTTGTGTGATCTATCGTTTACTCTATTAAACAAAAAACCGTTTGACTCATTCTGTAAAAAATACGCATATGGCAAATTACCTAGTCAGAAAACGTTACAAAATTTTATACCATAAGCTTATGACCGTATCGAAAATAGAATTGAATCACAATTGAAAAATAACAAACTGTGATTATGTGTGGATGAAAGAAACGATTGAAAAAATTCTGTAGTTAATGCTATGGTACATACAATGAAACCATACCAACCGTCACCTTTAATATTACTAGATTCTATAAGAGTACAACAATATACTGCCGAAGTAATATTATGGTGTTAAACTCAATGGGAAAGTTTCAACTTTCAAGAAATTAACGGTTAATGTTTAATACTGGCGCCATACATAACTATGCCTTCTGTAAGACGGTCTCTTAAAGAAGACTGTGGTAAAATCCATGCTCTACAATTTGTAGCAGGAACTATTCTTAGACATTACCCAGAGGTGGATGCCTTAGTTGCAAGTTTAAAGGCAGTGTTTCACAAATCCCCAAACGTATTCGTTAACTTCACTGACTGTGTTTGCATATCCCTGAACAACCACGACCGATTCTTACTTGTTGGGAAACATGATTGCATTCAGCATTTCACTATTATAAATATTTTGAGAATATAAATAAAGGGGTTTTCAAATTTGATTCGAAAGAAGTTGCAGCTTTCTTCAACTTGACTTCGATCTGGAACCATCACTTTCATATTTCCGTTACAGACGTTCCGTCATCATTTGTATGGGACATCTTCAGAGCTTAACTGCAACTTCGTTGTTGCACCGAGACTGGTGCAAGTTTGTGATGGATGGGTGTATGTAGAGACATTGGGATATCGGTGATTCTCTATATAAGCCCATCCATCACAGACTTACACCAGTCTCGGTGTAATAAAGAAAGCAGCAGCAAGTTCTGAAGATGTTCCAGACAAGAGGTGATAAAACGTCGGTAACCGAACTATCGAAGACCAGGTTCCAGTCCGGAAACCAACATGAAAAATGTATGGACAACGAAGACGGAAGTCTACGAAACAGAAGTGGCAGTAATGAACAAAATCCAAACAAAATTTTAAGACAGTCAGGTTAAAAAAGTTTATACGCTATTCACAACAAATACTTCGGAATAATAAAGGAAATAGAAAAATAGAAAATTCTTTATAACCCTTAGTGAAATCAGTGCAAATAGTGCATAGAGCAAAGCTATGCGTTGAAATTATTGAGTTCTAGGAAAGCTCGAAAGTGTTTTAGACCAAGATTAGGATTTTATCATATTAACACAAATTTGTGAAAATGTCCTTATAGATCCGTTAATTAGTTTCAAAGATCATTTCAATTACGTAAATATTACATTATTAGATGCACAATGGGTATTTCGAATGTTCTTTTCTGCATATACGAGCATTTTTCCCCACAACGCACTCGGTTTGCTGCGCTGCTCATTTTGGTTTCTTTAGGAAGGGTAGTATTAAAGAAGTTTGTCTTGAAATAACCGCTCAGCGTTTGGAAACGCTATTGAAAACATGAACTGACGAGTTCGTGTGTGCACTGAGGAGGCTAGGTGATAATATTTCGAATATCTAATATTCTTCCATTAACTGCCATTCTGACATAAAAGTTGTAATTAATTTGGGAAATTTGACACCAAACACAATAAAACTGTACACAATGGATGACGTGTTAAAATTTCACACCAAAAATACCATTAATAGTTTTCACTTGCACCAATATTATATTAAAATCTTAGTCCAATACAAATAAAAACTCAATTGAAAGCATGGTATAGATTTCTAATGCATGTGATAGATACTAATTTAATATAAATAACTTTATTTCATGCAACAAATAATTTCGTCAATAGCAAAATATAGACGGAGCACAAGATTCCAAATATTCTTTTCTTGAAGGGAAAAATTAACGTCAAAATAATAAAGAATACTTACTCTATTTACAAGAGGTATCCGCAAGAAATCATACAGCACGCAGATACCCAGTACGGTTACACCAGTCTCTTTACTCAACATGGCACCCAAACTTAACAGCAGACATCCAGCTAAACTACACCATTCTCGGAATCTATTCCACCAACAACACATACCCGAATTGTCCGCAAATTGCTTCGAGGAGGACGCACTCAAAGGTAATTCCCCGGGCAATACCTTTTTCGGCCAATTACAATTCGTCACGTTGTTTCGTAAATTGGCCATGAAGCGATGGTATTTTAAGCTTCGAAACTGTTTAATTCTGTCTTCTTCTCTGCATAATTTGACCGTCCTGCATTCACAACACATAATGTCCCTGTATTTTACATGAGCCGCATAGGCCAGGAAAGAAAGCAAGTATAAGATGCAGGCTGCCAGGTCGGCTCTGCCTACTACACCGGCCACTGCTTCGGTATGCAGCGGGTGGCTGGCGAAGAGAAGTCCTGTTACGGCGGGTCCCACTGGCGGACGACTTTTCGGAAGAACATGGCGGGCAACTTTTACTATTAAAGTTGTAGCCAGACAATGTAAGAGGACGTTAACTAAATGGTATCCCCACGGTTGGAAGCCACCCAATAAGTAATTTAAACGGAAGGTTAAAACGCACAGGGGTCTGTACGAACCGTGAGAACCACTGTCACTTAAAGGAGTGCCCCAGAAGTCGTTTTCCAGTAGTTTATGTAGGGGCGTGCTCGGCAGTAAATCTGGATTACTTAAAATGGCCCGCCTGTAACAAAGGAAACGTTATTAGAATATTTAAGTTGTTTTCTGGAATAGAATTCTTAAATTATTAATTACTGTAAAATTTATCTTTTATTCAAATATTTATTAGCAGATATGGAAGAATATTCAGCTTGATAATTTAAACGTATAGGTGTATAGAATACTAATTTATTTAAACTTTGTTTGAAAATCTTTAATCATTTATTTACGAACATCTGAAATATGCTTCAACGCAATCTTATTTTTTGTTAATAATATATGGAACTATTCTATAATTAAACAGTCACATTAACAATATATGATACATATTATAATAATTTGCAATCATCACTTAAGGTTGATATATAACCCTTTCCACATTAAATTTCGTATTCTGTATACGTATTTCGACAACTAAGTTGTCATCAGCAACAGATAATTAAACAATGTTGCATCTGGAAAGCTACAGCAAAAAGCCGCACAAAATGTCCTCTTATTAGTCGTGGTCCAGAGGAAACGGCGCTCTGTTTCAAAATTTCTCTGTACCATTCTTCTCTTAGAACATCATCCATTTTAATAAGTACAGGTTCCAGCAAAACAGCCCCGAACCACTGATTCTCCTCCAGGTTTGGTGATCGATGCAATACATGATCAACAAATTCGTTCTCTCGCTGATTTTCGGACAAACGTTCTTCTTTTTGAACTAGTTTATTCCTATTAATGACTTTTTCATCTACTTTTTTGTACATAACAGAAATATTTCCCGATCCTCTGCTGGTGTTATTTTTGGTCGGCCTGGTCGCTTTTTATTCAATAAACTACCAGTTTGTTCATATTTTCTAATATTACAGTACACAGTTCTGCGACTTAAGTTCAGTAATTTTGTAATTTGTTTATTATTTTTGCCAATATTACGATGAAACACTAATAGCACGTGTTTGTACCGATAGTTCATTTCTACGCCATTATTCAAAATATCGATTTTATTTCAAAGTAAAACACAAACACTACGACACGAATTATTTATACTTCGAAAGTTAAATGAAAACTCAATTTTTGTGTGTAAATACTACTTAGTCTATGGTCTAATGCAGGTATGGGCAAACTCTGACATGTGGCGGGCCAAACTTTAATGTGCAAATACGTTCACGGGCCGCGTTTAAAAGTAGTGCATTTTAAAGTAGTGTTCATAATTTTTAGTGATAGATATCAGACATGAAATAATACGACAATGTCTCGCGGGCCGGATCAAATCTTACGGCGGGCCGGATCCAGCCCGCGGGCCGGTTGTTGCCCACATATCGTTAATGTAATCGTATTTCAAGTTTCTGACAAGCAGGTCTTTATTTAATCGCCGTACCTGGACTGTAAAATGGTTATTGTTGATAATTTAGTTTTAAAGTACTTAAATACATAAATACTGAAGTAACGGGTGAGGCAGAATAACGAGCGATTTTAAAAAGGCTATAAAAAACAAGAAAAACAATATTTAGGAATAAATTCATTATTTTCTCAAAGAACATAAAAAGGCATTAATTATTTTATTTTTTAAAAATAACTCCGGAAAGATGACATCCGTTCAGGCGTACACATTCTTCCAATCGTGTTTTGAAACTATTCATTACATTTTGCAGCATTGCTAGGGGAATATTTTCCACTTCCTGTCGGATCCGCTCTTTCTGGGCTTGAATTGTTTGTGGTGGGTTATCTTGAAACACTTTACTTTTTAAGTACCCCCACAAGAAAAAGTCGCACGGTGTGAGGTCCGGTGAACGGGAAGGCCAGGTGATGTCCCCATTTCGAGAAATCACATGATTTGGAAATAATCTGTTAACAATATTCATGCATACTCTGGCTGTATGGAAGGTTGCTCCGTCTTGTTGAAAAAATGTTTCCTCGTTAACTTTGTAGCGTGCAAGCTGTGGTTCAAAAAAGTTTTCCAACATGTCGACGTATCTTTGTGAGGTTACTGTCACAGCATTGCCACGAGCATTTTCAAAAAAGTAAGGCCCTATGATCCCCGATGAAGACATAGCGCACCACACAGTAACTTTTGTGGAGTGAAGGGGTTCTTGATGCATTTGTTTAGGATTTACGTCACTCCAGTATCTAAAGTTCTGCTTATTGACGTAACCGGACAAATGGAAATGGGCTTCGTCACTCATCCATAAGTTGTTTACAATATCCTCATGTTGATTAATTAAATCTGAAAACTCTTCGCAGAATCGTTGTCGACTCACATAATCCGTGCCTTTAAGAGCCTGTACGATTTGGATTTTGTATGGATGAAGGTGGAGATCCTTGTGTAATATTCGTCTGACAGTTCGGTTTGAAATCCCAAGTGTAGTGCTATGCCGGCGAGCTGAACGACGCGGGCTTCGCTCAATAGCAGTTCTTACACGGTCGATATTCTCGGGCGTACGCTCCGATTTTGGCCGACCAGGTTTCTTTTTTGTCGTTGACGAAGTTTCCTCAAAGTTTCTAACCCATTTTTTAATGGCACAGGCAGACGGCACTGGTTGATTGCGATTAATGTTAAAATGATTTCGAAAGGCACGACGCGCGCGTATGTAAGAATTATCATTTTCATAAAACGCCTTAACAGCGTACGCACGCTGTTGAGGGGTACAACGCTCCATTGTTACTAAATGCTAATATCAAGGAAACATGGCCGATAACGTCCCTACCACCTCCGAATGACACGGCGCGAATCGCGGGCTTTTTAAAATCGCTCGTTGTTCTGCCCCACCCTGTATATGCATTAATTATGTTTATCTTTTAATTAAAATTTAATCACATATTGGTTTTAGTTATTGTTTATTTGAATAACATGAAAATATACTTGTGGGCAAATACTTATAGCTAGTGGTGTACATATGTTATTATTATATAATACAGGAGTGTCGTTATCAATAATGAACTTACGTGAAAATGAACAGTGTCACGTTTATCAAAGCCAAGTAAAAAGAAACTAAATAAACGAAAATAAGTTACCTCTGTAAATAAACGACCGGACTTTTGACAAAGTTACGTTGCGTCCCTTCCATCTGCGACGGAGCCCTGCTGACGGTAATTTTTCTTCCTTAAGTTTTATACGACAAAAGCAACGCCTTCGCGTATCCCGGGTCACAGAGTCGACCAGTTTGCCAAATGGCGGTCTGGTAATTGAATTTTCTCCTCATTAACGGCTGAGAAAGAAGTGAGCGGGACTTACTCCGGAGTAGAATGGGGTGTGGGTCAATTAAAGTCCCTTTTCACCAAGGTATTTCTCGATTTACGTGAACGTCATAATTAGAGCCAGTCACGTCTCCTCTTTCTAAATGGCGGTACGCATAAGGAAATGGCAGCGCAAACATAACCAAGTACTTTCTAAACAGGCCACGCAATCGCCGTTTAATTAGAAGATTTTCGAAAGAGGATTATTGATTTCGTGTTAATATTCAAATTATGTATTAAGTATTTCAGTTGCTCCTTTTATAGCTGAAAGAATTAGAAGACACTTCCAGTACTCGAGCAATCATTTCTAGAAATTCTGTTAAGAAAATTTTGATTGAAAAATAGATAATTTTCTGCGGTGGGAGTATGCACATAGTATATACACTGTGAACAAATATCTACAGGTAATTTTGATGGAGCCTGTGGTTGATTAATTTAATCATTTAAGGTTTCCACATTAATTTTCGTATTCTGCATACATGTTTCGACAACCAAGTTGTCATCATTGGCAGATAATTAAACAATATCGCACCTGGAAAACTACGGCAAAAATCCACACGAAACAAATTCCGTACACGATTTGAACCGTCGATAGCTAAAACGTACACTGTATATTCGTTTCACATAATTTTAACAGAAATTGTATTCCAGTCTTAAACTATACCAAAAGAAAGGTACCTGCATATGTTTATTATACCCTCCTTTTGCTATCGTATAAGAGGTCAAAGAGAGATGAGTTGATAAATTGCTTGTCCCGATTACTTTGCGGTGACATGTGGTATCCCGGATTGTTTTTCTTATGTTAGCCATCCTAATTAATGCATTGATTATTTCCGAATCAAAACCATGGTATCTCGCGATATTCTTAATAAAGTTCAATTCTTTTTCGTATCTTACTTTTATTAGTAGGAATCTAAGCAAACGATTGATAAGAAAACTGAAAGAGGCCATCTATTGTTGCATGTTATGATTTGAGTCCGCCGTGATGGATCTATTGACATCAGTTTCTTTTTGGAAAATATCAGTTTCTATTTTAAGATTATTCCTAATTAAGACAACGTATCATTGTTTTCTATTTTTTACTGTAAATTTAATCGTCGGGAATTTTGAATTTTATTGCTTGACGAAATCGTCTAAATTGCATTTATGTGTATTAAAAATCGATCTGATCTGATCCAAACTCTTGGAGAATATTTAGCCTTATGTTTGAAGTCAACTTCAAAATTACTCATGAATAAAAAAATATCTACACATTATAATATTCTAATTTATTTGAGCATGTTGGGTCTCTCTCAGATCTCGTACCTACAGTGTGAAGAGGGCATTTTTTAGTTAAAGTCTATCTTACTTGGTGTTAATAATAAAATTCTTCTTCATTTAGCCATAGCACTACTTTATATGGGAGCAGACTGAAATCACAGAAAATTGTTATACACCTGTACAGGAGGACAACTCTCATAAAGCTAGGAATCAACAATGATCCAGAAAACCACCGTTATATCTTGATAGGTGGGCATAAGTTACCGATTAATACTTTGAGAAACACTATTGCATTCTTCGGCGGACGTCTGAATGTACATATATACAGTGATGTGACTAAACGAGTGAAATATATTCGAATTTCCTAACAATAGAGAATAACTAGAGTCAGTAAAAATTAACTTCTTCGTAAAAGAGGCGAAGTTTCAAAGAGACCATCTTTAAGAGACCAAATTTAAATAATATTCTATATATAATACGCTGTCTCAAGTTCTAAGAAGAAATACACTAAAGATGTCAATAAATCACTGAAAAAAGCGCATATGAAAGAGGTTCTAAATGCGAGCCTTGCGGGACCCCATATGTAGATGTAACATATGTTAGGTAAGAGTAAAGAATTAAATAAAAGTATATGAGCGGGTAATAAATAAGAAATTAGTCCAAACACTGGCAATTATTATGTAAAATTCTATGACCGTTTTCATCAAATTATGTTACTAAAGACTGTATGTATAAGGAGCTAGCTTATTCACGAAAATCAAGCCTCTTATTCTACTGATAGAATTGTATAGAATAATACAGCGATGTTATAGTATTATGTAACGTATTTAATATGTAAACAAATGAAGTGAGAAACAAACGAGAAATTCAAATACGCAATAATATTTCTTTTCATGATATTTAGAGTTTGAAATATATAAATTTTCTTTTTTAATATTATAAATGTATTACCGCATTATTTCCGGATTACACACATACATATTATGATCCTCTTAAGATTTCTTCACATCCAAATCGCCAATTCAATTCTAATGTCAGCCTTAGCTTTTTCCACAAGCGAATGTTGAATATACATAGATTCGTTTACGACATATATCTCATCGAATACAACATTTTCTTATTATTTCTTCCGTGAATCGGGAGAAAAAGCGCTGTTTCTTTTGAAATGTGCACGCAGAAGGAATGATATGACGACCCTCGTTTGAACTCCGTGGGGGGTTCCTTTTACTGCGTCTCTATTTCGTCGGCATCGAAAATAATCCGGCTCTTTAGTTCAAACCTAATCCGGACGATTTGCATGGGGCAATACGGATCGGATACTGATTCTTTTAGCGTTTTTCAACGTCTGGGAAAGAGAAAGGGAACGTCAGCATCGAATTTATGTTGAACAAATGTTAAACCGTATGATTTAATTAAAGAGATTTCGTACCATTTTTAATGACAACGAGTTCTGTGAAATACTTTAGCATTTATTAAGTCGATTATGAAAATGAAAATGGTAAGTTCGAAGTAAAATGCTGTAACAATGAACTACATATTCAAATTAATTTTTTGTATAAATCGCCATTTTTGTGGTTAATATAGCATACTTTGCAGGATTTAAAATTGAACATTCTTTTAATGTAGACTCTCCAGATTAATTCAAATGTTAATAACAGCCTGTCTACGACGCGTTTCAGGTATATTAACTCTCCTCCGATTAAAGGTGCTCTTATTAACGAATTTACACTATGTAGGTTATCGTATCGTTTACGAGACATCAAAGAATGAAAAAACAGTACCTCCGTCGCCCAAAGATGCAGTTGTTCGAAAAAATAAAGTTCCTGTTCATCCTGTCAAATGTACATTATCACCACGACGCCTATATGGATAGGGCACTTTTAAACTTGGCATATGGTATTTGGTAAACGTCTCAGAATAATTCAAATGTTAATAAGATCCTATTTACGAGTTTCGAGTATATCAACAAAATGAAGTAAACTGTGATCTTATTAACGAACCTATTCTCTGTGGGTTATAGTATCGTTTGCGATACAGCAAAGAATGAAAAAAATAATACCTCCCTCTATCGTTCAAATATGTATACAATTGTCTCAAAGAACGAAGTTCACGTTCGTCCCGCCAAATTGCTAAATCTGTCTGCCTCATGACTGACTCCGAGAAAAAAATTTCTGATTTTTGTGTTCCACATTGCCCATAATCGAAAAATTTTGGTTTGAGTTAAGAGAAAATAAGTATCTGTTAACCGAGAACGTGATTACGACGGTTGTTTCGTCTTTATTAAGACTCTTCAAGCAGCCCAGTTGTCGTTCAAATAATATGTTGTATATACGTTACAGCGCTCAAAGTCTGATATTGCAGTTTGGTGTTAAATCGACTTATTTGGCATGCCAGTCACTGACTAGTGTCTCGAATAAACCGATTGAATGCACAAATTTGGTTGCTGTCATTAAAGACAGTACTTTGTCTTGACCGCAATGTCAGACAAAAGTGCTTTCACATTTCAAACAGAGATGGAGATGCAATTTCTTAACGCCCCTTCCTGCGCTTAATAGGACAATAAATAAACGCCGGTCTCCTACAAATACAGAATCATTCTAGCCACACTCGTAACAAAAAAAAACTTTACTACTAGAAACATTAAAACAAGCTACCGCTGGGAGTCCGTCAGAAATGTGGCAGAATCAAATTCTACATCTACTAAAAGTCAAATCCAATTCAGGAAGTCATAATCGGTATAGCAATATAATACGTAGTCTAAAACAGAGCATAGTGACATGTTTCCAAAAATAACTACAAAACCAAAATCCTAAACAGGCCATAAGTTACATTCGGGAAGCTATAACAGATATCACACTGAGGCGATACTGTTCTGACCCGATATAAAGCGCAAAGGTAAGCAAAAAAGTCTAGAATAACAAAATCAAGAGAAGAAGTTATTAAAAATTTAAATTATAAAAAATAAAAATTTTCAGCCTACAGCTGAATTAATAATTACTTTAATTAACTGACGCAATGACAAAAGACAAAATGAACTGCGGTATATAAAAAAACAAATATCAACGAGATCTACATCGATCGTAATGATTCTTCGGCGGATAGATTCGAGAGGGTGTTAAGATGTTAAAGAGTAACAAAGAATGATAAAAGTTAACTCAATTGAATATCAAAAACAGAGATTAAATTATGTTTGTGAGAACATTCACAATTAAGTGAAAATATTAAACAAATTTGAACGTATATGTTGACAAGAAAGAGAACACAGCGAACACACTTGTAATTACGTACATATAATACCAAATATTGAGAAGTTCGTTTGTGTTATTTCTTCCTCCTTGGATTACTATATTTGATGGAAAATGTTATTTATAATGCTCAAAAATATCTTCTAATGCATAGTTTGTTGTTACATTTTCTTATTTCTGAAAAATACCCTTTCATATTTTCATCCGCGCTTCGCTGATGTAAATCTAATAATTAAGCTTATTACAGGACAAAAAACTCTTTCTATCGTTTAAGCGAACGTAAGAACAAAGTGCGTACTCGTATTGATTAATGGATAAGTTATCACGATGCGTATATAGACGAACACTTTTATTTTAGCAAAACCGTAATAGGTAATCGTATTAGAATAAATTCTAATGTTAATTAAGTATACCTTGTTTACGACGCGTTTCAAGTTATCTACTCTCATCAGGTAAACTATGTTATTAATAAATTTATTCTCGGCAACTGTTAACGTATCGTTTTGTGATATAGCAAAGGATAAAAAACAATACCTTCCTCTCTTGTTCAAAAGGAAGAAAAAACGAAGCGCGTATTCATTTCTCCTAATGGATAATTAGCTTATTACGTGTATAGACGAACACTTCTATTTTGATAAAACCGCCATAGATGATCGTATGAGAATAAATTCTGGCAAAACCGGCTGCTAACTTGAAATGCGTCATAATAAAGGTATTAATAACACTAGAATTTATTCTCATACGATTATTAAAGGACTATTAAAATATTGAAGGACTTTTAAAGTATGTTATTGTACTACTTTGACCTAATATAATATACAAAACGAAGTAACAGTTTATTTCTATCGTTTTCCTTTACAATGAAAATGAATAAATAATAAATCTTCTAACATCAAAACGTATAAATTCAATATCTCCATTGTCTCATAAAAGCCGTCCGTTCCCATAAGATTAATAGAAATAATTAACCGGCCCGCCGTTGATTTTACTGTATACGTTCCCGTATTGATAGAAGAGATAAGAATTAGCTCCTTTTCATTATTCCGACACTAACATGGGAAAAGTGTCACCGCTATTCATGTACGCGTAAAAAGCGAACCTCATTTTCCACGATATTCTATTAACAGGAATTGCAAAACCACATGCTATGAATTAGGTATTGTGTTAGTATACGTAGATAATCTAGTCTACAATAATGACAAGCTATTACATAAACGAGGAAAATGTGGTACTAGATTGTAGTTATGAATAAGATTACTTCGGTATAGCAGATATGTAGCACAATAATAAATACCTACATTGTTCTATAAAACGTTTGCAAAAGAAGTCATTTTCCTTTCGTTATGTCATTAGTACGATACATTTTGTTTCGCGTACCGGAAGTGTTACCAGTGCCCAAAAACTTTGAGGTTGTTAATGTTATTCTAAAGTATTCATTTTACTGCTTTTTACTTATATTAATTCTGTAGTATTTCTACATTTATCATTAATAACGGGTGGCACGAAAGTAATGTCATAATTTGACCTGGCTGCCATTTTGTTATAAATGAAAAAAATAGCTCTGTTTTCATTTGAAAGTGTAAAATTGATGACATTAATTGGAAAAAATTATATCGCTCAAATGGCCACTTCTCGACTTGATGCATACTTGCGCTCGTTTTACGGTATTTTGAATTGTTGCTCGCAAAACATCTGGTTCCAAATTAACGATTTCTTCTTCGATGTTAGCTTTCAAGACTTGCCAGGTTCGTGGTTTGTTATGGTAAACGCGAGATTTTAAAAATCCCCAACGGAAGAAGTCTGGTGCTGCTAGATCTGACGATCTGGACGACCAGTTCAAATCTCCAAAACGGGAGATTACTCGACCTGGAAATTGGTGTCTCAAAATCTCAATCGTTGTCCGCGCTGTGTGACGGGTTGCTCCGTCCTGTTGAAAGCAACAATGATCGAGATTCAATACAGCAACTTGCGGCAAAAAAAACTCGTTTAGCATCTGCCTGTAACGCTCAAAAGAATAAAGGATAAATCGCTTTTTCACGGCCAATGCCGCACCAAACAGTCACTTCGACGGGATGCAATGGCTCTTCGTACATTTTTTGTGGATTCTCTGTGCCCCAGAAATGCAAATTTTGTTTGTTAACATAACCACTTAAGTGGAAATGGGCTTCGTCGCTCATTATGATTTTTGATCCGAAATCATCCTCTTCTTGCACCAAGTTAACCTTGTCCAACGGTCAGCAGGCAGCAATTCGTAAACAGTTTGCATTTTATAGGGGAATATTTTCAAATCTTACACCAAAAGGCAACGAACGTCTGCTGATGCTTAATTGTGTGCATCGTCGTCTCGTTGATGTTTGTGGATTCTCTCTGACGTCGTCGGCAACAGCAGCGATTTTCTCAATCGAACGAGTAATACGAGGCTGGCCACTTCTTGCGACATCTGTAGTGGATCCAGTTTGCACGAGGCGCTTAGATAAGCGCTTAATTGTTCGAGCACATGGAACACGATGACGAAAGTCATGCTGCGCTAAAACAACAAACTGAAAATTTTTCAAATAAGCGGTAACAATAATTCCACGTTCTTGAGGGGTGTATCGCTCCCTGACTTGTTGACAACTAATTCTTTATATATCTACATCACAAATGTCAAAGCACAGTGACATTTGGCACCATCTGCAAAAATGGCAGCCAATTCTAATTATGACATTACTTTTGCTCCACCTGTTATAACTTTCTTACTGTAGAATAATAATGGAATATAACTAATTTTGCTTTAAATGAAAAGTAGCTGCTTTCTTTAACACTTTTGAAGTAAGTCTTTCGCAAAATAATTTTTAAGCTGTGTAATTCTAGAAGCTTAAATAATTTTTTTGTAGATATTGGCAATGATTCATCTTGCTAAATTTAAATGTGGTTAAGCAAATTGTCCTTCTTAACCACCAAGCTACCTGTTAATTCTACTTTGAAGAACATCACTATTTTTAAATAAGGTTAGACACGTGTGAGTTTGATCGTGCAATACATTTTTATTAAATAAGTTACAGACCTCTTCAAAATTTAAATTATGAAAGTGTTTCCGATCAATTCCCGAAGGCGTTTAGTGCGTCTGTTGACGTATATGACGTCATATTATCTATTTACAATTATTTTTCTTGTTAAGTTCTTGTTGTAAGTTAGGTTGATCTAATTTCATGATGAAATCGTTTTTATCCAAAAGTAGTCGCTTTCGTTATCTTAGAGTGTTTATATCTAGCGTTTAAACTCGACTTTGTAGTAGCACAACGTGTTTTTTTTACTAAAGGCTGAATCATTTATGTTTATTATTAGTTCAAATGATTATTTTAAAACGGCCAAAATTAGAGAAGTTAAAGGCGTGTCGTTAATAAAATTAATTATTAATTTAATGGCCATGTGTTATCTCTTATAATATCTGCGTTGGCAAAATGAAATTCACGATACATACTCAAAGTAGCATTTTAATTATTTTTAACAACTTGACGTAAAGAAATGGTTATCAATATTATAATGCAAAGATTAATATATTTAAATAATATGAACTAATATGGTAAACCCTTTGCTTTGATCGCAGATGCAATTCTTCTTGACATACTGACACACGATGCAGTTAATTCCTTCAAATTCAGATTATTGCACTAAGTACCTTCAATATTTAATTTTAACAGCTAGGGTTGGATTTAGAATTGTGTAAACAAATCGTTTTAAACTATTCCATACATCTTCGATTTGGTTTAGGTCTGGAGAGTTGCCTGACCACGACCACATCTGCAGGTTGCTGTCAGAAAACAAATCTTTTATGGATTTTGCTCGAGCGTGGAGCACCATCTCGCATAAATTTGTAAAAAGCATCTCCGGAACTTAAAATATCAATATATAGAATTAGTATTGATTCTATTACGAATTTGTACTGGGGGGTCCAATAAGTTGGCTTATTGGACCCCCCCTTTTAAAATATAATTATTATTATTATAATGATAATTATTTCAATCCTCTAACTTTCAATGTCATGTACTTAAGAAATTAGGTTTTACATAAAATATATTTTTGATGGAATCACTTAAAAATGTTATTGGAGCATAAATAATTTGCTATACTACGGACTCGAATTCAATTCCAATATGTGAGGGTAGATGTTAAAATCGGACGGAATAAACTTTATTACTGCCGGCAAGTTGGATGTGAATCTTCTGTTACTACAACCTCTCCCGCTATAGACCTCCCAAATGAGTTGAAGGCATTCCCAGATTTGATGATTAATATTTGATGAGGTTCGAGAGCCGTTTCCCTCAGTTAGTTCGTGTAATTTTACTGCTGTAGCTATATATGTGTGTACATGTTTGATTATATGGAAAATATCGTATTCCTACTGAATCTAGCCGAATACATAATTCTGCATATCCGAGTTGTACACTATTTTCTTTTTAATTTTAGAATGTTATTTTATTATGTGTTTATTTTAGTTCGCATAAAGCCAATTAAACGAATTTCGCAAATATTCTTGAACTACTTTCGCGTATCACATTTATAGTCCGTATTTCAGTAATCTAAAAGGGAGGTATTACTTCGTACAATTAGAAATGTCTTATAGCTTGGATTTATATACTGAAACATGAAGAACACAGGCCGAATGTTCAGATCACACTGCGCAAGAGATATTAAAGTAACTTTGCCATGCTTTTTTTAAGATCAGTCAATAAAAGAAATTTATCAAGGGGCGTTTGAATAATAAGGGCTGTTTTCTCAGGTTGCAGCAACCAGTCTGCCCAAACAGAGACAGTCGTGTTAATTGTTCAGTGAATGAAAGTAAAAGTGCGCCATCTTGTTTAATAACAGTTCTGTATAAGTATGTCAACACCTCTTATAGGTATATCGGGACGAGTAGCAAAGCATCTCGCACCTCTATTGATTATCAGACACCTTGTATATGGCAGTAACTCGACGACACAACAAACGTTGCTCGTTTGGAAATTATTGCTTCAATTCAAAATAGGTCCCAATCAGTCGATTCCACGCCGTTTACAGGAATTGGGGATCTCTCAAACCACATTGTGGCGAATTTTGCGTAAAGATCTTGACTTACAAGATCAAATTAACTCAAGAACTGAGGCCTGTTGATCATTTGTAGCGTCGAAACTTCTCCAATTGTGTTCTGCCAAAGTTTGAAGAATTCCTGAATTTCATCGAAAAGTCATCTTCAGCGATGAAGTTCATTTTTGACTTAATGGCTTTGTCAACAAGCAAAATATGCGTTAGTAGACAGCAAGAAATGAACATGTGCTTCAAGAGACTCCATTAAACCACAAAAAGTGACTGTGTGGTGTGGATTTCATGCCGGTGGTGTGATTGGACCATATTTTTCCGTCGATGAAAGTGATCGCCATGATACGGTCAATGGAGTTCGCTATGGTGCCATGTTGGAAGACTATTTTTTTCCAGAATTGGACAAGTTTCACATCTGTGATATGTGGTTCCAACAAGATAGTGCCACATAGCACACAGCTGGTCAAGCAATTGAATTATTAAAGGGGAAGTTTGGTAACCGTGTAATATCGAGAAGTGGTCCGGTCGAGTAGCCATATCGCTCATGCGATTTAACGCCGTTGGATTTCTTTTTATGGGGTTACGTTAAGTCGTTGGTTTATCCCAACAAGCCAACAACGTTAGAGGCGCTCAGGGATAATATAATACGCGAAATTGCGAAGGTTTCGGCCGATATTTGTGAAATAATGGTGGAAATTGGCTTCAAAGAATCGATCGCTGCAAACGTATTCCATAGCTAAATGTAACATGTGTACTGCACCTGCACCAATTGATATGTCCTTATTGAAAAACTCGATATATGTATACTTCAAAGAACTTGAAACTTGAAACTAGGTGGATTTTGCTTGAATTTTTTTATTCTCTTTATACGTTCCCGAAAATTACTCTGTATTTTTTGATTTCTAAGAATTTTTTTAGGTTTTTCTTTTTAATGAAGATCCAAACAAAAGCAAAATATATTTCTCTTAAATTTCTACAGGAAAAGGGTGAATACATTTATAATTATTTCCTCATTTCGTCTGGCTTCTTCTTGCATTATTTTCTTTTAAATCGCTGCCCTTACGGATTTTAACAGAAAAAAAAATCTATAGAAAAGTCGTTGTACTACATAAACAGTTTCTTTTAGAAACACAAATAGGGGATCCACCTTTGGAAAGTGCAGAGGAGACAACGCCGCGTTCTGCAGGGCGTACCAGTTGTGGGTGTATACTCAGCTACCAACCAGTACCGAGTTCGGCTCTCGTAAACCACGTAATGCTTTCATATAATTACACAATAAACGTATCCTGATAGTAAATTCAGAGTTTACTTGCGACTTAACTACTTTACTCGCTCGAGGAGTAGCTTGTAATTCCTTTTGTTCGTATAAATAACGTGTTGGTTTTCTTGGGAGTCGGATTAAAATGCAATACGAGTATCTCGTATGTTGCTGGCGATGTAGTTTACGTAGGTAGGTGGGGTTAATTTACTGGATGTGGCAGTAGGAATCCATTCAATCAGTTCCGAGTAATGTTTTAATCAAATTTAGACGATATGTTATCTCACAGACCCGGATTTAATAGAAAAAGTATTAACACGTGTTCAGAAAATAGAGAATACGTGTTGTGTATGTTTTTGCAATTCTGTTTTTACAAGATTTTCAAGACAAATTAATAGTTTTCAGTCTATCGTATACATATTGATTATTACTTTTAAATAATAATATAATTTCATGATGAAATCGTTTTTATCCAAAAGTAGTCGCTTTCGTTATCTTAAAGTGTTCCTATCTGGCGTTTAAACTCGACTTTGTAGTAGCACAAAGTTTTTTTTTTACCAAAAGCTGAATCATTTACGTTAACGGAATTATTAGTTCAAATGATTATTTTAAAACGGCCAAAATTAGAGAAGTTAAAGCCGTGTCGTTAATAAAATTAGTTATTAATTTAATAGCCATGTACTATCTCTTATAATATCCGTGTTTGCAAAACGAAATTTACGATAAGGACTGAAACTAGCATTTTAATTTTTTGTTATTTTTAACAACTTGACGTAAAGAAATGATTATCAACATTATAATGCAAAGATTAATAATATATATATATAATATGAACAAATATGTTAAACCCTTTGCGTTAATCACAGAGGCAATACTTCCCGGCATACTAACACACGATGCAGCTAATTCTTTCAAATTCAAATTATTGCACAAGTATCTTCATTATTTAATTTTAAAATAGCTAGGGTTAGACTTGGAGTTGAGTAAACAATCCGTTTTAAGCTATTCCAAACATCTTCGATTTGGTTAGAGTAATGGTTGGTGGGAGTAATATTTTAATCAAATTTGGACGATATGTTATCTCACAGACCCGGATTTAATAGAAAAAGTATTAATACGTGTTCAGAAAATAGAGAAAACATGTTGTGTTTGGAAATCGCTTCGTTTTCTAACAATTTAAAGTTTTTGAAATTCTGTTTTACATGATTTCCAAGACAAATTAATAGTTTTCAGTATATCTATACCTACCCTTTTTTTATTTTCGTTGGATTTGTTTCCCACATAGTCATCATTTCAGGTTTTGTCCTGAATTAAATATTGCAGATAAACTATTATATATAACAGTACCAGTTTCAATAAGTAATTAAATGCCTTCTAGAAATATGAAAAGTTGGTATTCTCCACTGAAATAGAAGTAAACAATACAATAAATTTCTTCGTTAAAAAAATAACTGTAAAAGTTTAAAAATTACAATTCAATTTTCTCACACATCACAAATTTGTTGCCTATAACAGCTTTACACATATATTAATAAATTAATAAACATTCTCTTATGATGTAATAAATTGATGAAAGTAATAGATAGATTGAGATAAGTCACATGGTGGTTATTTCCTCCAAGAGCAGAGTAGTGTTAAAAGCACCAAATTCTTTACAAGTGAGCTCGAAACTTGTATAAACTGGGTTGCAGAGCACGAGGATATAGAGTCGATGTAAAAACGAACGAACAGACTCACAAGTTTCGTTTATGACTTTGAAAGGATCGACGTCACTTTGTGGCATCACAAAAATGAGCATCAAGAAAAACATTAAAAGAAAGGGTGTCGTAAAATTTAAAGACCTCAGATTAAAGGTAGGCAAAACATTTCTTTAGGGAACAGTCGACCAAATTTACAATGGATCTTCTGACTTGGGACAAAAAACACGCTGCGATGATAAAATGTCTAATAGTGCATTGTAGACTCAACAAATGTGTGAATAATATGAGTTCGATAGGAGAAATCCTATGTAGGTTCTACTAAGTAGAAGAGAAACAAAGATTCAAAAACTACGTTATTATGAAGGCTTGGCATGGTTGCGGGTTCTACAAATGCAAAACAAGAACCTCAAAGCGAAGCTCTTTGTCTAATTACAAGAATGAAGTTAGAGAATGTACTTTAATGAGCCATAAGGTCAATCGGGCAATAGGCTCTATGGTCACCTCAAGTAATCTAATGTAATCTAATTTATCTAATAAAAGTGGTGAACAACTGATTTACAGGATGGGGTAGTCATTGTTATGTTAAGTCATTGGTTTATGCCGACAAACTAGCAACTCTTGAAGAATTGGAAGCCAATAGTCAAGCCACCATTGACGCCATACGGCCAGATGTATTGGAAAATGTAGTCAAAAATTGGACTGATCGAATGGTCCATGTAACACGTAGCCGAGGCAGACATATGCCGAAAATCATATTTAAAAAATAAATGCCATGAAATTATCTACCAGATTATAATAAAAAAATTTAATCTCAACAATATTTCTGTCCTGTATCATCATTTAAATTTCTCAAGTTCTTAAAAAAACACACTATATATAATTATTATGAATGAGTGACGAAGCTCTTTTGCACCCTAATGTATATGTTAATAAACGCCAGAGTTATGATCTGGTATCCGATTTCTTCGATTGGAAGAATTGCCCGTATTTTTCGAAGATGCTAATAGTCTTGCAGTTGTAATAACATTAGCGCACCATGTACAAATCTAAACACTTTCCTTATTCCACAATATTGTTTTCATACAGATCTAATTGTTTTCTACTCTTTTAAACTACACACACATATCTTCCCCCAACATTCTGTAATTCCTATTTATATTTTATTCATCATTTAAAAGTTTGTCTTTTATTTTCCTTTCCAAGGTTAGAAAATGTTTGAGATTACCTTCTTGTCATTGTAATTTTAATTGTAGGACTCCATATTTGTCGAATTATAAAATAGCTTTATTTCTAACAATTTACTTTAATATTACGCGTACGTAAAACTGACGCCGCTCTTTTCAGTAGCTTTCGCTTTTAAATTAATTAAGTAGATTCTAATCTGTGCCTCGTGCGGTAAAAATTACAACATTGTTAATGTTATTTCGCGTACACACAATACGAGTAAATCATTAAGACGTCACGATCGTCGGAGACTACAAACATGTAATTTAGAGAACAGGGGACGGACGGCTCACTGAAAATTGTAAATTGATACTTTACATGATTTCGGTACAAGAAAAAAAAGGAATGAAAAAACTTCGTTAAGAGAAAAGTCGTAAAAACACCACCCGGAATGTCACGCGAAGTTCATATCCTATATCGACCTGGATATGTCCTTTCTGTCTGTACTTTTCTTCTTCGAAAATCGACTTTAATGGCCTATCTAGAAACAGCATGATACACTTTATTTGTTTTTGGTAGTAGTGTGAAGTACAAAGAAAGATACTTGCTATCGGAGTTGACATGAATGTATAAATAAATAACTTGACGATAATAAAAACGAAACATTCTGGAATAAAAGGAATTGATGATTGATAGTATGGTAATGTATTTTTAAGTAATACAAGGAACGCACGAAAAATAAGCCAACCTCAGTTACTGTAAAAATTTTCCAATAACCTTGCATGAGAAATCGATAAATTATAAACACTGAATGATGGTCGCATTTAACTAATTTTGCTTCAGCAATTGCGAGATACTTAAAAATAGAGAAAACAAAATAGCGATTGCAAACACAGAAAACACCGAGCATATCACCACAAACAACGCGCCACACCTATCTGAAAATCTAAACAAACTCTTTGGAAAATATAACATTAAAATAGCTCACAAACCGAAAATACAAATAAATCATTTTTTACCAAAAGTCAACATGAAATACCTAAAGAAAAACAAACACACAGTATATACGAAATTAAATGTTAATGTTGTGAAGCTACGTATGTAGGACAAACAGAACAATATCTACATAAAAGGATATACGAATACAAATACTAGTCTAGCCAGTAAGAAAATAAGTACAACAGCCTTATCTAAACATGCTTTAGAGGAAAAACATAAATTCGACTTTGACAACACCGAAATCCTCAAAATGGAAAATAATTACAATAAACGAATGATTAAGGAAATGATACACACAAAAAATGTTAAAACACAATAGATCATAGAAGAAGAATCGTCAATTTCAATGATATTTAAAAAAAATAAATATAATAAAAACAGAAATTAAAAAAATAAGTTGTTTATATCTCCCTGTATATACAAGCATCTAACAACGAGAATTTACAAATACATATGCAGATATACTTAACATGAGATAAAAAGAAAAGAAAATACCAGATGGTGCTTTTAAAAATCATCAACTCAAAGTATTTAGCATTAATAAGTGTTACGAATTAGTCTTTTGGCAAGTACACAAAAATGCTGGTGTGCTTCTAAATTTTACAATATTAAACAAAAAAATATATTTTTAACAGATGTAAGTAATCATAAATATTTATATATATACGAGGATAGTTTGACAAGTAGTGAGAATGACACATAGGTGGCGCTCTAATTGGTAAAACAAATGCACTGTAATTTAGGTTGCCTATTTATATGTTGATTGAAATAAATTGATTGAAAAATGAGCAACACGTCGTTTTATTAAAATGGAAAAAGCAGAGTATTGTGCGGTGACTAAATACTTCGTAATTAAGGGTATGAAAGTTACCGAAGTAAAAGATGAGTTATGAAAAACATTAAGTGAATATGCTCCATCATCCGCCACAATAAGTAGATGGGTAAATGAATTTAAACGTGGTAGAACAAGCTGTGTTGATGAAGCGCGCTCTGGAGCACCCAAAATCGTGACTTCTAAGGAAATGATTATAAAAATCCATAATATTATTACGCAAGATCGACGACTCAAAGTGAGAGAGACAGCAGACATGGTAAACATTTCAACAGAACGCGTACACCACATTTTAACGAAAGAATTGGGCCTTTCCCAGCTTTTGGCAAGATGGGTGCCGCGATTGCTCACGACTGATCAAAAGTTCACTGTGTTTGGACCATTATTAGCGGAATCCGGTTGATTTTTGTAGGCGATTTGCTACTTGTGATGAAACTTGGATACATTACAGTACACCCGAAACTAAACAACAGTCGAAACAATGGTTAGAACGTGGTTCTGCACCTCCAAAGAAAGCGAAAACCACTTTATCGGCAAACAAGGTGATGACATCAATTTTTTGGGATTCAAAGGGCATTTTGCTCATTGATTACCTTCAGAAAGGTACCACAATAAACGGACAATATTATGCAGAACTTCTACAAAAATTAAATGTTGAGATTCGTGCTAAACGACCATGAATGGCAAAGAAAAAGATTCTGTTTCACCAAGACAATGCTCCCTCGCATACCAGCACAGTTGCGATGTCCAATATCCACGAGTTGCATTTCCAATTAGTACCGCATGCGTCATATTCGCCGGATCTAGCCCCTTCCGACTTCCACCTTTTTCCAAAATTGAAAACGGCACTAGGTGGAAAGAAATTTTCGTTTAACGACGAGCTTATCATTTCGTAAATGTGTATTTTGCAAGCCTTCCGGAATCGCATTTTAGAGATGGCATTGGAGCACCGTTGGAATAAATGTATTGTTCTTTTAGGAGAATATATTGAAAAATAAAAATTATTTTGTATTTAAAAAATACGTTTTTCTTTTCCATTCTCACTACTAGTCAAACTACCCTCGTATATATAAAGCTATATGAAATATATATTTGTATATAGTGTTGTTGGTTAAAGAAAATAAATAACTTGAAAAGAGGTGACTCCTTCCCCAAAACGTTGTTAATATGAACTGAAACTCCCAGTAAAGACGAGTAAAGATTATAATGTATTAAATACTGTTTATAACATAAATATATAGCATTCAGAAAACCAATGACACAATCAGCATCTCAAAAATATAATGTTTGTACAATATTGTAGTAGTTGAAAGTTTCATATAGAAAAGTAAAGAAGTATTTTCATATTTGATGCACACTTACTGTTGGATATCAAACTGTTATTATCTCTGATCATATTATCATTAATTTGGTTTCCTGAAGATGCTTTGATCACGATAATTAAAATAAATTGAAAAAGAATGAAACAAACAATGAAGACAAGAAAAACAGTTGCATGACCTCACGTGTCTATATTATTGATATACTACACGCTGTCTTAATTAACTTAGATGACTACGTTGATTAGTAATGAAAAGGAGAGGGAATTGACCGACCCCGACGGGTGGTAATGCTCAGTGTTGCCACCGCCGACATAATAAAAAACAGGAAATGGCACCACGATGTCACGACAACAATTTGTATTTACATAAGTGTTGGGGAGCTGTAATTTATTTGAGTTGTGTGTTGTGTTCACTCTTTTTTTTGTTTTGTCGCTTTCTTTGTAAAGAGGAAACACGTTGCGTGTGCGAAAAAAACTGTTTTTCTTTTTTCTTCCTTTCCACAGGGGCAGTTTTAATACGTTACCGACGTCCAGAGCGTCATTGTGGAAAGGTGTCAAACGTGTTACGTAAAAAATTCAACACGGGACAGAGGTGAAGCTTTCCTCTGATAGATGTTGACATAAACTCTTTCAATCTTTTACGACATGTTTGGATATTTTCACGGTTTTTTTTTACTTCCAGAGCTGTATTAAATGACAACACAGCTAGTTATTTCAATAACTACGCATGCAATAATTTTATTTAGATATACTTCGTTTGGGTAGTATATCACATCAGTACATACTTCCGCTAAAAGACAACTTTGTGAACAAACAAAAATTACATTAATTAATATTTATGTACGTAAAAATGAAGCCCTTGAAATTATTGCTTTGAAGTACTTTTTTTTAACTCGAACAACTATTTCATTCATAAAACAGTTTTATTTATTGAGATTTAATATTTTTTGGTTTAAGTTATCACTAAAGTAAAGGAATATTTTTACCGTGGGTCAGGATCGTAAAAAGATGGCAACCTTGTGATGCATGCGCTATTTATATCATTTATGTTTTATTTTACAACAAACACTTTATTAACAGCTGTTGTTGCATAGTGAAAAATGTATAAGACTGACAAAATGTTGGCAGCATAGCGTAAGTTTCTATATTTCTCTCGGAGAGCAACGTATTTCGTGCTGAAAAGATGTTCTTATATTTAGAAAATCACTGGTTGACATCTACGGATGTAATATACACATAATTAAAATAATCTTTAGAAATAAATAACGGTTATATATACACACCATCACAAATGTATCTTTGTTTCTAATGCTCTGGAACTCTGCAGTATCATATGACATAGTTAAAAGGTGGTGTCATGAGTTTAAATGTGGTAGATAGTCGTGTACAGACCGTCACTACCTAAGAAAATTTAAAAAAAATGCATTCGTGCTGCAAGATCGACATGTGACTATTAGACAACTAGTTGATGATACTGGTCTCCTATACCATGTGGTATATAATGTAATTACTGCTGAATTAAATATGAAGAAATTGTCTGCGAGATGGGTACCACGAATGTTAACAGATGCACACAAGGAAACTCAAAAAAACATCAGCAGTCGTCTTTTAACGCGGTATAGACAAGACAAAGAAAATCTTCTTACAAGATTTGTGATAATGAGTGAGTCCTGGATTCATCATTATGATGTAGAGACCAAAATACAGAATCAGGAGTGGACACATCTAGGTTCACCACCGTCGAGAAAATTCAAGAAGCAACCTACAGTAGTGAAAGTCATGCTATCCCTATTTTGGGATACTGAAGGCGTAATTTCAGATTTCCTATAGAAGGGGGGCACAATTACAGGTGCTTATTACGCCAATACTAATCCTCAATTACGTAACGTGATAAAAGGAAAACGTCGGGGGAAGTTGCGCAAAGGTGCTTTCTTGCATCAGTATAAAGCACCCAGTCATAGGTCCGCAATTGCAACAGCTGCAATAGTTCAAACAGGTTTCGAATTAGTTGAACATCACCAGATTAGGCCCCCAGTGATTACCAACTATTTCCAAAACTTAAAGAACACGCGTGGTAAACGATTTTCATCAAATAACGATGTGATATGTGCGGTAAATCAGCGATATGCGGAGGTTGCTGGAAGCATAAGAAATGCCAGAAAATCGACGGGAAAATGTGTTAACCTTAATTGAGACTATGTAGAAAAATAAAGTAAAGTATTTGCAAATTTTTTATTGCGACCGAGTCAGGAGTGGAGCAAAGGGATCCTCTCTCGTATTACATGCGTAAGATAACGAACCATACATGCAAACAAGAGAAAATGTCCAGTTCTATTCTTGGTATGCAACACTGTAAGCACACAGACATTATTATCTACACATTTTCATTAAAAACTTCAATATTCGCAGCACGATTTACGCAACTTCTAAGATATTTTTCATTATTTGCCCATTTGTAATTTATATGAAGTATAGAATCTTCAATTATTAAACGTCCCCTGGTTTCCTCGCGTAAAAATGCATTTTAAATTTTTATTGGGGCATTTAGAATTTTACTATTGTTACGCTCCTTCCTGCGGCTAAACGTATCTTTTCCGAGCGTAGCAACGAGATGGATGCCTCGAACAAATAGCGGTTTATATGAGGGGATTTCATGAACAATACAGTTTTCATATTAAAGTTTTGAGTGCACGGCGGTATTTTATGTATCTGAGAGGTATAAAGTATGAAAACTCATAAATTTTATTATGAACGAAACTTCCGTTAGGGAATAAATTACCATTTGTTTCCAAAACCGCTACTAGAAGGCGTAAAAACATAAACGATATTAATACTGTTTTCAGAATAAATTGAATTTTTAATAAAAATTTTAGAATTACATGCATTTTAAGAGTATAAGTGATTTTGATTATTATTTTGTTTAAAAATAGAAGAAATAATTTCAAAAACGGCGTCTTACTCAACGAGGTCGTGTAATTATGTCAACTGCTTCCAACAGTATTATAGCACAGGTCGACAAAATTTATGGAATGGAATGTCGAAAGAAAATCCAATTCGCACTTTGACATCTAAATTCATTTCAATTTCATCAGAAGATCTTGACCGCCTGAACTTAAGCACATGAGAAAGAATAAATTTTCGTTACTATCCTACTTAAGCGTCTATCGACTAATGTAAAAAGAAGAAAAGTAGAGGAGGGTAATAAGTTACAAGCTCGTTATTATCGATTAGGTATTACAATACTCAAAATGATTTGAAATGAATATATATATATATATATATATATATATATATATATATTGAAAAAAAAATTATTATGCGGGGAAAGAAAAATCATGAAGAAATCGATATTTCTAATAACTCATACGAGGGTAGCCATTTATATTTCAGAAATAGTGAACAAAAAAAAATTTTTATTATCAAAAATAGTTTTATTGCTTTTCAAAATATTCTCCTCGAAAATCAATGCACTTTTGCATTCGTTTAAACCAATCCGAAAAGCATTGCTGCCACTGTGAAAGCGGTGTCTCCAAAATATAAGTTTTGAATGCTTCAATTGCCTCTTTCGGCGTAGAAAACCGTTGACCACAAAGTTTATTCTTCACGTGTAGGAACAAAAAGAAATCATAGGATGCTAGATCATGGTTGTACGGCGGATGGCTCATCAAATCAATGTCTTGCTCGGTCAAATATTCAATTGTTTGAACCGACCTATGAGAACTCGCATTGTCATGGTGGAGAATGATCTGTCGTTTTCAGTTTGTTTTCCTTATTTCTTCTTCTTCTTCTTTTGGAATGTATTGCTCTTTTAGGAGAACATTATTTTGTATTTAAAAAATTCATTTTTCTTTTCCATTCTCACTACTTGTCAAACTATCCTCGTACAGTATAATAATTTTTTTTTCATACCAAATTTACAATAGCTTCAGAATATAATATATCAAAAATGTATATATCGTATAAAATTCTTCATTTTACTCCGCATCTCTCCACTGGTTCTCTGGAGAAATACACACATATAACTAAGTCAAATTCCATAAAAATTGATTTCCCAACGTCCTGCTGTCGCTTTGTATTGTTTTCAGAAATTCCATTAAACCGAAATGATTCTCAATGAAAAGATAATGGAGTATTACTTTCGGTATATTTGCCAAATATACAGTCCTTATGTTATACGTTTTCAAGAGAAGTTATGTCTCAATAAAATTTTATGTACCGATAGAACGAGCTAATACATTATCAGACCCGTCCGTTTATCTCTCTCGCACGTTATTCCTGTCCTTTTCGCGCACTCCATTTCTTTATCCCTGGTGGATGTCACACCATTCTTTGTCATATTTTTCCAGTCGAAAAATATCATCCGGCACAACTTTAAAGATTGCCCGATTTTCTAGAAGGGAAAATATGTCAACTCCCTTTTTCAGTTCATCTAAGAAAGTCGTTCATAATAACGACCCACCGCCCGCATTCGCTTTTGAAACATCTAAAACGATCAGTCCGCTAGTTCGTCATTTCCGCCATCGTAATTAAATCGTCCGAGTTTCAGGTCTCCGTATTATTAAATTAGTACCCTCTTCCCACCTAATGCTCGTCGATCCGCCTTTGCCCCGCCACCCTTAAAATAACGCAAAAACCCGAGAGAGAACAGCTAACTCTAGAGACCATCGAACATAATCTAAATCTTCATGAAAAATAAATGAGGTGAATTTATGATGACATCGGAAGTTTATTATATCCCGCTGGAGGAGGTGGGAAGAAACCAGGGAGTGAAGGCAGAGGATGTACAGAAGACCATAGAAAGAGAGATGAAAGATGACGCCAGTTTCGAAACTTGCACTGATGCGACGGTGAAAAGATCCCGTGGCCAGTACTAGATTAACCTCGCCGCGCTGCCTCGTAATGTAACACTAATATGTGAATACGTAGATTCCATACTTCGACTTAGTAATCTTAATCTTATATTACTTTATTGAATCTATGAGCTATGAGATTTTATTAACAGTAGATTGTTTAGACATGGTAATTTTATTTTAATGAAAAATTTGTGATCTCGAAAAAAAATTCATATTCTAAAAAAATAAATACTACTTATATTGTTCAATATATGGTGCAATTCTGAGCTTCGAAGTTCTGGAGGACGTCAATTTATTTTCTCATCTAGGCTTATTAGTTATTCATCTGCTCTAGGATTAACTATTGGATTCCATGCATATTTTGCACAAAATTCTATTGAACAGTTCAGAGGATAATATTCAAATAGAGAATTCTATCGAAAATTTCAAATTAGAACATCAATTTTTTCATTTGTGAATTATAGATTTGCTTTAGTGAGAGGCTTTGAAATCAGGCTCTCCATTTGCAAAGATAAATCATTTGCTGGATCAACTGTTTCAACCGACAAGATTGGTAATGGTATGGAACAAATTTTCAAATCCATAATAAAGTTTCTATCGGAATTGGTATATACCGGGGGTCCCATGACATGATTGCCATAGCTTAGGAATGTGTTACTAAAGTAATTTCAAGTTAAAAATGTCTAATAAGCATAAGCACAATACCGTACCGTATCGGAGCTAGAAGCACTTTGAACTTTAGGTAACCCTAATAACGCAGGTATTACGTATTGCTGTTGGTATTCGGTGAATGTTTAGTGGAACTATCAATGCCTCATTAATCAATTTGTAATCGAAGAACGTCTCCAGGCAATTTGTTATTTATATTTTCTGGAAAATGATCTTACAACATAACTGGATGACGTTCCTCGTAATGTAAAACAGCACGATGGCTCACCTCCGCATTTTGGTAGACAATTGACAGATTTTCTTAATCAAAATTATACGAACCGGTGTATTGGAAGTGGTTCAGCAGTTGCTTGGCCGCCATGGTCACCAGACTAAAGTCTCCTAGATTATTTTTTAAGAAGACTGAAAAATTTTGTTTGTGTAGAATTACTTGAACAACTACTTAATGAAGCGACTTTTTTTAAATGATTTTAATTAAGATTTTTTTGCAGCGATATATAATACCTGCATTAATTGTGTAAAACTACAAATGCTTGTAGCTCAGTTACGACAGAGTTTTGGGCATATGTTCATTGGGCATTTTTAACTCAAAATGGCTTCAGTAACATATCCTTAAGCTGTGGCAATCATGTTATTGGACACCCGGTTTGTACGAACAAAAACATTTATTGTGGAAGTAATTAAAATGACCTAAATACGAACTTGGAAATCTTCAAAAATGTTGCATTTAATTGAAGTTAAGTTTGGACTATTTTATGCAGACCAGAAATTATCGGAATTATTTGTTTTTGAAGTTATACATCAGTTTGTATTTATTAAATACAAACTGATGTATAACTAACAAGTAGAGATACCGGTTTCGCTTCCACATGAGAATCGTCACTTTTCCCGCTTACCTTTCCTGGCGAATTTCCATGTTTCATAGCATTAGTGGCTGTCAACCTTTCAGCTTCCTCCATTTTAAGGGAAACTGCTTGTGTTTTTCAATCATTAATTGGCAAACGATCTTTTCTACACGAGTTGTTTGTTTACTATATTAAGAATCATTTAAATCCGTTCCGCCAAAAATACTGCAAAACAGCACCGGACGGCGATTACTAGGCGTACCTTACACAATTGAAGCCTTCATTATATCTCAATTTTACAATCTTTCTTGAAAGGAGAAATATATATTTCGAATAGGCAATTCTTAAAGGAAGTAATGGCACTCATGTAACAGTTTCAGTTATATCAGTTACATAAGAAGTTGACGTCATCTTCCTTAGTTTAAATAGAACACTTTGTATGTTATTGGCATTTTGGATTTTACGTAAAATTTTAGATGGATGTTAATAAAGTTTCTGTATTTCTAAAATTAACCGATTTCGAAATATTTAATTTTTTTAATAAAAACAGTAACCAACTTAGGATCATATATGCATATTTTACAGTAAGAAAGATAAAGTGACAATATTAACAGGTCGATTTGCTAGATTTCCAAGCTTTACAACTATAATTTCAAAGTATATTTGTAATGGCATTATTATAATTTGGTTTTTGCAAATAGAACGCTCTGTATATTTTTCCATATTCTGATACATAATTTTGTTTTCTGTCGATTGCTATTAATTATACTTCCCTATACCTACCTCTTCCAATTTTTAAATTATTTACTGTTTTTGTGCGATCGATTAAAATTAATTAATTTCTTGGCAGCATGGTTGTGCAATTCTCAGCAAAATTTTAAAACAAATAGCTCATCTATCTTCTGTTATTTACTATCAAAGACTCACACTAACAGTTTAATAGTGTATTTATTATTTGTTTGAAAAACGAAAATTGAAAACAAAATACATAATCAAATAGCTGACATTCTAAATTCTTGAACTAAGAGGGGGGACGTTTTCCCCTTTTTCAAGTTATCTATTTTTTAATCACAGAAACATTTTAAAAATTAACAAACTTGTAGCCGTGCTTTTTCTGTGTATACTTGTGTAATAAGGGCATAATTTTTTTGTTGTATTTAGCAAGTAAATACTGAAGAAAGAGCGAACCCCGCCTTCTCCTCCTAGGATGACCAATATATTTAAAGAGAAAATAATACGTTAAGTATTAGTTATAGACAATGTTTTCATGTCTGTTCTGATGCTCGTTCCTTTAATTTGGGTCGTAAGAAAACCGTAGTTGAAGCTTGTTTTGTCAATTTACGTGCTTTTTCATTAGTTTTAGTCTTCTTACCCCAAGACTGAGGACTGGTGTCACATTTTCGTAACTATTGAGTACATTAAAGGCACGTATAAAATTGTATATAAGTTTAGAGTTTATTCGCATGTAATAATAATAACTTTATTACCCAACAACAGAGCCATTTATAGGACAACAATATTATAATATAATATATAAAAAGAGCAATTGATCTCATAGTATGATAGAATAATAAAAAATACAAAAAAAAATAAGTCCTTATTTTACTATGTCAAGTATGTAAACTATGTTTGAAAATCACAGTAACTAATAAGCGCAAATATTAAATAAATAAAAATAACAAGCTATTCTTCCCACACGAACACATACTTTTATACGCCCTTAAGCCCTAGTCGTTGTCTTCCATTCTTCTTTATCATCTTCAATTCTACTAATTTTAAAATTATGTGACCGTCAGAGGAAATGAGATATTGTGACTATTGTCTTTACTTAAGCTCATCTGGATTATAGTCTTTTCTTGGAGTACGTGAATCCCGGCTCACACACCTTATTCTGTATTGAATTCATCTGTGTCCCAGATAGATTCTTCCTGTATAGTTGCATCTATTTGTATCTTCTCCCCCATCTAGTATAATAATTCGAAAATCATTAATATTGAATTTCTGAACCATGGTACTGCTCAGCTTTCTCATAAAAGAATCCGTCCTAAATTCGTCTGTCAAGTCATGATGGTTAGTGTCGTGGACTTGATTTTTAATAAATTGATCTTGCTTTAGCCTTTAGAATACTAATTTTGTTTCTACTTTGTATATGTAAGTGATGCATATTATGCCATCCCCTTTTATTTCTGAAAATTTGGAATCTCACATCTCGTTAGGTCAGCGGCCGCAAATATTTTTGCCATAATTTTACAATTTTCACGGATATTAAAGGAATTGTAAACTTCATTTAGTATAAAATACTTTAGAGAACGCGCTAATGAAAAGTAATTAAATTAAACACGGTCGCCTCACAAGTACTTTGCCATAAATACACGAAATATTTGTATTCTGCGTGAAGCGAAATATTAGTAAAATATTTCAGAAATTTTATTCACAAATCGATAGGCGAGCAGCGCATAAAATTCTATAAAATACCGCGATACAACATCTATCGGTTTAATTTATTCGGTCAAACGGGAATATACGTGATTTATATTCTGAAGTCATTCTTCATCCAGCTGCCGCAACTAAAATTACCTTATTGTATTTCGAATATCATTCCACACAAATATTCAACTGTGTTCAAAAAATATTATTTTAGCTGAACTCCCACAGTGCAGACGTCCTTATTATAAATCTCTAATACAGCCTTCCCGGAAAAAGAAAAACAACAAAAAAGTAGAAAAGAAATTAGTATGCCGTGTTCATCCATTTAAACAGCCTGCTGTTTCAAAGGAGTCTGCGATTTATGTATTTATTCCTCTCCGTAACATTCCATCAATAACGCGAACGAAGGGGCCAAGAGATATCTCCCAAAACAAAATTACTATTCAATATTTTCGCGCTTTTGCCATAGCCCCTAGCTATTCTTGTGCGTATAGATTTTACCGCCGAAGTGACATTGGTGTGACGAAGATGGTAGAATTATCGTGCTCCGATTTTCGACTCGCGATATGGTCTATCGGTGATAAAATGGTGTCAACACGCTTTGGCTTTCAGCTTCTACACACATATAGAATTTAGATTAAGTTTCTTGTTGCATAATGGAAAATACATTGAAGGAAAATATAAAGAAAACCAAAAAATAATTAACAGCGTCTTTTCGAAGAGAATCTTTTATATTTTTAAAATTTTTTAAGAAAAATAGCAATAGAAAATTATAGGCAAAATGTTTCAGATTTATTTTTTTCTTTCAAATGCACAATGTCTCGTAAAAGATACAAATCATGTTAAACAAGGTAATTTGCAGGTTTACTAACTTCTCATCTATCTCCACCCTCTTTCGTTGGCGCTTCGTCTGTTATTTTAGACAATCTCTCCAAGTTTTATATCTCAAGACTACTAGGCTGCTTTTAATTTCATTTTTGTACAGAAACTGCTGTCTATTAATTTACTGTAATTTGATATGGGAAAGTTGAGTGATTACGATCCTTAAACGCGACGATCCGGTAGTCGAACCCATGTTGAATAACGTACGGAATTGAGTAGGAATTTATGCTGAACATACATATTAGTTGTGATAGGTACTATGAAGTACTGAATGAATTTTAAATATTGATATAAATATACGCTTATAGCACAATATAATTTTGATTGAGGCTCCTTTTGAGTGAATTCTTTTACAAAATGTTGAAAGGGTTGGGGTTTCAATCAAGCCTGGCATCCAGCTAACACAACAGCCAGATAAATAAAACAATTCTTACAAACTATGATTTATTACTATTATTAATCAAAACTTAATATAAGTATACATAAAGAAAATACAGGTGTCCCATGACATGTTTGCCAATGCCTAAGAATGCGTTACTGAAGAAATTCAGAGAATAATATTCAAAGTATCAATATCATAACAATTTCCTTAATCTGTACATTATAGATGTGCTTTAGTGAGAGACTCTCCAGGTACTCCATATGCAAAGATAAATCATCGGATGGATCAATTGTTTTAACCGATAATGTTGGTAATGGTATGAAACAAAATCCCAGTAGATCCATAATAAAGTTTCTATTCGAAAAGGTCTATACCGGATGTTCCATGACATGATTATCATAGCTTAAGGATGTGTCACTGACATCAATTTCAAGTTTAATATGTCTAAATAACATATGCCCAAAATTCTATCGTAACTAGCATTTGAAGTTTTAGATAGTCGTAACTAATGCAGGTTGATTTAGTTGAAATTGTTTAGTTGTTATTGAAAAGAGATGGGTGTGATTCATCAGTTACTATTCATTGAGACAGTAAACATCAAATCAGTTAATTTAGGGTGTTTATTCTTTCGTGTTACATCTAAATATTGTTAAAAGTATTTTTTTCGAATGAAGAATATGCCACGAACAGGTGAATTGGAAAAGGTTCAGCAGTTGCTTGGTCGTCAAGATCACCAGACTAAAATCACCTAGATTGTTTTTTATGGGGTAGACTGAAAAATATTGGTTTATACACAACAACTTGAAAAAAGAGAACAACTTATTGCTAGAATTATGGATACCGCACTTTGATCCTGAGACTGTTAACGGAGCTACCTTTTCAATTCTAAGAATAGCTAGACTATATATACAGTAACTGGGAGAACATTTTGAGCAACTAATTCAATAAAGCTTACTAATAGGTAACATTTAATAGAATTATATTCAGAAATGACGTTAAATAGTGGCTAATAATGTTTTAAAACGATATATACTTAACTTTCTCTAATTTCGAAAAACTTTAAATCAAAAATTTTTTTAACACTTAAATTTCAAAGAGAAACTTTGAATAAAAAAAATACTTAACTTCTTTTCTAACTTAAAATCCAATTAAATAAACTTCTTTAAATATACCCGTTGTTTAATGATGATGCTCACCCAACTAATAGAGTACGTTTACACCGGAAGGTTTAATAAATTCAAATAATTAGATTTAAATAGGTCAAACCCCATCTATTTATGAAATTCGTTACATACCATTATTATAAAGACCGTTCTGTATGAATTCGGCAAATATATTTTCGTGTACGTCGTACATATTTCTGTGGTACACGCTGTACATAGATCGAAAATCGGACACGAAATCAAATTCAGTTCTACGTACAGTTCATCCCCTAATTCCTATATTAACTTCTTCATGATTATCTTACCACACAATGTTATAGTTTCTTAATTCTTTTTGTATTTTATCTGTTTCTTTCCGTGTCTACCTTTGCCAGTATTGCTAAAACTTTTTCATAGTGAATTATGTATATTACGTCTACTTTCTTTATTTTTAAGCTACTTTCTCCCTAGTTATTTAAAAATTGGTCACAATTCTAATGTATTTATTGTTCGTGTTACATATTTTTTCCGTACAACTCTACGATTCTATTAAATTGTTTAGACTCTTTCCCTATTATTGTAGATCTAACGTTTTTTCCTTTTTTATATGCAGAATTAGTTGAAATGAGACAAATAGCACTTAAAAAAACAATTCGCAAATTATGTTCTCTTTCGCTGTCTTTCATCATGTTAATACGACAATTATTTATCATCATCTCATCTCGGAAGAAAATGTGGCTCATAGTTATTGCGACGAGAAATCTTAACCCGATTTATATTGTATTATTCATATCACATGAAATCTTTATCTGTCATTCATCTTAGAATGAATTCTATGTAAAGTGTCTCAGATTTTTGCAATTATTAAAGAAAATATACGATAAGGACAAGAAAAATTCTCGATTTTTATTTATGTTTCAAACTATTTTTGCTTCGAGTATGCAGCACGTTTACATATGGTTACTAATTTAATAACTTACGAAGCAAATTCGATATCCATATTACACAGAGAAGTACACGAATCGTTAAAACGTAAGCCTATTCTGTTTAAAATTATTTGCACACTTCCAATTTAACTAGAAGTTCCATCTCAAATAAGAGACTTGATGTAGGTTTCAACATAACTGACAGTTTAAGCTTAACTTGTAAAACCTAATCTAAATTAGTATTACAAATATCTTAGATTATCCATATTTACTTGTTTACATTCACGCAATGAAAACGAGATTAGTAATATTGTTATGGAAAATGTTTTATTCAGGTCGTCATACCACGGAAAATTATAATTACGTCAGATGAAGTTATTTAAGGGGTTTTTGCCTAAAGAAATTAACGAACATATATTCAATTATAAATTAGGCAAATAACTCTATGAAGTCGGTAATAAAAACGAAATTTCTGTTCTTAGTTGCAGGATATGAAAATTATATACACGTATTTTAAGAAAATTTGTAATAAAGTAAATTGTGTCTAAAAAATCAATTGTTGAATTTGGTACGCGGTCGTGGTCCATGCTATCTGCTTCTGGGTTTCCGGGCTGGAACCGCGTCACTAGTATATCTGCCGACGTTTCGTACCCATTTGTATGGGACATCTTCAGGGCTGAACTACTGCACTGAAACTGGTGTAAGTCGATGGGGGACGCGTTTATATATGGATAATGGGTCATGGGTCAATGGAGCGTTACGGTTGCGGTTGGGTAGATTAGAGATGCAGGATTGTCAAGCGTTATGTAGGGGGTAGCCATCATCGCGGTTAAGGTTATTGGGGTGCTTAAAGATCTCTATAGTTTCACGGATTTTGCGACCATAGAAGTGGTTAGTGCGGGATAGGATCTTGGTTGAATTAAACTGATTATGGTGCCCGGTTTCCAGCCTATGCTCGGCAAGTGCAGAACCGGCTATGCGCAGCAACCTAGTACAACGCTCATATTCAGAAACACGAATGCCGACAGACCGCTTTGTTTCACCAATATATGCCCTGCAGCATGAACAAGGAATCCTGTGCACACCAGCTGATTCTAAAGAAACATGGTCTTTTACGGAAAAAAGGGTCAGATAATTTGGAATGGGGTTTGAAGATGGTTTTGATGTTGTTTTTGAGAAGAACCCTACTGATGCGGTCAGTAACACCTTGTATATAGGGTAGGTGGGCTTTAGAGAGGGGGGAGATGATGTAAGCTGTGTATTAAGTTGTGAGATTTTGGGATTAAGATGTCGATCTATGGTTCGCTGAATATTATGGTTGGAGAAATTATTATTTATAAGAGCTTTGGTAACATGACTTAATTCCTGGAATATAGAATGCTTGTCAGATATGTTGACAGCTCTTTGGATTAAGGAATTGATAACGCCCTGTTTCTGGGCGGGATGATGATGGGAGAGGGCATTGGGATACCGATCAGTGTGTGTGGGTTTGCGGTACACTGAATGTCCTAGTGAACCATCCAGATGACGAGTTACCAAGACGTCGAGGAAAGGAAGGGAACCTTCAGATTCAATCTCCATGGTGAAATTTATGGAATCGTGTTGTGAATTCAAGAAAACGAGGAAGTTGTTCAAGGAATCCCGAACATGGGGCCAAATAACGAAGGTGTCATCCACATATCTGAACCAACATTTTAGTTTTTGGTTAGAGGAGTGTAGAATTTGTTGTTCGAATGCCTCCATAAAAATGTCAGCGACAACAGGCGAGAGAGGAGACCCCATAGCTGCACCCGATATTTGTTCATAATAATTGTTGAAGTTATTACTTTTAAAAGAAAACTACTACACGAATGTAGTCATTTATATTTCGGGAACTGGCAACACTGTTAGTGTTGTGTTGTTAAGTTATAAATTGTTTCAAGTTTGAAAGGGAATGGATTATTATTATTATATATATTATATATATGAAACATTATTAACATGACCAAATTCTGGGTTGACCTAGAGATGTATTTATGTAGGGACTTTTTTAAAACTTTTTCATAGTGAATTATGATTGGTTTTTGGAAATTATTAAAGAAAATCTATGAACAAATTAAAGTCTAAAGTTTAGAATACTTAGGGATCATGGAGTAATTTTTGACTCTCGTCTCACCTTTCGGCCGCAAATCACTAGTGTGTGCTCGGAGGCCTGCAAATCGCTGGGTTTTGTATTCCGCATCTCCAAATACTTCTGTGACCCAGCTGTACTGAAGACCATATACTACGCTTATGTTATGAGCGAACTGGAGAATGCTTCACTGGTCTCCGATATATGCTTGTGAGAGCTTGAGGTTGGAGCGTGTTCATCGGAAGCTTCTCAAATTCCTGACCTTCAAGGTTAGTGGTGCTTACCCGATGAGTGTTGTGGCGCAAGGGGAGCTGCTTATTGAGCATAATGTGTCCTCGTTGCATGTTAGGAGGACGGAACTTTGTGGTAGGATGTTGCGTAGCTTACTCGGTAACAGTGTTGACTGTCCTTCACTACTGCAACGTTGGTGTTTTTTAGTGCCCCGTCTGAACTCCAGGTGCAATGTGTCTTTTGTGTCGCCAAGGGCACCGACTAATGTTCTAAGGAGGACGCCGATCGACGTTTTGAGCAGATGTGCCAATGAATTTATTGATTTGTTTGCCTAGCATGCTGTTTATATATTTGTAATAATTTTTGTTTCACTTGCTTTGCTTTTATACATTACTTTGATCTAGCATTTATTTTTATTATATCTACTGCACATATGTCCAAACTCAGTTTTATAATTTTGTATTTTCCTGTTATTGGGCTACTAGCCTGTTGGAAATAAAGGTCATTATTATTATTATTATTATTATTATTATTATTATTATTATTATTATAATACTTCTTTTTTATTAAAAGAGGAATCTGACTGTGCAACTGTAATCGCTGATTAGAAGTGAATTTATTAGCCGATATTGGGAAAACACTTGATTTACTACTGTACCAGGTTTCCCAACGTTTTTTGAAAGAATTTCAAAGTTTTCTAAGTGAATTTTATTAAACCGATTATTGATTTCATCGCTGTGGATATGATCGAACCAATCACCTATTTAGGAAAATGTTCAAGAAGTGGATTATGATAAAAAGCATGAGAAAGTTAGAATTAATTTCATAATTAAAAATTAATTAATTTTTAACACGATGGCTCACCGTGTATAATAAAATATATTAAAGGTAAAGCAAACAACAGTTTCAGGTAGAATTAAGTCAAAATTAAGAAAAAAAAGTCATTACACTTCTTCAGAGTGTTCTTATTCAATTACATCCTTCAAAGACGATGCTAGATCTAAGGTTTCAGGCAAACTTAATTAGCTACGTTGGATGGCCTAATTTAAATAAAACGATTTGCATTATAAAGACGAAAATTATCGGTGAAGAATTATGTTTAACCAAGAAAAATTTCCCACCGTGTAGAGCCCAGAAATAAATTTAGTTTCTTCCGAACTCCTCTCATTTTATCTACCGCTTACGAACACTTGATATGCACATAAAAGTTCCGGATTAAATTTCAAATTACTAATCAATAACTTCTAAATTTTTCGGATGTTCCAAGGGAATGATTTCTATTATCCCTTATTCATGTAACTTTTTTAATATAAGAAGCTAGTTTCGTTCCGTGTGTTATAATTTGACCCTGTTTCGTGTGACAACGTTCCAATATCGATCCAGTTTAGTTATCGAACTTTATATATTACACGTGCGGGATCTACAGCAGAACATTAAATAAAGAGAAACTCGTTAATGTGTTTGACAAGAATAAATTCATTGTGTCTGTTATTGCATAATTTATAAATAAGACGGCCACATGTTGTTACGTTGAGCCTTCAATTTAAACTACGTTACAGGGAAATGTGTCACTCGAAAGGTTTCTATTAAGGCCTGACATGGTTTTATATTAACATTTCCTATTATGTATTTAATGACGAGACCCCCATTATATGTACTTAGCACAATTATATGTATGGAAGACGAATTATTAGGCAAATAGAAATTCAATTAGTAGAATGGAGATGTAGTAAAAAGTTATGAAATAATAATAACCTATTTTTTAATTGGATTCTTCAACACAGAAGCGCTACTTCGACTTTTGCTCTTATATTACACAGTCAGTCTCAGAAAAAACAGAATTTCTTTAAAATAAAAAGAAAAGACTATTTTGCAACATTCATTTATTTTATTTAAAGTATGTACTCGCTTTCGGCGTCAATGCAATGTTTCGCGCGGTCAATTAGCATATCGAATGAATTTTTAAGTTCATCTTTAGAGATGTCTTTCAAGATCGCTATTGACGCCATTTTAGTGGCTTCGACGTCGGCTTAACGCTGTTCTTTCATCGGCAAATGTTTGGAGAATAGGGGGACAAATCTAGTGAATACTGTAAATGGTTGATGGTTAAAATGCCATTTGCAGTTAGAAAATCAGTGCCAAGCGTCGAGCGATGAGATGGTACAATATCGTGTAACAAACGCCAGCTATCCTTCTCACGATATTGCGGGCGTACACGACGAATACGCGCCACACGAGGCTTCATAACACCAAAATAATATACAACAGCAATGACTGTTTGACTAGGTGGTATAAACTCTGTACTCTGTGTGAATCATAAAAACAAATCAATATTGCCTTCACTTTTGCCTTCTCCAAATGACCTTTTTTCGGTCTTTCTTCGCTTGAATGCTTCCTTTCATAGCTTTGGCATATGGTCTCTGGATCATACTGAAAACTCCACGTTTCATCGCCAGTTACAATAGAATACCTGCATTTTTTGTCCTTTTTTGAGTCTTTAATCAAGTCTGTACAATGTTGAATTCAGTTAGCTTGTGTGGTGCAAACCTTGCACAAATCTTCCTCAGTCCCAAGTGCTGTATCAAAATGCGATGAATTGAATCGTTGGAAATGTTTAATTACATTCCCATGTATTGCAATGAGAATTTTGCCTCATTTCTGATCAATTCACCCACAAGTTCGATGTTACTTTCTGTAACTGCAGATTTTTTTGCATCAGGATGTCCGTCGTTATTTATGTCCGTACTACCGTCTTTAAATCGTTTATACCACTCATACACACTCGTACGTGATAAACACGCATCACCATACGCTTCTTTAAAAGTTTAAAACAGAACTTGATATTTGCTTTGTTCATAATTCATTTTTCGACCAATGCCAAATACACGCCTGTTACTATATGAGCAATTTCTCTGTTTCTAATGATTCAAATGTCATGATATTTTGACATAACATTAATTAAAGATCTACCTTACCGACGCATGTTCTAATAGATGGCTTCATTAAAAATTACTATTTTAAAAAAATTCCGTTTTCTCTGACAGAGTGTGTATATTAACTCATTTATATTAGTGCGTAGAGGACATAGCAGTGAACTACTATAAAGTCTTTAGGTGCTTATTAAAGTCCAATAAATTGTTAAAATGAACCACTTTACTTTTTCAAAAAGTATGTTTAAAAATGAAAATTTCATGTACACTGCACATCTTTTGTTGTTACTACTGAAGATATGAAGGTAAATTTGATGGAGCCTGTGGTTAATTAGCTTAATCCCTTAAGGTTGGTATATAGCCCTTTCCACATTAATTTTCGTATTCTGTTTTCGTATTTCGGCAACTGAGTTGCCATCGTCAACAGATAATTAAACAGTGTCGTACCCGAAAAACCGCGGCACGAATCCGCACGAAACAAATTATATATCAACCTTAAGTGATTACTGAAGATATGTTAATTTAAAAACTGGATGCACATATTGTATCCCCCGCATATTTCTTCAGTAATAACTACTGAAGATTTGTGAAGAACACACGAAATGTGTATCCTGTTTTTAAATTAGAACTTATTTTATTAACTAAATAGCTAATTTAATCATGAATATTGAAGAATCAAATTGTATTAGAATAAACATCAAAATTTTATAAAATATTAAAGAATCTAATTGTTTCAAAGATGATAGTGGGTATACTTTAACATAAACGTCATTGTCTCTATGATGTATTTTACCTTTAAAATGTCTTCTTTACATAATATAAATGTACTGCTATAAATTAACTACCAGATTGACAGAAACACTAGTATTTCTCCCGAATATACTTAGTAAAACAATCCTCTGAAAACTTTTGAATTATAACTTTACGAAAACGAAATGATACATAAGTACTCTTATCTTTCTCTTTTCTGCAGCAGATACCAACATGGAAATGTGTCATAAATTTTCAAGCGCGCCTACAGACGGTAGTAACGTGGGCCAAGCTCACCTAAAAGCGCTAATCTTCGTGAGAATCGACATCTGGCCGAAAGTGCTTCGAGGAGAACCGTGCTGATGCGCACCAGTCATTAAAATCGTCGGTTATAGGGGTAGCAACGGTACCATCAGCGGTGTTAGTATTTGATTTTCTACTCTCATTATCATCTTAAGCGCATATAAATTTACATTATCCGTTTTGGCTGTTAAGTGGGGATATTCACATTTCCGAAAAATCTCTTGCATCGATACGTTTACAGACATTCCATATTCCATCCCTCCAGACTAACCCTTTATCACTAGCACTGGAACTGTTTATATCCTTTCTTATTGAAACTATAACTTTCGCAAATGATGTCGTTATAATCTACATTTTCTCAGTCGCGCCAGGAAAGGTTAGTTTACCGCTTCATCTGACGACTTATTGAAACATTTAACCCTTTAAGGGTCGGGACAGTTGTTGCCGACTTACCGTTCATCTTGCAATATGTTAAGGACTAACCTGCATAAATTAAGTCGAGAGGGACCTCCCAAATATAGACGATTGTAGAGAAATGTCAATGAAGTATGTTTTGCTTTAATTACTCGACTTTGCTGGCTAGTTTACATATTTTGTTAACGAAATTATGGAAGACAAATTGATTGATCTAACAGTATTCATGCAAATTATATTATAAGTTAAATTTTAATTTATTTTTGTTGTATCTCATTTGCTTTAACAAAATGTTTAGATATGGTAATCAAGTAAAGAACGTAATGCAAAATACTTTGACAAAACCAGATTTTTAATTTGAAGGAATGAAACTGAGCTTCCGAATTTTAAAAACTTTTGAAAACTTTAATAAAATACAATTACCGAAAAACCTTAAATTAGTTATTTCAATGGCACGTTTTCAAATCCATTGTGGTCTTCATATTTCTGTAAAACCTTTTAGTTCCTTCGCATAGGCCTGCTAAACTTGGTCTTGACTGCATCTCAGTTTCATGTAATCCTGGTTCCGTTTCACAAACTTTAGCACATTATACTTAGAAATTGCAAGTTATACAGCTGATGATCTTCCTTCGAATATCATATTCATTATCTACAGATGATCGCGGTTTATCAGTCCTTCTGACTTGCTTCTCCCATGTAGGAATCTTGTCTTACAGCTTTAGAAACTTTCGCAAGATGTTTTCACTTCTTATTTTTCTTGTTTCTGGGCTTTGCTCTATACCTTTTCCGTACTACGAACGACAATGGAAATAATAGCCCCCGATCAAAACCTCGCTTGATCCATCTCATGCCCTTAGGGGAACCTTAACTACAGTACCTTCGTGAGGTCATACAAATTTCCTCAGCTTACGCCTAAGTTTGCGTTTACTGTCGCAGTAGCTAAGTGTCCCTTGTTGGAACAATAACCTTGCAAACGAGTAACAAAGTTCGTAGATTGAAATGTGTTATCTAAGGAATTATATTTATATAAAGTTGAAATCAGGTTGAAACTCTATGGTGCACAGCATATATGTGAGAAACACGGAACAAGCAAACGAATTTGAATAGAGTCTAGAACACCAGAAGAGAATGTTTGAAATAGAATAAGGTAAAGAAAAAGAGAAAGAAGAAAGAAGAGTAAATGTAGAAAGATTTACGTAAGGAAGTATGGATAGGCAATAAAAATATTTTAACTAACAAAAACACAAGTGTGAAAACTAGTGTTGAAAAATAGAAGTAAGGAGAATGAGAGGTCAAGGAAATGACGAAATGAAGCAATGAAATAACGACTTCCTCTCCCTCGAGATGGGAACAATATAGAGACTTTCAGGCTAAGGATGATGCGCCACAGTTTGAGAACCGCTGCAATAAAAGAAGATTTAGAGAAAAAGCGATTTGATTTTTCTTTGCCACATTAAAAAAACGATTTATTCATCACTAAATGTGGACATAATAACAAAAATATTTATTTAGGAATAGACTTTCTTTCATAACAAAGTGTTTTAAGTTTTTAAGAAATTAAAGTTTTCTATTAAGAGTAATAAATTATCAGGTACTATGAACAAAAATAACTAACGTTTACATCTGTATCAAAGTTTCAAATAAACTCGATTTGATTTGTTTACAATTGTCATTATTACATTCACCAAAAATAGTCTGAAAACTGACATATTTACGAGAATGGTGTGACAAATACCTATGTTAAGGAATGCAACTCAATTGTTTTGCATTTAGTAAATTTAGTTCTAGACAGAATCCCTTGAAGCTCTACATACTTAGTCCAGCGATGATCCAATTATTTCAAGCCATTCAAAAAAAAGATTTACTAAACTCTGCATAATACACTTCTGTTTTGTCAATTACTTGTTTATTTGAAGTGAACTGCTTGCCATCATTTTTTCAAGTTTGGAAAAAGAAAGAAGTCACGGGGGGGGGGGGGGCTAAATCTGGAGAATATGGTGAATGGAGCACCAATTTGTACCATACTAAACTAAACTAATTAGTTTTGCTATAGAAATTGTTGATGAGCGAGTTTGGGCATTATCATAATGGAAGAGAATTCTTTTTCTCCTCTTTAGTTCAGCGTCGAATCGGTCCAATAAATAAGCATAGTACTGTTCTCGTATTTGTCCTTCCCTTTTTCAAATAATCAATTAAAATTATGCCTTACGAATCTCAAAATGTCGCCACTGTAACTTTGGCTGATGGAATCGTCTTCGCTCTTTTTAGTGCAGATTCGCCGGGTAAAACCCATTGGGCCTACTGACTTTTGATTACTGGTGTGTAGTCATGGATCCGTGTCTCATGTACAGTCACATGAAGCCAAAGAAACCCACTCGTATTAAGCTTAAATATGTCCAAATATTGCTTTGAAATTATCACGATTTCGTTTTTGATCAATCGTCAGCAGACGCGCCATCCACCTTGCCGATAGCTTTCTCATACTCAATTTTTCATGAAGGATGTTTTACATACGTTCAGTTCAGATATTTATCGTATTAGCAATCTTTTTCATGTTCACCTGGTGGACTGCGAACATCATATCATGAACTTTATTGGGCATATCGTCCAGTCACTTCAATAAGACAACCTGGCCGCTCCTTATCAAAGATAGATGCTCGGCCACAATAAAATTCATTAAACCAGTATCTGATGGCAGTCATCGAAGGTATGTGATCCTTATAAACTACATATAACATCTCTTTGATTTCTGCACACGTTTCCCCATCCAGAAAAGGATTAGAATCATAATAATATAAACTTACTCACTTTCAGCAGCTCTCAAAACAACACCACTCAATGAATGTCTTCAAAATTTTGACAGAGGTCAACTAAAGAATATTGCACTCACAGTTGGTAATGCAAATTTGATCTGTCTCCAAACACGGGTATTTTTTATACCATCCTCGTACATATAAAAAAACAATTTACAAAAAAATTCATTTTACGTATTCTGCATATGTTATATATTGCACAGTCAAAGTACTTCAAATCAACTGATTAATGTCGAAGGGGTAAACTTTCTTTTCTACATACATATTTACAAAGGCAAAAAATTTAAAGCCTGCCATTGAAAAATATATTAAAATCTCTCATGGAGCAAAAAAGCTTCTACAGTAAAAAAAAATTCACCGATGTAAAAAAGGAAAATGAATATTCATCGACAGAAGGAGAGTACGAGATTCAGGACACTTTACAGGGAAAATCCCCCATTAATATGTAACGACACCGGCTCCTGAATTACGATATTGTCCCCTGTAATTCGGAATTATTAAAAAAAAGGACAAGAGAGAAAAGCCGTGATATACTCGTATCATTCACTTAAAACGAGCTAAAAAAGGACGGACACATTACAAATGTAAATTGTGAAAAAAGGACGAGGTGTAGCCCAGAACAAAAAATACGAGGAAAAAGTTTAAATTACCAGCAAGTTTTAATGGAAGTAATTTACCTATAAAGTTTCGCGAAAGCTGATTTACTGTTACGTCTGCAGTTTATGTCGGATATGAGAAATTGTGCAGTGGAGGTGATGATGTTCACCTCGCTATTACACATACACACACACACACATGGCTGTCGACTAGTTGTGGTAACTCTGCTAGCGCATTCATTTTTAAAGGATTGAAATTTATAGAGGTTAATATTGGAGCAGTGAAAATAACAAGAACTTATATAGTAAAAATCATGTTTTTGATACTGTAGATTAAATCTACACAGTTTAGCAATATTTTAATGCAAGTATGTTTTAGATTTTACATTGAAAAATGTTGTTTAAATACAAAATTGAAAGCTTTTATAAGAAATAGTCTTCTCCGAAAGGCAACGAGAAATGAAACCGAAAATTATAAGAACACCGAGGAATAATAACATAAATAATAATGGGTGTCCCAAAATTAGCGCAAGATTTGAATTTGTCGCCATTTGTGCAGTAAAGTGTTGGCAATCCTAAAAAAAACAATTCGACAGCTGACAGTTTAGGGTTAGTAAAAATGGAGCGTTACACGATAGAACAACGTGTCTTCATTATTCAACAGTATTTCAAAAATAATGAAAGCTTCGCGGCCGCAGTTCGAAAATTTCATGCAAAATATGGTCGGAATAGTGTTTTAGCTTCGTCGACTGTGAAGAGATTAATTGAAACATTCAGGGAAACTGGATCCGTTGGGGACGCCAAACATACAGGTCGTCCAAAAACAAGCCGTTCAAATGTCAATATCGAAGCAGTGTGTGAGAGTGTCGGTGACAATCCAGGAACCTCAATTCGGCGTCATGGACAAGAATTGCAAATTTCAAGAAGCTCTGTACAGCGTATACTCATTAAAGATCTGTGTATCCCTGCTTACGAAATTCAATTAACACAACAACTGAAGCCTAATGACCATGCACAGCAAAGATAGTTCGTTGAATGGATTATTGAACATCAACAAATGGATGCTGATTTTTCGAGCAAAATCATCCTAAGCGATGAAGCACATTTTCACCTTGATGGCTTTGTTATTCGCCAAAATTGTCGCTTTTAGTGTTCTGAGAACCCACATGTGATTGTCGAAAAACAAATGCATCCACAACGTGTCATTGTTTGGTGTGGATTTGGGGCTGGGGACATAATTGGATCATACCTTTTTGAAAATGACGCTGGTCAAGCAGTGACTGTTACTGGTATTCGATATCGCGACATGATAACACAGTTCTTTCTGCCGAAACTGAATGATATTGATGTGGCTAATATGTGGTTTTAACAAGACGCTGCCACATGCCTGCATCAATGAAATTCAGCCACATTTATGCACAATGGTCATGAAAAATTTCGACAAACGAGTGCGTATGTGCATGCAAAGCCGTGGACGCCATTTGACCGATGTGTTATTCTATAAATAACCCTATCCTATGTACTTTATGAATCAATAAAGAAATAACAATCAAAAGGCTAAAAACTGTGTTTTCTATTTAATTCAAATCTTGCGTTAATTTTGAGACACCTCAATAGAGACACCTTAATAATAATAATAATAATGATAATAATAATAATCTTTAATGCCCAGCAGACATCAGTATAATTACACGACATATTACTAAAATTAGGAATAGTAATAAGTGCAGTTAATTTAATACAAAAAGAAAAAGGAAAAAAGCATCCAGTCAAACAAGACGGTCTCTGTTGATTAGTGCTGTATTAGAAAGGGATCCTTGCTTCAGGTATTGAAAATGTTGCCGATGATCTACTATCAAACCTGGGCATGAAAAAATCAATTTGAGACAATAGCTTAGTAGAATCAATAAAATTATTAATTAATTTGAAAAGAAAACCACCACTAGTTTTCTCTCTGCGTATACAAAGGTATTCGAACTTATGTCTAGCGAGTAGATATTCATATGACGTACCTAAGGCAGGATAATGTCTATCAATCCTATAAGATAAATATTTCATAAATCTTTTCTGAACACGTTCCAGGAGTAACTGCTGGTAATGATAATGCTGGTACCACACTACTGAAGCATTTTCCATTTTGGAGCGGACAAGAGAATATTAAAGAACCTTCAAAGTGTGCAGGTTACTAAAACCATAATGCATTCTAGAAATGAAATCCGCATGATAAAAATTGAGCAAAATATTTGTTACTTAGTTGTTTTAATGCAAAACTAATTCAACAATCACGTTGCTCGCTGTATTAACATGTACGAAAGAATATGTGCAAAAGAATATGACAATTCATATTTTCATGGAATAATACCAAAAATTTTAGTAAAATTACGTATTGTAGGAAGTCTTTTATCAATCTGCTTCTGGGTTTCCGGGCTGGAACCGCGTCACTAGTATATCTGCCGATGTTTCGTACCCATTTGTATGGGACATCTTCAGGGCTGAACTACTGCACGAAACGTCGGCAGATATACGAGTGACGCGGTTCCAGCCCGCAAACCCAGAAGCAGTTAGCATGGACTACGACCGCGGAAGTCTACGTACCAAATCTTTTATCAATGTTTATATTAGAAATTAATATACATTTATTATGGAAGAAAACGAATTTTGTTTTAATAACGCCAGTTGCAAATTGGTTAATGAACACCCAATCGCGAATATACAAAAAGATATTATTTTATTTACCTTTAGCATTAGTTATGAAGTATCATTAGAACTTCTATGATATTAATGATATCCAGATATAAAAGTATATCAATGCCTTTTATTACTCTAGAAAGACCATTGATATATGACAAAAATTAAGTAGGTTCAAGAATGGAAACCTGCGGCACACCTATATCGATATTTGTTAATAGTAATGACAATAATAATAATAGTTGTTTCCCCAACAGATTTACAATCCAATTACAAGGCAAAGAATATTACAAAACTCATGTATGTTGGTTATTATAAAGTGACAATTACATTTTTATGCACATACATAACCACAAAAGCAATGCTATATGCCATGCACCAAAACAACACGAGGGCAACAAAGGTAGCGATGACAAATATATATCAATGATGCTGTTAGATAATGTATTGTAATAAGAGCACGTTTTATGTAAAGGCGAATTACATACATATACTATTTGTCCTCGCGCGACAGCACTAAAACAAATTTTTCGATCTAGTTTCGAACCTTGAAATGAAGTTAATTTCTTGTAATAACTTTGGGGCATGGATGCCATTATTAAGTAGATTCAATAGAAACCTCAATCCATCCCCAACATATCTAACAATTTCTGATGATCTAAGGCCTCGAGTAAGATACGAATCAGTATATTTGAAGTAAAGGTATTTTAGGAACTCTCTTTGTACTAACTTCAGGGAATGTCTGGTATATGTGGACAGGAAACCAAATCAAATCAAGGAAACATTCTCGAGTTTAGAGCGCACATAAGAAATATTTACAGATAATAAAGTATCCAGTGAGTCAACGTTACGCGTATTTCTAATTATAAATATCCAAAGTTTTTAAACTAGAGTTAGTATAATTTTGAATATGAGAAGGAAAGAACAATTCAAAATCGAAGGTAATTTCAAGATACATAATATTGTCATGCCGTGGTAAGAGAGAGTCATTTAAACAGTAAAGATAATGTATGGTGGCCTGAATTTCCTGGAGATGGAACGTACTCCACATTTAGATACAATACTTATATGATCCTGCAAAAACTCGCAATCACCAACCTGTTCCACTTGGTGAAAAAGCTTAAGATCTTCGGAAAAACAATAACTGATAGCATTGAATATCATTACAAAAATTATTCACGAAAATGAGAAGAAGCATGGGTGTCGAATTCGTGGCCTGAGGGATACCCGAAGTAGGAACAAAGTGGTTTGAATGATGAGCCAATATTATTAGTTTCAAATACATATTCGCAACTCGAAAGATATGATCGAAACCTTTGTAACTCCATTTATGTAGTATAAATTAAATTTATTTAATAATATTTCATGGCTAACGTAGTCAGAGCCTTCGAAATATCGATAATCATTCCCAAACAAGGCTTGCTATTGTCTAAATTATAATAAGCTTTGTACAACAATCGAAGTGTCAATATCAGTTCCTTTCTTAAATAATAACCATATAGAAATAAATAAATCAAGTTGAAACAAGTCAAATAATCAATTTATCATCGTACACTTTAGAAAATGGAGATAATAGACTTATTGGTCTGTAATTATTCATATCATTTATATGGCTTTACATACTACGTTTCCAAATTTATCGACAGTGTATCCCGACCTACATAATATTTTTGACAACGGCACTAGATATGATGGCGATGATAAACCTAATTTAATTATATAATTATTATAGCAATATTAGGGGTTACGAAATGTTTCTCGGGTCGTCTTCATTCCCCAGAATTGCACGCCCTTAAAACCTACCCCACTTTTCTCTAATTCCCTTTCCCGAGCGAGGCGAGACCTTCAGCCTCGGCTATATGAATACCAGTTTAGATAAATCCGACTCGATCCCGATGTCACACGGAATCTCTCTAGCGTAAAGGGATACGTCTTGAGGCGCAGGCCGTGACATACACTACGCCCGAGTTTTCCCTGTGAACTATAAACTGCACGTCTCCCAGTAATCTGGTACATGTAACGTCAATTTTTCTTTTGTCAATTGTATGTATCACGGTGATGGGAGAAAAAGATCTGTCTCTGTATCTTTCCTATCCTGCGTTCTCGAATATCCTTCTGCGTGTTTTTCTTTTTCTACTATTTTATATCTTTTATATCCGGTCCCTGCTCGCCTTAGACTAGTTTTGGATTTACGAATATAACAAATTTGTTTTTCAGTTTTGATCTTTGTTTCTTTCCATTTACTATCTTAACATGTATCGCAAAAGTAAAGTACATTTACTGAAAACAAAAAATAATATTTCTGCTGCTAGTGAAAAGAATCAAAGCGAATTTCCTTTAGGGAGCTTATAGTTCAAACAATATTCATATGCAATACCCTTTGAGAGCATTCGTCTGTATATATACATATATGTTCCTAAAAAAAGATTTCTTTTGTACTTCAGTTCTCTATAATACATTCAACTGTGTACTTGGTATTCTTTCTTCTTTTAATATTGTTATATAGACATCTGCTCGAATAATTTAGTTTATTTTATACACTGTGTCTACGAAAAGCATGCTAGCATAATTACAAAACTGCTGTTGCCTTAAGAGTTTTAAAGAAGATTTTTATGTAACGCGTATTTCAAATTATATTTTGGAAAAAAAAATCTATAAAATCGCTACTAGGAAACGCGAAAGATCAAGTCGAGTTCAATCAGGAATCCAGGATTTATGTAATACATTGGGATTGTGATAAAAATACAGTGGTCAAACTAAAGAGAAAAATCCAATTTAGCGAAACATGTGTTAGAATATAATGACAATGTAACTGCGAATTGTCTACATTTAATGAAAAATATAAACAATTACCGTGAATTATGCAGTTACGAGAGCATCTTTATTAAGAAAAATAAAAGCCGTGTGGTTAATGCGTAGCGGGGTCGAATAAGCTCCTGGAGATTCTGGAAACCGCACGACTGTTAAAAAGGTTCGTTTGTTTACATTTGTAATATTTTTATCTTCTTGCGCACATTTTGAATCAAGTTTACTGGACAATGCTTTTTACGATTTATTTTGCTAACAGTGGAAAGTACATAAAAAGGTACTTCTGGATTACGATTCCGATGAACCTAGTTGAAGTTCTGGGAACAGCCCGTAATATTGATTCTGTTTTTTTGATCCCAAGTTGACAAAAGTAAATACATGGAACGTAAATTATATTACTGGTGTACAGTGTCGCGTAATTAAACTAGGACCACTCTCGTTTCTTAGAAATATCGGGTGTTTTTTTTAGAGGTATAGAACACTTTATGGCAACACTTTTTTAACTGGCGGCCATTTTGTCAGCTGTTAAGTGATTTATATTTAGTTTGGTTTGTCATTTCAACATGAATAGACTGACGCCTGAACAACGCTTGTAAATTGTGCAAATTTATTTTGAAAATCATGGTTCTGTTCGAAATACGTATCGCGCACTACGTCAATATTACGGTCAACATAATCGTCCATCAGAGCAATTAATTCGATTAACTGTGGAACGTTTTCGCACCACGTATACTCTAAATGATAACACGCATCCAGAGAGACGTCATACAGTGCGTACAAAAGAAGTCATTGCTGCTGTAGAGCGTAGCGTAGAGGAAGACCCGAATCAGTCTATCCGCCATCGTGCACAGGAATTGGATATGTGTCCATCCACTTTATGGAAGATTTTGCGGAAATATCTAGGTTTGCGTGCTTACAAAATCCAACTCGTGCAAGAATTGAAGCCACACGATCACCTAGCAAGGCGTAGATTCGGTGAATGGGCCCAAAACAAGATTGCCGTTGATCCCGATTTTCATAATCGAATTTTGTTTAGCGATGAAGCTCACTTTTGGTTGAATGGATACGTCAATAAACAAAACTGCCGTATTTGGAGTGATGATAATCCTCAAGTGTATGTTGAGACACCGTTATATCCAGAAAAACTGACTGTTTGGTGTGCTTTATGGGCTGGTGGAATAATTGGTTCGTACTTCTTTAAAAACGAAGCTGGCCAGAACGTTACAGTCAATGGTGACCGCTATAGAGCCATGATTACTGACTTTTTCGTTCTTCAATTGAACAATCATGATGTGCAGGAGCTGTGGTTTCAACAAGACGGCGCAACATGTCACACAGCTCGTGCCACAATTGATTTATTGAAGGAAACGTTTGGTAACCGCATAGTTTCACGTTTCGGACCCGTGAATTGGCCTCCAAGATCGTGCGTTTTAACGCCGCTTGACTATTTTCTGTGGGGATATGTGAAGTCGCTAGTCTACGCCGATAAGCCCGAAACGATTGACCACTTGGAGGACAACATTCGCCGCGTTATTGCCGATATACGGCCACAAATGTTGGAAAAAGTCATCGAAAATTGACCCTCCAGATTAGACTACGTCCGAGCCAGCCGTGGCGGTCATAAATTTCATGTCAATTTAAAAAAATCATATTTGTTTTATTCCATTTCAAAGTTCTATACCTCTAAAAAAAAACACCCGTTATTTGGAACTATTTAGTAAGCAGATAGAATATCATATTTTCTGTTGTTAAAATATCTTCTTTTATAGAATAGGTGAAAATCTAACTAACTACCACTAACACCCTTCTTGAGATTAAACGCATCTACAGAGGATTACTTTTACATGCTTTTCGTACAGTTGTGTGTGTAAAGTAAAAGTTTTAACATTTTGTAACATTTTAGTTTTCTTATGTTGCGTTTCAGGTGTCGCAGAGGGTTGAGGTCTCTGAACAATGGGGAAACGCTACGAAACGATATTACCAATGCAAAAAAAGGTGGCAATAGAGACTTTATTAGAAACTGGAACTATTCTCATCGTGAAATAGCAAAATGTAAACGTGTTTCTCGCCATGCAATGGACAGGATTGCAAAGTTAATTGTGGAAAAACTATCATTTACTTGGAGCGACTGCATTCATTGTTTAAGAAGAAAAAGACAGCATCAAAATAATGAGATCTTTGTAATCTCCGTCAGCTAAAATCCAAGATTAACTGAGAGAATAAAGGAAATGAGATTACATGGAGCGAAAGAGTATAGAAATGAGACAGTCGGGGATTGGGAATGGGTATGCATCATTATTTTACTTGCGTTCATAAAATTTTAGACACTAAAAACTACTTAAACTTAAAAGAATGAATATTTCGTCTCTTCAATGCTGTATTTAGTGATGAATGGCACTTAGAGTTAACCCAAAATTTCAGCTTCATTAAGAGAAGATCACATCACCGTCTCAGCAAAGCCGTAATGATTAGAACAATTAAATATCCTCCACCTATTATAATTTGGTCCTGCGTATAAAGAAAGGAGACAAAGCCTCTATATTTTATCAGAGCTAGAATGAACCAAGCACAGTACAAATCCTTAATGGAATCAATACTAATTCCATACATTATTTCTTTAAGTCCTGGAGATGTATACATCTGCAGAACTACATGTAAGATGATGCATCACACGCCACAGAGCGAAATTAATAAAAGATTTGTCCCCTAATATGTATATATTTTGATGATTATTGTAATGTTAATAAACAGTTGCCTACCTCAAACCTTTATTGGCTTCTATTTCTATATTTTCCCTAATTTTATTATGCGATACGCACTGATGTTACAATCTTATAAATTTCATCAAACAAATTTCGGAAATTGTTCAATGAAATAAAAAACAAAAAAATTAAATCGTTCAAATATACTTTCTCGTTTTCGAAACAGATCCAATTTTATACTATGCTCTTACGCCCGTCAATAATTCAATTGCTGAAGCATTGAACTATTTGGCGTGACCTTAAACTCTTTCAGCGCATTTTATGGCTTCACTGAATTCAAAAAGGGTTTCACGAGGTGTTCATATTTTATTTCGAAAACAGAGAGTCCACGCGGGTTCATATTTGGAGAGAAAAGAATTCTACGTAGACAATACTACCATGACAATGTAAATGTCAACATGATTTTCAAACTGCTCAGAGGTGGCTCTTTAGGTTTGGACTAGTTATCCAACCCCAATCAAGCATGTTGTATAGTTTGCGTGTTATAATGCTTTTCATGAACGTAAGGTCTGAATCGGCTTGTTCAAAGCGCAGCTGCTGTTTGCTGTTTGTGGTTCTCTTGACACAAGTCATATCCCGACGTATCTTGGGTCTGAAAATATCAACTGAAATAGTATGAATGAATTCATGAGGTACATATGTACGTATGTATAGATTCTGAACAATATCCCTTAAAAAAATGTTGAATTTTAACCGCTTTATATATCGTATGAAACTTTTGAAAAAATTTCTATTCTCCGGGAATGCGTCCTGACCATTCAACCACGGAGACAATTAATTTGAGTCCTTCTAATGTGCCATAAATTGTATTATGGAAGCAGTTATTAAATGAAAACCCACGGTAGATTATTAATTGCATATAATTATGCATTTTTACGATGCTAAATTGAAAAATTCTAATTTTAACCGCTACGCCATTTCTCCTAAGTTTAAGCGATTATATTTCATCATTTTGACGGTATTTGACGTTTTTGTAAGTCGCAGATATTGAACGTCAACTGAAAGAGGGTAAGTCTTCCACTATTTCTCTATCCCCTCTTGAATACTTTGCAGAACATATTAAAGTTCGACAAAAAACGACACAAAAGTTTATTGCTTTCTTGCTACTTTTTTTTATTCATTATTTTAAGTAAAAATTTGAACAAAATTTAATTTTAAAATATTTCTTCTTACTATTTTTTTAATATATGTTAATCTGGATTACTTATTTTTTTATACTTTCTATCTAAATGCGACAATTAATTTCGAAATGTCTTTCTCATAGGTCAAGTATTCATCACTTTCAAATAGCACAAAGTAAAGCATTTATCAGTAAAATTTCCTGTTTCATGCGATTTCAAATGTATCTTTGCTTCGCTTCCTTTCGCCACTATTTTATTTCTTTTATATCCTGTCGCTTCTTTCGTAGTGCCTTCCGCAGACGTAAAGTTTTGGCAAACGAGTTTGGGATTTGTGAATAGAGTTTACTTTTCGTATAACTGTACATGCATGTATACATATATGTATAGCCGTGTATACGAACTCACACTGCAAAAACAATTATTTTGCATGCTAACTTCCTGTAATCTATCACGGAGTATGACCATGATATCTTCTTACATAATTCAAATGATCTGCATTCGCTAAAAAAGTTGTCTACAAAAATGTGTGTATATATATTTATGTCTTTCGGTTACCATCTATGATGCAGTGGTTTTTAGTTATTCAAATAATAATAATATTGATTACTTTCGCAGATAAATTCAAATTAATTCAAATTTTTCTAAAGTGGATGGTGATTTGCTTCAGCTTAACCGTCAGTGCATTTCTAACACTCAACTGAGGGAAGATTATTGAATTAAGAAATTATGAAATGCTCTATCTGATGATATAAACAAAAATGATATTTTAGTTACTTTCAAAAGTTCTGAAAAAATTGAGTTTCAAAAACACTTAGTTTTTAAGTAATTTTCTTTAGCTAAAAAAATTCTTCTTTTCAACTTGCAGCACTCTTTTTAATTTTATCAGTACAAACTAAATCAATTATATGATCGTCTAAAATACATTCTACAAAATCCAGTTTTTGCCTACACTTCACAAAAACTAAACAAGAATTTCATCAAATTCACCAGATGATGTATAACCGTCTTCCTATTTCAATCCATGATGTTTCGTAAAAGCACATCTTGCAACACGTTTGTCTTCTACTGTAAATGCACCGAAAGGACAAGGTGTACCAGAAAGTCATTAGTGATTTTTTCGTGAAAAGACTACATAATTTTCAGAAAAGTGGAAAAATTTATTTATTCAAAGTATTGGCCATTTGATTCTACATATCTTGCTCATCTTACAGATAATTTATGGATGCCACCCCAAAAAGACCGCTTATCTTTTGAGCAAAACCATTCATCGAGCCATTTTCTAATTTCTTCGAAATTGGAGAAGTACTGCTCTGCAAGCGCGTGCCCCATTGATGCTAAAAGATGATAGTCAGACGGGGCAAGGTCTGAAAAGTACGGCGGGCGCGATATTATGTGCCATCCAAGTGCCTTCAACGCTTCCTTGACCGGTTTAGCTGTATGAGACGGCACGTTATTGTGCTGTAAGATCACTTTACCGTGTCTTCAGGCCCGTTCTGGACGTTTTTCTATCAAGGCATGGTTTAAATTAATAATGTGTTCTTGGTAGTGATCAGTATTAACTGTTTCACCAGGTTTCAGCAGTTCGTAATACACCACGATACTCTGGTCCCATCAAACACAGAGCATTGTCTTGCGACCAAAACGATTTGGTTTTGGAATCGATGGGCCGGCTTTGCCAGGTGATAACCATGAAGTTTTGCGCTTAGGGTTTTCGATATAAATCCATTTTTCATCAGCCGTTACTATTCAATGCAGAAATGACTTCCTATCATACCTTTGAAGCAGTCCACAGATGATTTTTCAATTTTCCATTTTCCAGTCCTAATTCTTCCTGAATCTCTCCATATGTGATATTCTGATATCTCTTAATTGGCATTTCTGTGGTAATAATGTCTTCAGTACAAACAGTTGCTGTAGGTTGTCTAAATTTTAGTTCTTCCTTCAATGTACACCTTTCATGTGCGAGTTCCCAAAATCAGTAACTAAATGTAGCTAAATGTAACTAACTTAGCATCGGAATCTGACACTAAATTTTGACAACTTTCGTTGTATGATAAATTTTATTACCCACAACGTATTCCACGGTTTTTCCATCAGATCGATCGAGGAAAACCTACAGCTAATGATCGACGATCCAGAAGAGTGGCCTGTCACCTGACAAATTAAGATAAGCTCGACTAGAAGTGCTGTCATAATATTCGTTAAGCATATCAAGACACTTCCAGAGGAAAATCTCGTCATGTTCGACAGAGATCCCCTGGAAGATGAAACTAAGTATCTTGGAGTAGGACTGGTCTCCGTATTAACCTGACAACAGCAAGTTACAAAAGTCTGCGGACTTCCACATGTCCCCGTATTGGTCTCACTTTCGTTTTATATATATATATATATATATATTTAACATGCCAGAGAAAACATTTCACTAATTTGCCTGTGCGGACAATATTGCTTTAACAACACAGAATACCAACAGAAATGTCCTTGAAGCCACTCTCATTGAAAAACCGCAAGAATTGAGCATTTACTTCCAACAATGGCGTATCGCACTAAGCACTAATAAAACTGAAGTATGTTGCCATATACTTTGAGAAAAACACATTTACGTTTATGATTTCTGTAAATTCAAAAAAAATTGAGATTTATATTAATGTACCGCTCTCAACAACTTTCGATCATACTATATCACTCACTTGTCTGATATGCTTATGTGTACATATATTAAAACAGAATCTTCAGAAATTGCATTAAACGTCTATTTAAAGAAATGACACTCTAAGGAATGAATGGTTTGGAAGGAAACAACATAGTAAAAGTACGTATCTGTAATATAAAATCACTGCTCTGCGTTGTCGGTGGCACAACTGGCACTCAAGAATAATACAGTAATCTCCTCTGCTAATATTTCGCTGACAGTCACAAAAGTTCCTGCCCCCGAAACCGTCGACAGCATCTTCCCTTTAATATATATACATATAAAGTCTTGTGTATATTTTACCGGCATCGCTTACATAAATATATAGGTCATAAATATTTTAAGATAAAGAACGATGACTAATCGGCCTCCTGGCTCCACGTCTTCATCAAACAGAACAGGGGCGAGGTTGGGGAGGAACGTGCTGTCTTCCTCTTACATCGAGAGAATGAAATACGAACCAAGACGGTGGAAAAGAAAGATAAAAGTGTATGGAGACGAAAAGAGAAGGAGAAATAAAGTTGAATGGGGAAGTTTTCGATTTACTCTTAAGGTATATGTCTTGATGGAAACTGTTCCCTTCTGCTGTACCGTTAGCAATTTTTAATTTACTACTGTAGGGAAATTTCCATCTTTATGTAAATAGGAAAGGAAAAAAATGTACCACAAAGAAAACTGCTGCGCGATCTTTAAGAATTTAATTAAATGGAGAAGGAATTTATTTTTTAGAAGCCGGCGAAGAAAAATATAGGCAATCCTATAAAATGTTTCCACAAACATTGCACAGTTTGCATGTACTGAGAAATATATTTAATTAAAAGTTTATACAGTATCTTTAAATGCAAGGAAACAGGAATTTGCTATTCTGTGTTATTTTATTGATTTTAATTACTCCTAATGTAATTTTGGTTAATTGGTCTACAAAGTATTAGTTAATATTTGCTACACTACATACATACAGGTCTGTTTATAAATTACGAGCTAGTAATAATTAATTGTCAGTGAAAAGATGGGAGAAGGACGGATGGGCACGGTCACTTAGAGGGATCTTATCCCTAATGCACCGTGTAGGTATTAGTTGAATCTTGATTCTTCTGTGACGTAAACGTTCTTCATTGTTAAAATGAGTAGTGTACATGCAAAGCGCTTTGAAGCAGTAAGCATGTGCCCGGAGCTAAACGCAGTACCCATAGCTACCGCTGCAAGATATTTAGTAAAGTTGTTTATTAATCCATATAACACAACAAAGTAAGTAAATGACATTCGTTGAGGATGACTACAAGTAACCACAACAAGGCAAGATAAGACCATTATCACTTTGATTAAAAAAGGTCTGAATTAAGACTGCAAAGTGGACAAGAATAATTGAGGAGGAAGAATAATAAAAGTAAGTGTGATGACTCTACGTATCGCATATAAGAGTATCGCAGTACGATAATAAAACCGTTGTTGTCAACAAATCACTTGCACATTGCTTGAAATAACATTGAATGGGATTGGTCAAATATTGTGCTTTCTCATGAATCTTCTTTTTAGGCATGGATGCCTAAAAAAGCTTTGACCTGTGATAAACACCAGATTGTTGGTCGTAGTGTAAAGCATCCAGTTAAGATGCATGTATGGGGGTGTTTCAGCGCGCGTTGTTTTGGATCGTTATACGTATTTACAAGAACTTTGGACTCATGTGGAATAATAAAATTGTAACGAAAAGGGACTTCTAATACCAACGCTAATATGATTCAATGAAAAAATTTAAATGACACTATTAACTAGTTTGAAGAGGAACGCAAAGCATATAAATATGTAGAAAACAATAATCGCTAATGATAAAACTGTGGAAGATGAGTGAATAGTGGATAATGTGTCCGTGGTGAGAAAAGAAGATATGCTAAAGACTTTTAAATTGCTCGTGGATGAAGTTCAATAGAATTGTGTGAGAGTTGCAACTAGTTTAGAAAGACTGGTTCAACTGACTAACTTTTTGTTTTTTTTTGTACGTTGGTATTGCTACGAGATAGCTCTATGCTAATAAGAGTCAAATAACTTACAAGAGGAATTAATTGTTAATGAGATTATGTTTTGAGTAAGTTATAAGTAATATTAGATATTGTTAAATAGCTATCGCGACCGTTTCACCATAATTAAGTTTGACAGGATTTTCTTCATCTTAACTTCTAGGTTGGAATTGCGTCTTCGGAACTATTGCTACCGATGTTTCGTCTTCACTTGCATGGGATATATTCAGGGTTTAACTGCTGCTATTGAAAGCAGCAGTTAAAGCCTGAAGCACTTAAGCCCTGAAGAACGTGAGGACGAAACTCCGGCAGCAGAAGTACCGCAGACGATGAAGAAAGTATGGACAACGATCACGTAAATCTACGAGTTAGTTTTGCTAAGAGTTAATACGAAGAACAGGAAATTTAAAACCTATTTTTATTTTGCTGTAAGTGGCACTTCATCAATGCTAGAAGAAAGAGTATTTTGCCTAATAAATTACTATTATTGCATCTGTCAAACAGTACTTGTACTGTACTTGCAACAGTTAAGCCCTGAAGAAGTGCCATACAAGTGAAGACAAAACTCCGATAGCAGAAGTATCGAAGATGCGTTTCTATCCCAGAAGCCAAGATGAGGAAAGTATGGATAATGACTACGTAAGTCTACGAGCCAGATTTGCTAAGGGTTAATACGAAAGAACAGGAAATTTAAAAATTATTTTTATTTTGCTGTAAGTGTCGAGCTTTTCAATAATTTTCATATTATAAATGTCACTTCATTAATGCTACAAGAAAGAATATTTTGCCTAATATATTACTATTGTTGCATCTGTCAAACAGTACTTGTACTGTACTTGCATGTTGCAAAAACACACAGTAGCAATAGTTAAGCCCTCAAGAAGTCCCATACAAGTGAAGACGAAACTCCGGTAGCAGGAGTAATGAAGACGCGTTTCCATTTCGGCAGCCAAGATGAGAAAAGTATAAACAATGACAACTAAGTCTACGAGCTAAGGGTTGCTAAGGGTTAATACGAAAGAACAGGAAATTTAGAAACTATTTTAATTTTGTAAGTGTTTGGCTTTTCAATAATTTTCATATTATAAATGTCACTTTATTAATGCTAGAAGAAAGAGTATTTTGCCTAATGAATTACTATTGTTCCGTCTGTCAAACAGTAAATTATAATCTTTGAATCCTTAAAATAGTTAATAATTGAATTCAAGCCACATCGTGTTATGAAAATTAATCACAAACAAGAATTAAAACGTATATGTAGTTTTAAGGACGATGTTACACTTTATCATTCAAATAATCAGAGAAATACAATCTTGAGTGACGGGAAACATTTATTCCAGTCAACTATTACTGAAATTAATAATCTAAAATTCCCTCCATCTCTGGCTCTTATTTACTGCCATTTAAATTTACATTATAATGAACTGTGATGGATGGAATGGAATCCAACAGTGTGGATGGTGAAATACTTGTTCCAGTCGGATGTTGGCTGCCAAGACTACAGTATAAAGGCGAAGAAAGATAACGTTTTATGTGTGGTTATGTTAAAGATAATTGTCGCTCGTATATTAGCCGAGAGTCTGAATAATTTGTCGCCTTCTCGGAATTTAAAGAACGAATGTGCTTACATTATGGTAGACATGTAATATGCATGTAAGTACATGCATATTTCACTTATGTTTTTACGCTTATTAGTTCTTGTGCATGCAAGCATGGAAATTAAACTTATTATTCATATTGCCACTTATCATACTTACTATAGTACTTAACTATGGAATATTAAAAAGTAGTTATTCTTGAATAATTGGTATTGCGTCTTTTCGTAACTAAAATACTTTGTTAATTGTTACGGGTTCATTTTATCTTTTGTCCATTTGGGGCGTTTAACTCTCCGATTTTCTGTAATTTTACTCCTAATATTTGTTTCACATTTTGGCTACACCGCTGTATATTTCAATGTTAATAATTTTGAGAACTACAACTTCTTTCAAAGAATTAATATCTAGGTGACGTTCTTTGTAAATTTTTCTCTTTAGGTCTTCCTACGGGAAGAAGTTACCACCACCACCAATCTAATAATTTGAAAAGCAGTCACTTAAAAAGTTTTAACATCTAAACATAAACGCGCGTGATAGCAGTCATGTTGAAAAACCATATCGTCTCTTGCGACTTCTGCCGATGCAGATCCTTCTTTCGTTACTAAAACGTCTAAATATGTCCCTGCATTTAAGTTCCTTCAATTTGAAATAATATCGTATTATTATTAATAATTCCAGCCCAGATAGTAATTTTTTGAGGATATTAAATTCTGGTCGACGTATTAATTTTAGAATTTTCTTGAATCCAATACCGTGTATTCTGAACATTTGGGTCGTTATTTAAGGTGCAAGTACACTCGTCAGTGAAGCATATCGATGATAGAAAGCAACGATTATTGTTCACGCCCTCTTGCATTTCATAACAAAACTCACTCTTATGTTCTTTATCAATTGCAAAAATTTTTTGGTGACATTATAGTTTCTATGGGTGATATTCACATTTTTTTAAATATTTTTAATACTCGCCACTTAAATAAACCAATTTCAACAGAAAATTGCCTCAATCTGTATGTGGGATCCACATTTACACGCTCTTCTGTGCCGTCAACAGGTTTTCTATTTCTTGTGATATGATCGTTATTTAGAAAATTTGATTCTTTCAGTAAAGATAATTATTATTACTCGCCACTCCCACGTTTCGATTCTACAGAAATATCTTCACAATTTTCTACAAATTTCAGATAAAATGCTAGTCGTAAACTAGAGCCATTATGAAAGGCTTTCACAATAAACACTCTTTCTTGATTGGCATAATTATTTATTGATCGGCAAATAAAACTCGACTCACGCGTTAGCCTCGAATTTTTACTCAAAAATAAACGAACAGAAATACAGAAATTTACTAACTTACGCAACTAATTACAATGTAATTTGACGAATGCTGTCTAGTTTTAAAATCAAGGCTCATCATATTTAAAAACTGTCGGCAAATTATATTCTATTATAAAATAAAACCTGCACTATTAGTGCTGTTGTCAGTATCTCTTGTTAGCAAAATTGCTGAGCAACAATCGTCAAAAACGATATATACCATGATAAATTCCTACGTTCGACTTTAACAACGACCAAACGGTATATTTAGCAAGAACTGTGTACTATATAAAAAACATTTCTACAGTTTTATTAAATATTGTATTTGTCTTAGGCAGTTCTTGGCGTTACAGGCGTATATCGCAAAATAGGAGATGCACAAAACAAATAATTGGAATTAACAAACTAGGTACTATACCCAAACAAATTACCGCCATACAGACTTCTCCTTTCGCTGTATTTCGACTATGCTATTAGTAGATGCCGATGCATATCTGACAACATTGAAAAAACACGGCGGTTGAAAATCTTCTGAAGTGGCAGAAGGATATAGGAGGATAGTTTGACAAGTAATAAGATTGACACATAGGTGGCGCTCTAGTTGGTAAAACAAATGCACTGTAATTTAGGTTGCCTATTTATATGTTTACATTCCGATATTTAGATACATCGGTTGATTAGTTTATTTTTGACAGCTGATTGAAGAAGAAGCAACACAACGTTTTGTTAAAATGGAAAAAGCAGAGTATCGTGCTATGATTAAATACTTCGTAATTATGGGTATGAAAGCTACCGAAATAAAAGATGAGTTACGGGAAACATTAGGCGAATCTGCTCCATCATCCGCCACAATAAGTAGATGGGTAAATGCATTTCAACGTGGTAGAACAAGCTGTGTTGATGAAGCGCGCTCTGGAGCACGCAAAATCGTGACTTCTAAGGAAATGATTATAAAAATCCATAATATTATTACGCAAGATCGACGACTCAAAGTGAGACAGGGAGCAGACATGGTAAACATTTCAACAGAACGCGTACAATACATTTTAACGAAAGAATTGGGCCTTTCCAAGCTTTCAGCAAGATGGGTGCCGCGATTGCTTACGATTGATCAAAACTTCACTCGTTTGCGCATTTCCAATGAGTCTTTGGACCTTTATAAGCGGAATCCGGTTGATTTTTGTAGGCAATTTGTTACTTGCGATGAAACTTGGATACACTACAGTACACCCGAAACTAAACAACTGTCGAAACAATGGTTAGAACATGGTTCTGCACCTCCAAAGAAAGCGAAAACCACTTTATCGGCAAACAAGGTGATGGCATCAATTTTTTGGGATTCAAAGGGCATTTTGCTCATTGAATACCTTCAGAAAGGTGCCACAATAAACGGACAATATTATGCAGAACTTCTACAAAAATGAAATGATGAGATTCGTGATAAGCGGCCAGGAATGGCAAATAAAAAGATTCTGTTCCACCAAGACAACGCTCCCTCGCATACTAGCACAGTTGCGATGTCCAAAATCCACGATTTGCATTTCCAGTTAGTACCGCATGCGCCTTATTCGCCGGATCTAGCCCCTTCCGACTTCCACCTTTTTTCAAAATTGAAAGCGGCACTAGGTGGAAAGAAACTTTCGTCTAACGACGAACTTATTATCTTCGTAAATGAGTATTTTGCAAGCCTTCCGGAATCGCGTTTTAGAGATGGCATAAGGGCATTGGAGCACCGTTGGAATAAATGTATTGCTCTTTTAGGAGAATATATTGAAAAATAAAAATTATTTTGTATTTAAAAAATTCGTTTTTCTTTTCCATTCTCACTACTTGTCAAACTACCCTCCTATTTATAAAGCTATTGTTCACGGATGGAAATATGTAATTGTGAATAGTGTTATAGGTTGAAGAAAATAAATAACTTGAAAAGGGATGACTCGTTCCCCGAAATGATGTTAATATGTACTGAAACTCCCAATAAAAACGAGTAAAGATTATAGTGTATCAAATACTGTTTATAACATAAATATATGGCATTCGGAAAACCAATGACACAATCAGTATCTCAAAAATGATATTCTTTATTCCTTGAAAGTTTTCAATTTGCTATACTTTTCTCGCTGTTCTTTCTAATATAATAGGATGTATGATAATAAAATTTCGTTTAAATTTTACGCCAAGTTAATTGGTACTTTTAATTAACCTCCTTTTGTTATTATTTTTAATGTTGAGAAATTAACACTTTATATTATTTATGTTACACTGTAGACTCTAATACATTTCCTCAGAATGAAGACGTCAATAGGAATCATGGTTGTAGTAATTAAGTTAATATACAGTTAAAAGGAAGGTAGAGCAGGAAAGTGAAACTACATGAAATGTTGATATACCTACGGCTGGAAACAACAATAATAATACGTACACACGCGAGAAAATGTTCTCCGGCAATTAACCGTAAATTAGCATGTAATTCATGTAAAAGTTGCACTCCGTGTATAATATATTCAATCTTTTTTATTGCGTAGAATAATTAGTTATAAATATGTATATTTACATTTGCCTTAATATAAAAAAAAACAAACGTAATTATACTTTACCAGTTCAAGCAATCTTTGATCATATTTAGTTATTGTACTAGCAAGCTAAATCTCTTTTTATGATAAATATAAAAAGCCATTTAATGTTCTACGTCATTTGAGGTTAATATGTGATCAAATAAACTTACGAAAGGCCGTTTTTATTTAACGTGCATGTTTTATTACGTGCATGGTGATATAGTTGATACTTCAGCAGCGTAATATAAACTATTTTATTCTTAATATATTAAAAATTTATTTTACTTTGGCAATAATAATAATGCTCTTTATCGTCTAGTAGATATTCTGTTTACAGGGTAAACAAACAACGGCAGTAAATGATTTTTCACCAACACAAAATAAGAATGGAAACGAAAAACAAAGCACACGTAATATATAAAATCGCGCATAATTGTGTAGGAGTATTTATAGGGCAAACAAAGCAACAATTAATCATAATCGTAAATCAAATACCGGAACCAACAGTATGAATTCCTCAGTTGCAATATGCCGTAATATTGAAAAAGTCATGCTTCCAAATTTCATAAAGTTGAAGTAATTGAAGGCGGAATCAATTATAACAATAGATTACTAAAAATTTGTTCAATATTAAGAAGTATTCATTTGCATTAAATCGCAGATGCAATATTAAAGACCAAAATGCAATATACAATAACCTAATTAAGTAAATACAAACCAAGTTGATGTAATTAACAAAAACAGACTGAAAAAAGTAATGACTATTGTTCACATTTCACGTATAATGAGACTAATAAAATGTCTGTAGCATGCCGTAAGTTTCCACATTTGCCTCGGAGAGCAAGTACGTCGTACTGAAAAGGTGTTCTTATACTTAGAAAATAATCGCTCGACATCTCCTGAGGTAATACATGCATAATTAAAATAATCTTTAGAAATAGATAGCGGATCTATATACGCACCATCACAAATTTATCTATATCCGGTAAAGTCGATATCTTTGTTTATAATACTCTCGAACTTTATTACAACACACATATTTATTATGTCTCTTGTAGCACATAGGAGTGAGTGTACATCGTTCAGAACGTATTGACTCCACCAACGACAACTCAATGTTTTAGAATTTTTCTATTGAATCAAATAAGCCTTTGTAATTATAGATGTTTCAAATCAGCTTCGACAGAAGTATTTTCAAATCTTTTCTAGCTTTCTTTAATTCGGCTGCTTCGTTTGGTTTGAATCGTAGAACCACAGCTTTTATTTGCTGGAAGTTCTCTAAATAATAGAAAGCTCCCTTCAACCATATTCTCAAACTTGTGAAAATTGACTCTGGAGGCTCAGAAATACCGAGGCAACCTCTATGGAATTCTCGAATTCGTTTGGGCGACTTCAAAAACATCCTTTTGGTATTTGAAGTTAGTGCATCCACCTTTGGCTAGCATTACCGAATACTTTGTGCTATAATGGGTAAAGCATTAACTTTGTACTTGTAAAAGTCCCTCATACTCTCTCTAAGAGAACAGCCCACACTACACACTGTCGCTGCACCATGGCTCAGAAACATCATTCAGTTGAAAGTTGACATTTTTTTAACATATCCAGTACAGCCTTCATAATTGCTTCGCTAATGCACTTTTATAATCTTTCGCTAACTAATACAATGGGAGATGCTTCATTAGCAGGATTTAGAACATTCAAAATAGAATATTTATTTCGATTTGTAGCTGTTTATCTTTTACTACAACTTTGATCATGTTTTCGATATCGGTGCGCATAGTTGGCATATGGCTTTGTAACGTTATCTGGGATGCTAGCTTCCAGTTGGTGTTGTATTTATTTCAGAAGTCGTAAAACAGTTGCTTATTGAGAAGAAGTCTCAAATCACGCGATTATGAGGAACAGTAATTCAAACAGAAATTGCGTTCTTTGTGGCAAGTTATTTTTCTTACTCTCTCACTCTTTACATGATTCTTACAGTCGCGCTTGTCCCAGCACATCAACATTTTATTACACACTTTACAGTATATCTGAGCACTGTATAACATAAATCGGGAAATATATCAATAAAATTTGGCACTGCGTTAACCACCCGTTTTTCTCTTACACTCGTCTGTTAGTCTTATTACATGTTCGCCTTATATACAAATTCTCTCCGTACTAACTTATAATGCTACACTTCTTTTATTTTATTACATTACACTGGTTGGAGTACGAATATGACCCGAAGGAAGACACCCCAACTCTAGTTATTTGACTATGATGGTCATCTGTACCTTGGTCTTACAACTGTGACAGCAGGGCTTTTAGCGTGACTATTTGCATTCATTTTTATGTCAATTACACTACATTAAACAGCCATTTTGCATCTGATTTGAATACTACAGTCGTGAACAAATAAGGTAGGTATGTATTCTTGCCCTGCCCTCATTTGATCGTTTTCCTTATTGCCATGTCAACATCTTTTTCTAACAAAAAGGAGACACTCAAGTCATCGAAAACGTTATTATAAAATAATATATAAGAGAAACATAAAAGAACCAAGATTTTTCCCACTGAGGCACTCCAATGTTAATATATATTCATCGGAAGTATGACCATTGCAAAATACATATGCTGCTCTGTCCTCTAAATAGGGCTTTATTAATAATATATAGTTAATACCCAGACCAAATAAATTAAAATTTTTGCAAGAGAATTAAGTGATCGATAATATTAAATGCATATGACAAAATCGTACATATAATATCGACCTGACCCCGATCATCCAAAAATTCATCAATATTATGAAACTGCTGATAAATTTATACTTTTGATCGACCCTGTATAATTCCATGTTATGTACGAAATAAATAAGTGCTAACAATAAAGTAAATGAACTAATAAGGCTTCGTATAGAGAAATATGGACTGCCAATACAGTGGATTTATATAGAACTTCTTCGCATACTTTTGCAAAATTAATTAAAATGGAAATAGGTCTACAATGGAGATGAATCGCCAATAATAAAGTACTGTTTAAGCTCCCCCAGACTTCTTTTTATTTAAAGATTCAAAAAAGCATCTTTGAAGTCGTTTTGCGATTACCAATTGCCTATTCTGCGGAGAAACTGAAATGATTTTTCTTTTCTGATAAAATAAACTCGTTGTCTGACTGGTTTCAATTAATGGAGATTACATTAAAAATAGAATTATAAAAAAATCGTAGGTCTTTTGTTTCATCGTCAGGTATGAAACTTTTCTGGTTTCCCTCGTATTTAATAATCTATTGTATGGATAATGAATGCACCCATTTATTACTATAAATTGATTGCAATGGAAGATGTGTCGAATGATTTTATAGGTTGTACATATAAATATAAGCTGACACGTAATTATAATATCCATCTAAAGTATGTACGTGATATTCGCTCCGAAATTACTAATTGAATTGCAATCATGTTATGTTGCTAACAAAAGAGTGCAATGAAGGGAGAGCGAGTCACCGGTCTAACCACCGCGTATTGTGTTTCGCGTTGGTTCTGTAACAAATTTCGGGTAAATTCAATTAACTGTCCAGTATTTGAGAGATATTGGCATTAAACCGAAATAAATACGTACCTAACAAAATAATCAATTAATTAAATCCATTATGTTGGTATCAAATGAAGCGTCGTTATGCTCTGAATACTTTTATTAGTGCGATTGACATCTTTACTGCTTTTTCCTTTTCAATTGCAACTGAATATAATCTGGCCTATTATTAACTGCCAATAACCATGAAAAATGATGACATAATTTTTAAATATTGTTTTTCCTTTTTAGAGTATGTCGCATAAATAGTGTAATAGTATAGATTGCTGTTCTGCAATAAGAAAACAGGAAGTTAATTAATTTATGTATAGGATGTTTTTTTAAGAGCTTGAGGACTTAAAATGATAATACAAGACAGAAATATTGCTGGAATGATTTTTTTTAATCTGGTAGATAATTTCACGGCATTTATTTTTTAAATATGATTTCCGACATACGTCCGCCGCGGCTGCGAGTTACATGGTCTATTCGAGCAGTCCAATTTTTGACTACTTTTTCCAATAAATCTGGTCGTAGGGCGTCAATGGTGGCTTGAATATTGGCTTCCAATGCTTCAAGAGTTGCTGGTTGGTAGGCATGAACCAATGACTTAACATAGCCCCATAAAAAGTAATCCAGAGACGTTAAGTGGTCCAGTGAACAGGACCACTTCTGGTAATAAAGTTGTCACCAAATTGATTTTGCAATAAATCGATCGTTAAGCACCCTGTATGGCAAGCTACGCCGTTTTGTTGGAACCAAATGTCGTCGATGTTTAGCTGATTACTTTTTGGAAACAAAAATTCAGTCAGCATGGCTCGACAGCGCCATGCTGACTGACATCCATCGTAACGGCAGCTCCTTCCTCATTTCGAAAGAAATAAAGACCGATAATGCCACCAGCGTGTAAACTGCACCAAACAATCAATTTTAATGGATGCAATGGTGATTCGTTAACGGCTTGAAGATTGTTTTCGCTACATACATGGCAATTTTGCTTGTTGACGTAGCCATTTAACCAGAAATGAGCTTCAGCATTAAACACAATTCTTTGATGAAAATGCTCATCTTCGACCAGTTTCAGATGAGCCCAATCAGCCAAAATGCGACGCAAACGATTGTCGTTTGGCTTCAATTCTTGCACAAGCTGTATTTTATAGGCACGCAAGGCAAGATCCTTACGTAAAATTTTCCACGTAGTCGAAGGACAAAGGCCAACAAGTTGAGAACGACGATGAATTGACATTTCGGTGTCCTTTTCAGTAATATTCTCTTCAGTACGCACATTTCTTTGTCGATGGTTTTGAATCGAGAAGACTAAAATTAGTGTGAAAACGATCAATAACTGCACTAATTGCTTGCTCACTAGGCCGATTATGTTGACCGTAAAATGGACGAAGTGCTCTATGAAGATTTATTTTTGTCAAAGTAAATTGCCACAATTTGGAAGCGTTGTTCTGGCGTTAAGCGATTCATGATTATTTGCCAAACCTTACTGAACAGAAATGTCAACAAAGTTTGACATTATCAGCTGTCAAACTATAGTTATCGATATCGCAAATTGCAAAAAGACAAAATAATATTAGTTAGAAATAGAAAAAGTACTTTAATAATAATTTATAATTAAGTAAGTTTCAGGGAATCATTTTATGTTGACCCCAACTTTTTTCAAATATTTCATCTTGTTGACTTTGTTTATAATTTCAATAGAAAACTTATGCAATTAGTGGTGAAATATAACTTTGGATTTCTTTTATAATTCCAGTCCTACATTCTCGTTGAGCAACAAAAGAGAACCGCTAAAAATGGAAACGTACTTATTTGTTCGAAACAAAGTTTTAACAATTGCCGCCTCCAAAGGATGTTTTAAATTTTTTTCTCGCTACACAGAACGAATGCAAAGAAAAATGTAATTTAAAATCGGGAGAACGAAAACTGGATGAACCGTGCGTCCCTTTTTTTGTGTTTACTCTTTTATTTATGTCCGCTTTTATGAAAAAATACATCAAAGGAAAAGGAATGTTTTTAGAATTAAAACTATATTATAACTATAATATTCGCTTTGTATTCTATACAATTTTATCATTTCTCGGAAAGGAATGTGTATATAAATTCAAAACACAAAGCAAATATGTCGTAGATTGCAGTACTCTTTCGATGGTAGATATTAATATTGAAACCTCGCTGCTTCGAACACGATCCATAATAATCATTTTAGGATAAAATTACATCATCGCACAACATAAACAGACCAATAAATTTATTGCACAAGCTTTGAATTTGTTTGATAAAATGTTAGAAATTGGTTAGTAATTGTAAAGAATCTAATTCATAGACATTTGTACGGTTTATTCGTATACTTGTAATAAATGAGCTAAACAAATCATAGAATACTAATAATTTATTAAATTAGCGATTACGTGATACGATTTTGTAAATATATTTATTCTAATAGAAACACATTTTAATTAATTAAGGTGCGTCAAGACGTCACCTTTCCTGTTATTCGAAGGGGGATCTATCAACCAGGAGCGCCTCAAATATTTCGACTACCTCCTGAGCTACGGGATATGACAGAGTTGTTGGGTGTAGTGCATAATGCCTCAAAAAAGACAAGGGAAACTTAAATCTGTATTATTAAGAAAGATTTTAATGCTATTCCCTTAAAAACAAAAGATGAATATAATCTTGATAGATTAGAAAATTCTACAAATTCTTCTAGAGAAACTTGGAAAATTTTAGGTATAGAATTAGATAGATGTTCTATAACCGAGACCTCTAACGTGAACTTATCGCCAGACAACTTATCATTACTTTACAAATGTTGCTAACGAACTCTATAAAGGTCTTGATCGGGCGGCTGTTGTTTCTCGCGACTTGTTAAGGAATAGGGCCTTAAATGTAAGAGTTCTTCTTTGATTAGGTCAGTGAATGCGAGATAGTCGAAGTGATGAAGACTTTGTCCAAATCCTGTAAGAATGTATACAGGTTGAGTAGTGTTCTGTTGAGGGATATTATTGATTGTATGGTACCAGGTCTTTCTCATGTAATTAATGAATCATTTGGTGCAGGTATTTATCCTAGTGGACGATTCCAACATTATTTCTATCTCGGAGATCAAAACTATCTGGTTAACTATCGTCCTATTGTAATTATTCCAGCGATTGCAAAAATCTTGAAAAAATTTCTATGTAAAAGATTCATTAATTTCTTTAACAAACTTAATTTGTTGTCTATCGAGTAATTCGGTTTCCGAACGGGTTTACTAGAAGTTGATGCCGTGCTGTAGCTGGTGCTATTTGTGGATGATGCTTTTGAGGATCGATCTTCTGTTAGTAGGCTTTTTTATGATCTTTCGAAGGCACTTGATTGTGTGTTGCATGAAATGCTTCTACAAAAATATGAATATTATGATTTTCGCTTTTAAAGTTCTACTTTTGTGATCGTAGACAACAGGTATCCTACAATTCGTCTGTAAGTGGGAAGGGCTACGTTCCGCAAGGCGTTCCCAAGGACACATTCTGGGACCCTTGCTTTTCGTAGTATATATAAACGATTTATCCTTTAATATTGGTGCCAGGACCATATTATATGCGGATGATACAAAATTTTCTGGCGAGAAATCATTAAGTGGTTAATATCAACGTTGTTATCCATGCACACGGTTTTTCCCAAAGAAATTGATCCTGAATGTTGTTAAGACACGTTACATTTGTTTCGTGAATAGGTCTGCTAATGGCTTGATGAATGTTAGAGTCTTGGGTACTTTTATGGATTCTGAATTGCGCTGGAAGTATGGCACTGACAAACTGTCTGGCTAGATGAGTGTACATGAACTTTACCAATCACTCACTATTGTCAGTTCTTGCAATACGAGGTTGGTCCCATAAGTATCCGGCTTGATCTAGAGATGGCTGTAGTTGTTTGAGAAATGTCACTGTATTAGAACGTACATATCTATAAAGCATATGTTTCAAGTTTGAAGGCGCTACGTTGTTTAGTATTTGTTTGGCAGACATCATCAATAGTGAGCGTTTTCAGTGAATTTGTAAAAATGGAGAAAATTGGTCATGGTTACATGATACAATACTTTTATTAGAAAGGCCTAGGCACAACCGATATAAAAGTTGAACAGTGTCGTGAAGTTTCACAGCAACAAAGCAGAATTTTGCATCGTTTCATGACCATGGATGAATTTCACTTCATACTCGAGACAAAAAACAATCAAAACAATGGACTCAAAAGGGAGAACCGGCTCCAAATAAGGCGAAGACCATTTGATATGCAGGCATGGTCATGGCATTGGTTTTTTGGGATGCGCGTAGAACTATCTTGAAAAAGAAAAAAAGCTATCAACGGCGAGTATTTTGCGAACTTATTACAACGTTTGAGCGAAGAAATCAAGCAAAAACGGCCGCATTTGGCTAAGAAGTGTTGTTTCATCAAGACAATCCACCAGCTCACAAATCCGTTATTGCAATGGAAAAGTGTATAGAGCTGAAAGGAGATTATATTGAAAAATAAATATATTTCTTTCCAAGATTTTTGTGTTTTCATTGTTGGGTCTGGTACTTCTGAAACCACCCTCGTAACATTACACATACTTTAAGTACGAGTAGCATAGTAGTATAGGTAGATAGGAATTTCGTGGTTGTGTGTTCTTATTGTGCTGTCCTGCAAAAAGAATCCTATGTTTACCAAATTAATAGTGAAATAAATAAACTCCCTGAAATTAATCTGCTTGTCGATTAACTTGTAGATATAATATGCCATGATATAAATTTGTACCGTAATGTGAAGTCAATTTTTGATCGTTGACCATTGTTAGAAGTGTTAAATTTTATTCGTATTAGCTAAGAATTATTCCTTGCTTGTAATAGGTTTAACGTTTGCATAAATATACATATGTAGGCATAGATGTGCTTATCTTGTAATGCATTTGTTGTCCTGAAAAGGAAATTCATGTTGGTAAAATAAAGACTTTATTATTATTATTATTATTAATATCAATTAACTGTATCAAAATAAATGCCCATTTCTGTCACTGTAAATGACGTTTTCTTTCAAGTAACATTAAATAGATTCAAGTACATAATGGCTATTCGAGACATAAGGAATTTTTGAACACAATGTTAACTCGTCAAAATTACAATTTATCAGAATATTGTTATTAATTTCCAAGGGATAGTATATCTAACCTGCCCTAAAGTATGTTTGAGATATTTCACTGGCTCTTCGGATGGATAAAAAAAAGTAAACCGAGCACAAAACCACCTCATTTTTTGCCATTTCGCATTCCCTTAGCGCACTTTATTTCCAATCTCCTGCGGAAGAGACCGCCATTTCAAAATCGAATATTTAAAACTTTCATCATCCCTGTTGGGATTCAAAATACCGACCGGATAACCTCCGCCTGGAACTTACATTATATTTTTGCCTTACCAACACGAATGAAATATATTTTCTGGAGAAAATGGCGAATAAACTTTAACTCGAAAATACTGAAAGGGAACTTCATTGAGATCAATATATCTTCATTCCACGATGACAATGAAAAGTTCGAAAATTATTAATATTTTATTTATTAGTATGTGCCTAATGATCTTTATTAATAAGATTTTTTATAAATGAAATGTCAGGTTTAAAAAGCCAAAATCTTTTATTATAGTTAATTAATAGAAATAAATTTCTCAAAAAATGTAAATAAAACTCTTTTCCGCAATAATGTTAGTATTCTTTATATGTACACCTTTCGACAACTAAGTTCCCATCATCAGCAGATAAATAATCACAGTGTCGCACTTGGATCGGCGGCAAAATTTTGCAAAACAAGTCCGTAACAGAGTGTAACTGTCAAAAGCCAAACACGCACTGTAGATTCGTTTCACATATTTTAAAATGTATTCTAGTTTTGAAACTAAACTTATTAAATTTTATTAAAAACATCGCAAGATATAATGGTTTTGATTCGGATATAATTCATTAGAAAAGCTAGCTTAAAAAAGACAATTAGGAATACCACATATCTGACACTTCAAAACAATCGAGACAAGCAATTTATATGTTTACCGTTTCATCCGATAACGAAAAATTTAAATGCGGTACATTTCGGTTCAGTAACTCTATTAAAATAATATGCATTATTAGACATCAACAGCAACAAACTCACATGTTTTTCATCGACGAAAAAATGTCATCCAATCACACCCCCGGCATGAAAGTCACACCAAATGATCACTTTTTGTGATTATAATGGAGTCATTACAACCACAGAAAGTGACCATGTGGTGTGACTTTCATGCCGGAGTTGTGATTGGACTATATTTTTTCGTCGATGAAAAAGATCGCCATGTTTTGGTCAATTGAGTTCGTTATCGTGCCATGTTGGAAGACTGTTTGTGACTAGAATTGGATGGGCTTGACATCAGTGATATGTGGTTCCAACAAGATGTTGATACATGCCACACAGCTGGTCGAATAGGGGCAGTTCGGTAACTGTGTAATCTTGAGAATGGATTTATTTTTATGGAGACACAGTAGGTCGTTGGTTTATTCCAGCCCACAATATTAGAGAGATCAGGGACAATATCAAAAGAGAAATTGGAAATGTTCTGGACGATATATGTTAAAGAGTGGTGGAAAATTAAAAAAATCGGTGGCTGCATATATGCTCGCAGTGGTCACATGAACGAGATTAAATTTCGTAGTTTAATGTAACATGTGTCATGCACCTGGAATAAATTTTAGCTCAATATCTAAATTATTCTGTGTTTTACTTAAATACAAATTTGCTATGTCCTTATTGAAAAACTTGATATATTTAGAGATTTGTCTTTCCTTTATTCGCAAGACATCTAATGTCACTAATATCAGAGTAATTACGAAACGTATATTTAATTTCTATTCCACACTAGCAATAAAGAGTTAAATTAAAATTATTAGGAAAACTAGTTCATTCTTCAAAGCTGAAAGAAAAGAATAAAATAATAATATATTAAAAACAATGAACGCATAAAAAAGAAATCCGCAGAAAAATGAATAAAAAGAATAGAAGAATGGAAATGTGGTAAGGGGAAGCTATTGTAAACCCTCCTTCTAATTCCAATTAGGACTTGACAAGCATGAAATGAGCAAGTTAAAAGCTAAACACAATTACTTTCGTGTCATACTTTTAGGTAATCCTGGACAGAAGATAACAATTTAAAATAATTCGATTTTACAGTTTTATTTTTAACATGTATTTGTACGGAAAAGCTCACGAAAGGCTTAGGAGAATTCGTTGGTCATAAACGATATTATTTGCTTTTCCAGGAAATATACGCAGTCTAGGGCATGGAAGGCAGAAAAAGAAGTAATTTAGTTACATGTATAACGTGGGCAAATAAATTTAGACATTTCAAATTAATTCTTTGCATTGGCGTTCCGCTTTTTTTGTCTCCTTCCAATTCGTTTCCGCCCTAATATCCTTCTGTTCTCATTCCCCACGTCCCTGCACCATTTTGATCCCCCCATGTCAACTCTGCAAGCCCCCGTACCAACCAACAATCCTGCAAACGTATATTGATTCATCCGACCATTTGAATAAATAAAACTGGTAGGAAATTTTTAATGAAAAAAAAAAACTTTTTTCGTCCTTTGAATCCTCAGTCTATTTTAATTAAATACGCTCACTGTTCGGATCGCCCGGGTTATTTATTTAATTAAACGTCGCTTCCGCTAGTGGAAGAGAGAGAACGGCAGAAAAAAGAAACGCGAGTGGTATCAGCAATGATAAGAAGAAAGGAAATATAAAACTACGGGCAATATTTAAAATATCTCGTCGATCTATTTACAAAAAGAAAAATTAATGGTTAATGCAAGTACATTTGTTCACTAGTTATTGCTCTCTTTTCAATGAACCGCACTGTTTGTAAATTATTTAATTCGGAAAGTGCTTCCAAATATTGCAGGTTAAAGCATGCAAACACGTATCACAAACGGATTCCTTTCATTCATTTGTATTCGCATGAGCACACGTATTTATATTAATATTATACATTAATTAAGTAAACTGTTATTGGAATATACAGTCTGTCGCGGAGAAAATCGAACTTTTTTTTTAAGTAATTGTTAGTGGCGCCATCTATTTGAAAAAGCATGCGTCGGACAGGCATATCTTTCGCCAATGTTATGTCAAAATATCATCATATTTGCGTCATTAGAAGCAGAAAAATTGCGCATAAAGTAACAGTGTGTATTTGCCATTGGTCGAATTTTGAACGTAGACTAAATATCAAGTTCTGTTTTGAACTTGGTAAATCGTTTCCTGAAACGTTTAATTTGATGAAACACGTGTTTATCACGTACGTGTGTGTATAAGTGGTATAAACGATTTAAAGACGTTCGTACGGACATAAATGACGACGAACATCCTGGTACAAAAAAATCTGTGGTTACGGAAAGCAACATCGCGAATGTATCAAAAATGAGCCGAAGTTCGCATTATGATACGTGGGAATTAAATTAAATATTTCCAAAATTCGATTCATCGCATTTTGGCACGGTACTTGGGGCCGAGAAAGATATGTGCAAGGTTTATACCACACAAACTGAATTCAACATTGAACAGACTTGATTAAAGACAAAAAAAGACGAAAACTTCAGGTATTCTATTGTAACAGATAAGGCGCGGTATTTTCAATATGATATAGAGACCAAGAGTTAAAGCTCTGAATGGAAGCATCCAAGCGAAGAAAGAACGAAAAACAGCCGTTTGAGGAAGTCTAAAGTGAAGACAATGTTGACTTGTTTTTATGATTCGAAGGGCATAGTTCAATTTGATTTTTGTATGCTTATTTTCAGCTATACCATATTAAAGCATTGTACAATCCCACGATCATTGAGATAGCGAATTTACAACTAAGTAAAAGTATACAAAATATTGTATAAACAAAGTATCATTTAACAATTAATTTTAATTTTAAATATGTTACGAAATTGCAAACTTGATACATTTATAATTCAGTTGCATTATATTTTGACGTAAGACAACGTGTGGTATGAGAAGCATTTTTTTTACAGTCCAGTCTAAGCACGTTATTAATTGTACTCATTCTTTGTTAAAATTTTATATTTGGCACAGTATAACGTGAGGCTCAAATTATAAAACTCCCATTATCTATTAAAACTTAATTAATAAATAATAATACACATATGTACATATGTACTTGTGGTTCACTATCCACAAATATACATACATAAATCTCCTTTCAAATAGGAGCTTACGGTGTAACAAACTAACTTATATTTTACATATGAAACAGACATTGCAAACCTTATAAAGGCAAAACTGACAAATAGCACCGAATAAAACGGAGAAGGCATAGGAAATAACTGTCAGTTATAAAACAATGGAAAAATTTTCTAAATATCAACAATATATAGATACACTAGTATTTACCAGAGGATAATTGAATAATATATTATAACCCTCTATCGAATCAGTTCAGTTCTAGTAGGAACCAACCGAAAATGTAAAACTATGGAATATTCAATGTATGAACTATAGTTGTGGACTACCGTTCCCTGTCCATATATTAATATTGCACGTGCAGTCGATACTATGTAGACATATTGGTAATAGATAGAAATTGCCTCTTGGAAATATAAATTTATAATTCCTCTTGCACACACACTGTACTTGGTGAGTGCCAAGTAACATTAATTTGATACTTCACAAATCTGTAAAGTGAATTACAGTGTATCTACAAATATTTAAATACGTTTAGACAGGTGTTATAAATATTCGTTAGACGATAAATGTTGATGTATAGGATTAGTGTCTGTGAAACTAAAGAAAGGGAACGCTACTAGCATAGCACTAGTCGACTCACCTTTCCTTCGGAAACGCGAACAAGTGAACTAGTCATATAGACAACCATGTTTCTTCCTATATTACTCTTCCCCTATACCAAGATTTTCGTAGTAGAGTGAATTCTGTAATGCGCAAAAAAACTCGCAAAAAAAAAAGAAAAAAGGATACAAAAACTTAATTCTGAAGATTAGAGATTAGAGAGAATCGTAGTTCTCTACGATTCGTTAAAAATAAAAGTAACTGTGAAATAGTTTGGAAGGATAAATAAACAAAGAACTAATAAATACAATAGAAGAGTTAATATATTAGCCATAGCTTCGTAGCGTCTTACGTTTCTAGTACGAGAATGCATTGCAAAGAATGCTATTTATATGCTAAAATTCTTTTAATGTAGTATTATTGCTTGAATAGTTTTTAAATTTGTCGAGATTCTTTTACGAGTATGTCTTGACAAAAGAAAATGGAGTGTCATAGAAAAAAAAGCATTTCCGTTATTCTAATGTCATGTTATTGTTCAATTGACAGTTTTTGATTTCGTGCAAAGATTTTTTATTTATTGGCAACAGAAAATTGAATGTCAAGTAGAAAAGAAAAGCAATTCGGGCATATCTTTTTGTTCGTGTTCAATAGAGGAGTCAATGAATCAAAAGTTGCTAAAACCATTTGCGTCGTTTACGGAGAAAACGTAGTTGGGGAGAATGGTGCGCGGAAATGATTTTCTCGATATAAAGAATCTACTTTCAAAACAATGTCGCACTGCAAATACGACATGACGATTTCATATTTTCCATTAAATTCATTCTGGGAGACACAATCGTAAGTAATATATTCTTGAGAGTTCATGCATGAATAAATCATTATTTCAATGAAAACCCCCATGAGATTATGCGATAACCTGATTGAAATTAACAAAATTAATTACAACTGAAGACAGGAAAAGGCTACTTTATTAATTCTTAAAACTGAAAAATCAGTCGGGGCAATAAGCTTTTGTTTGAACAAGTGCAAAAGACATATATGCTTGAATAGATATCATGCCTAATTAATCCTAAATTAAAGGTGCCTCTGATTATTAGTAAACAATAGGTTGAAGTCGAGAATTTAATTAGATATTGGAACAAGGTCTGAGGATTTAGAGTGCACTTCATTATTTGGCACGAAAATTTGGCTAACAATTATATTGATATTTCGTTATTTACTAAGAATCATAGGAACCTTTACTTTAGGACTATTTATTTGAAGTTCATTGAAACATACATACATGTCTTTTGTACGTGGGTGCACTATAAATTCTTAGCGATATTTAATATTAAACTTTTTGTTTTACTCGTTGATGGAAGGCAATTGGATATCGTGTCGGATGACAATTGGCCAAATTATCATGCATTCAATTGAGGAGTTCGTCTACTTTAATATTTTATTTAAAGAAAGCATGGCTAATAGGGGACATGTTCTCTTAGGTCATATGTTTAATATCAATTCTGATGAAGTCTTATAAAATTTAATTCATTTTCAGTTTTAAAATTATTTTCGCTTTAGAAATAATTATTTTGCATCCAAGTCTATTTTAGAAGTGTCACTAAAGGTAATATTGATGGAGCCTGTGATTGATTAACTTAATCACTGAAGGTTGATATATAACCCCTTTCCACATAAATTTTCGTCTTCTGTATACGTATTTCGACAAGCAGATAGCATGGACCACGACCGCGGAAGTCTACGTACCAAATTAATATAATAATGAATCCATTTTCGTCTTATCAAATACTGAAATGTCTATGGATTAGAATGATTTATCGTATTTAATTTATGTAGAACGTTGCACTCTTATGTCCTATAAATACTGAAAACAATTACAGCAGATTTCCAAAAATTCTGTGAAATTATACTAAAGAATTTTCTTTAACATCTTGTTATTCTTAATCACGTAAGGTTGATATATAACCCCTTTCCACATTAATTTTCGTATTTCGTATATGCCTTTCGATACCTAAGTTGTCATCATCAGCAGATAATTAAACAGTGTCGCACGTGGAAAGCTACGGCAAAATACCGGTACGAAACAAATTCCGCACACGGTCTGTATCGTTGAAAGCCAAAACGCACACTGTGCTGTAGTTTTCCAGGTGCGATACTGTTTAATTATCTGCCAATGATGACAGCTTAGTTGTCGAAATACGTGTTCAGAATACGAAAATAAATGTGGGAAGGGGTTATATATTAATCTTCACTGATTAAGAAGTGTCACTATCCATTTCTTCTTGTTTAATATTTTGGTCATTTGTGTTTGAGTCTTTCGACCAGTAGTCTACTGGTCGAAAAGTTCAAACGCAAAACAATAAAATTTATAGCTAGAATTGATGATATATATACACTATATACAATTGAATGTTTGACTGATTAATTTAGAAGACTCTATAGAAACTTGTTGAATTGTTTTCTAAAATTTGTGTTCTTTTATGACAAACAGGCAGTAAGGCAGTTACATTCCGAATTATCAATTACATTGCCAACAATTAATTGATTTAACAACAATCAAATAATGTTCACGAATGTCATCAAAAATTTTGAGCGAAGTATTTTAAAACGTATTGCCCAAGAAGAAAAAAAAATTCAATATTTATTGCAATTTCGAATTCATAATATAAATTTAAAAGTTGACCCTGAATACTAAGTAGTTAAGCTACAACTTTTAACTTAAGTAATGAAATTTAAGTGTATCGATGTATGGAACAAAACGAAACCAGCAATTGCGGAATAACTTTTTGCTCGGTTTCCAGTTTGGGATCGTATCCATCTTACTACTTTGCTGGCGTTTCACACATTTTTACAAGTGATCTTCAGAACTGATTTTATACCAAAACTCGGGGTAAGTGCCACGTCCAAGTTTGTGGCGCTTTAAAAGGTCCAAGCTGTTCACTCAATCGATTTTCAAAATCTTATGCTTCATTCTGTATTTTTTATGTAAAAGTTTGTCACCGCAATCTGATATCTTTTATTTAGCTTGTATTTGAAATCTTCAAAGCTATATTGCGTTTTCCATTGTTCATTTTACTAATGTTTTGCTTCTTTAATTTGCGTAACTAGATTCGAACATTTAATATTACTGGCCCACAATAATTATTTCTAATGGTAATTATTAAATAAGGAACACAACGATCAACTTTTTTCTAAATTTATTTTTTTATTCGCGCTGATAAGTCCCCTCTATAAAATACAAGACATTCTAATATATATACGAAGCATAAATTATTCAAGGAAAACAACGTCCTAGTGAAAATATCTCTTACACTATTATAAAGGTACACTTCCAATCAGATTTCATTACTCGAAAGAGCATTTGCTTCATTTGTCGAACTAATTAAGTGGCGCTTTGTTTTCACTCTAAATAAACCCTATCTCTCTAATTATCCTTTGCTTCCGTTTCTTCTCAACCTAATGATTTGATCTTTCGTTAACAGTTTCTAAAAAACTCTTCCCTCGAAAGGAAATTGGCGACAATTTAATTTGTTGAATTCGATAATTGTATTTAAAAAAGAAAATGTCCAGGGAACGGAAGTAATTCACAGAATAGAAATGATAGTAACGAATAAACAGGGATTTGTTTATTGCATTGCAACTTAGTATAGAAAAAAAATATGTTTTCTTTTTGAGTAATGTTTATCTTTAGAAGTTTATATTTACCTAAAATTTTTGCATATAAAGAAATATTAGTGTCAGTAAATATCCGCTGTTATGTAAAGTACTCGCAATATAAGCGTCCAATTAAGAGTGAAATTACTATAATTCCAAAGCAGTACAGAGTTGCTTGAACTGATATACGTATATGTATTCCTATCTAATGCAGAATGGTTTCCAAGTATGTCCAGACTTGTGCATTGCATTCATACCAGGTGTATCAGAAAGTTCTTGCCGTTTTTTTCGTAAAAAAATTCAAGAAAATGGAAAAATTTTGTGTATTCAAGGTGTTGGTCATTTGATTCTGCACATTTTCCCATCTTTAAGGCAATTTATGGATTCCATCCCAAAAAAACTGTCTATCTTTTGAGCAAAACCATACATTAAGTCATTTGTGTTGCTTTACAAGTGCGTGTTCCAATGTTGCGAAAAGGTGACTGTCGGAAGGGACAAGGTCTGGAGAGTACAGCGGGTGCTATATTATGTCCTATCCAAGTGCTTTCAACGCTTCCTTGACCGGTTTTGCTGAATGACGCGGTGAGTTATAATGCCGTAAAATCACTTTACCGCGTCTTCGGGCTCATTCTGGACGTTTTTCTATCAATGCATGGTTCATTGGTTCAAATTGATAATTTGTTGTCGGTAGCCATTAGTATTATCTGTTTCACCAGGTTTCAACAGTTCGTAATACCCCACGCCACTCTGGTTCCACCATACAGAAAACCTTGCGACCAAAACGATTTGGCCTTGGAGTAAATGGGCCGGCTTTGTTAGATGATGATTTTATGGTTGGAGCATGCTCACCGTAATTTTCTACCAGCAAACAATGACTTTTAGAGACTTTTTTCTTTTGATTAAATAAGAAAAGTAATGCGTGCCGCAAATGCACTTTTTCAGGCACGAAACTCGATATTGTCAATTGATTATCATTGATATATAGAACATCTACAATTTGTGTCTATAGACGTTAGAAAGCAAAGATCGGTACTCTTAACTCTTGACGCTGCTTCACTGAAACTGAAACTTCGTCAATTTAAGACAGGATTATATGGGTTACTGTTTCAGTTCATACGTTTATGGAGGAGTGGTTTCAGTAGAAAATTTGTTGAGCACTCCATCAGATGTTACTCTACAAACCATATTATTAAAGGCTTAAAATCGTAGTATTCATAAAATTTTTAAAATATCCAAGTAATGTTAACCCTAAATCTTTTACATAATATCTGACAAATTCTACTATCAAAATAATTTCACTGTAAAACAATTTTCTCGTGAAAGGGAACCACTTCCACATAATCTTGATACTGTGTTATGAGCTAACTTACATTCAGCTATAACAAGAGCAACATTAGTTCTAAAGGTGGAAGAATGAATGAAACATAGGTAAGTGAAGTACTAATGAAAAAGGCACAGTTCCAGTCCGAAAACCGAAAAAAAATTATGGGCAATTACCGCAATGGTTTAACCATACATTATATATTCAGCGACATGCTCTCCTTACCAAGGCTGTTGGCAATCAAAAATCTATGAAATTCTTTTTTAAGAATGCAAAAGAAGAACGTTGATTTTTTAAATTGAGTCATCTACATTGTGCGCAAAATGTGTTGGTCATTTTGAACGTCCTATAATAACTTATCGATTAAAAACTACAGAATAAGTAAATTCAGATTTACTAGGGATGGGTGCTTCACGATTTGAAAATAGTATGGCATCTTCAGCAATATACTCTTTCAAATACGCTACCAAATCCTTCATAACAAATTGAAGATGCTAACATGGAATATTCCTAATTTTTATTGATTTTCCAAGTTCTTCCAGATTTCAAACTTTATTTGGAAATACCTTATTTTCAAAGAGCTCCATAGAAATGAATCTGGAACAGTAATATCGGGGTTTCCTGGAGGTCAAGGAGGGGTAATATTTCATGAAGTTGGTCTATTCGAAAGCGACTCCTCTAAAATGTTCAAACTTATTCCTGCAGAGTGGCTAATTAGAATATTTTGCTAGAATTAATCAATCTGCTGCAACACTTATTAGATTTACGATAGAAGAAAATAAAATTTGTAAGTTTCAGCATAGCGAATAGCATCAACAGTTATGGTTCGGTCATTTTCCTCAAAAAGTAAGATCTGTCGATGTTAGTTAACGAAATGACACACCAACCTGTTCGCTTTTGGATTATCTAGAAGATTTCGGTGAAATTCATGGAATAATCTGAGTCCAGTAACGGACATTTTGTTGCATAACGTCGCCAGTAAGACAAAAATGTCCTTCCTCACTCATATAGAGGTGATTTCTAGTATTCATATTTTGATCATTATGAGGAATCATAAAAGTCTTGAGGAATTAGAGTCCTTTACTGTTAACTTGATTATTGAGCTCCTGAACTATAACGAGCTTATAAGAGCGAAATTTCATTTTTTGTTGACATTCTTCGCATGTTGCGCTCTTGCAAACTTAGAGCCACGCTCTCTTAATTTGTCGACTTTGTTGAGTTAGTGGTAATCGAAGTTCCTACTCTTTCTTTATTAACAGCATTATATACGGCCCATGATCTGCCGCTCGATTTTTATCGTTAATTCTCTTACTTTTCATTTACTAATTACAGATGGAATAGTGTTGTGCAGTGGATACGGTCCAGAATTAAAATGACAACGAAAACATCTCTGAACAATAACAATTGAATTTAGTTCGGTGTACTGTTGACCAGTATTTCATTTTTCAAAAATCTATAAACAAAATTCCAAAAGCCCCTTTTTTATTATAAAAAGCTACGAAAGAGTACTTGACTTCGTTCTTTCTTAGTCACGTTTTATATTCAGCGATGTGCTCTCCTTCCTAAGCCTGTTGGCAATCAAAAGTCTATGAAATTCTTTTTTAAGAATGTTCTTATCTTATCTTAGTCAGAAATGGTACTTAATCACTAAGGTTGATATATAACCCCTTTCAACATTAAATTTCGTAATTCTGTATACGTATTTCGACAACTAAGTTGTCATCATCAGCAGATAATTAAGCAGTGTTGAACCTGGAGAACTACGGAAATAAATAACCCGTACGAAACAAATAATTCCGCACACGTTCCGTACCGTTGAAAGCCAAGACGCACACTGTGTAAGAAATGGTAAATGTATGAAAGAAATGGTAAATGATAAGGGGTTTCATTTACCTTTCCTTACTAAGAAAGAACTCGAGTTATCAATGTTCACATTCTGTACACGTATTTCGACAACTAAATTGTTATAATCAGCAGATAATTAATCATCTGGACCCGCGGTAAAACTCACGCAGAATAACTTCGCTCATCTTTTTCCGATAACAACCTGACACCCACTGATTTTATTAAAACTAATATTTTAGTATACTAAATTTTAGTATTAGTGTTAGTATACTAAGCCTTAGTATATGTATTCGTTTTAAGACTACGAAATGTTAACTTTGTGCTACATCGTGATTAATTATCTCGTGATGATGACAACTTTGTTGTCGAAATACGTATACAGAATACCAACATTGATGTGATGAAGGATTTTATTTATTTTTTTTTGATTAATTCAATTAACGACAGTCGTTACTAAGATTTACCTTCGATTTTTTACTAATAAAAAATTAAATGATCGATATTTTCGAAGAACTCTCCCAAATATAAGAAGTGATTTAAACAGATTGAAATAACAATCAGTAAAAGAAAAATTCAGTAAATAATTAATTTTTTATTATCGGTAATATTTGTTTACTTTTTATTTATCTAATTTAAACTTAATTATCGTTCTATCTGATCATGGAGAGACAGATGAAGTTTGTCTTTAATACTAAAATAATTAATTGGCATATTTCTATTTATAAATAAATTCTTGTCGTCATTATTTTAGAAAAAATCAAATAAATAGCTTAAATATTTACTGCAGATGGACAAGTGATGTTTAAATTTAAACGAATAAAAACGTGCAACTTACTGGTACCCCAACAGTCGAAACAATATTTAAATATTAATCTCGACAACTATATGAATATCCAAACGATCTTTTGAAATTTTTTCTTACTCCTTTAGTAAGCTGATAAAATTTTTCCCAAAGTAATAAATGAAATGAAAATTACAATATGATATTCAAAATCTATATTACTTCCATCTAAAGACATAAATTAAAATAACAGATATACGTAAATATCTTCTGGAATATGTAGTTGATTATATTCTGTAAAAATGATTATTAAATAATTTATAATTTTTCATATTACGCAAGACATTTACGATTCAAAAATAAAAGATTTTTGAATTAATAATAGTAATTTATTTCACCCTTTATCTAATTATGTTGATTTGAAACTAAAACACGTAATTACCATAACTAAAGTGGAGGAATTCTAATGCTCAAATGCATATGTATATTTGCAATTAGCTAATGTGATGCATTCTAAAACACACTCTGCTCTGAATCGATTCGGATTTGTCAGCTATTGATGCGTTTCTACCAAAAATGTTTAAACTTCAGTTAAATAAATTAATGTTGTAATTACTATATCACATTATCTACTTATACTATTATTGCATTCATTTTTCTTTAAAGAAACACGAAAAATTTCCTGAGCAATATTTACGAAACAGTAAATAATAGGTTTAAATAGTTAGCTTAATTCAATAAAATAAATACATTTAATTTAGAAAGCATTGAAGTGTACAAAATTTTTTTTCTAAAGTTGAGCATATGGTCTTTTGCTTTTAGATGATTTATATGTCATAGTGTAGACATTAAATTTATTCAAAAATATGTTCTCATTTGTACTTTATTTCATTTTTATTGTTGCTACATTTTAAAAGATCAAACATTCTTTAAGAAAAAAAAACAAGCGAAAAACAAGGATTATATTGATTCTCTCACCGGTCATCATAAACGAATCCAGCATCTAATGTGTTATAATAAAGAAGGAAGGCCAGCAGACAACACAAGAGACTAATGTAATCCATCTTCCATTCACTATATTATCAACACCATCATCATGGCAGCGGCAGCGCCGACATCAGGATATAGTAAGCGTTTCAGTCGAAAGAAACTCCGCTGAACTTGTTGCATCTCCAGGAGACGGAGAAGTTTCATTTACAAGTCGAGTTCATAGTTTTCAAATCGAAAAGGAATTATCGATATCTCTCTGGCTGCGGTGTCACGTCGATGGAAACACGGAAAGTCAAAAGAGGGCAGAATCCGAAATCGACGGTATTTACTTCTGCGTGGAATAGATTCATTATGATTTACTGTGTGGTATATATTTGAATTAGTTGGAAATTCGAATGGAGATTATTAAATTGGAGCTTTTATATTATGAAAAGGTCCTTTGTTAGAGTTATTCTCTTTTGGAGATAGAGGGACCTTTTTTTCAGAAGTATTATAAGTGGTTTCCTTCCTATGAGGGGACAATATTTCTTTGAGTCGACGGACCGCGAACACGGGTACCTCAGGACCGTTTATCTTGAGGACCTGTTGTGGTAACGGACTTCGGCTCGAAGGACCACGACAGGATAACTGAACGTTACCGGGCTAAATCGAGCGGCTATATAGCCACGATGAATACTGCGCGAACACTGAAGAGAGGATCGAACGGGCCTACGTTTGTTAGCGTCGCTTTGAACCACACGCCCGCCCGAATGAGCGCACGCGTCGTTCTTTCGGGCGAAACGGACCGCACAGGTGGCAACTCTGCGGCTCCTCTGACGGCATCACTACAACCAGAAGAACATCGTTAAGAAACCATTGGCTACCGGTTAATTGTCGACGGACGTACGCGACCACTTATTGCCGACGTCGCGAATTACGGATTTCTATCCGACGAGTGACAAAGATGGTGTGAGAGTTTAAATTAAGGAAGTCTCGCCTCGCAAAGATGGTGATGTTGATGCCAAGGAGCATAGTTTAAAAAAAATACATTTCTGGCACCGAAATTAACGCGGTAATTCGCGATTTCGTAACCGAAAATGCGAACTACTTAATGTTAATATTGCTAAAATTGACAAACTTATATTTGTCGGTTTATTTTAGATGCGGTATGTTGGAAAATATGTATTTTTATAATTTTTTTTAGAGGGCAATAATTATTTAACCTCGTCTGTCTGGGAAGCAGATATAAATATTCACCAAAAATACTTGTATGTATAAAAAAATTTAAATAAGATTTTAAAAAAACAGCACGAATTAATTTTAATCGCCATAAATTTTATGAAATGTATGTGGACTTTTACTAACATCCTCTTGTGATATATTTTAAAGTAATACACGTTGTGAATCTATACTATTTTTTAGTTTGCTTTTTCTTTGCGTTTTAGTCTTTTTGTTTCTTAACTTAAGAAATAATAAAGTGTTTCTTCATTACGTCTTTATGTGTATTTTCAACAAGTTTAAAAAACACAAGAAAGAAACTCAAAAAAATAAACCAAGAAATAGTAATTTGGTGGTCAAAGAATTTAGAATAATATAGTCAAAAGAAGTAAAAGGAAATAAATTAATTTAATTTAAAAAATATAGTAATGATAGATTTAGAAAATGATATTTAGCTTCCAAGATTTATTTGTAAAGGAGTACTTTGTTGTTCCTTATAAGTTTGAATTTATTCTTCACCAACCATTATATCTTCCTATACTACAAGACAATCTCCAATCTGGATGCAATTCGATATAATTGCTGTCAATATTCTAATAAAATAAAACTAACTAGCGATTGATGTGTCGTTGTTTGGTCATTAATGTAAGAATCTAAGAATTAAAATGCTCTCTATAAAAAGTGAGTTTGTAAACTTTTACAACTCTTAGTTATTCATGGGATATACAACAAAAAATATCTGCTATTACGTAAATATTGGGATCCAGTTCGATGGCTTAGTGTCAAGGAAGGTTTTTCGGAGTTTCTCTGCTCGTTCAGTCGAATGCTGATACCCAAAAAACTTTAAGTCGCGTCACGAGTGTAGGTGTATATAACTTACACATTACACCTACATTCGTTGTACTTTCGTTAGTAATGCTTTCATCCAGACGAGTCAGAAGTGCGCAGCTATTCATCAGACGTACGTCCGGGAAATTTATAGACTACAGTTAATAATAAATGACTATGTAAATATTACATCACTACTTGTCGAACTGTCTGCGTATAAGAACATTTTTTTCTTCACGACAAAGAACGTTTGCTGAAATAACTTTAGAAACATATCTTATATTGTAAATATTTAACTTTCCTTATCCACTTTGTGATACCACTGAAAACGCTACTTAAAAGCGTGAGTATTTCGTAACATTTTATAAATTATAACTTACTTTTTATTTTATTATTACGATTCATTTACTGTTTAAAATTGGCGTTAAGCTCTTGAGGGATGTTTAGATATGGAATACTAACATTATTTATTATAATTGTCAGTGTCTCACAGTCAGTATTAAGCATATATTCACTTCATAATTATATTAGAGAGAATATATAACTTAGATGAATACATTTAAAAAAAGATAAAATCAAATAAAAGAGCAGCACATATACATAACATCGTTGCTCCATAAAATATAGTGCCATAGATAACCAGTGTTTATATAGCTTATTGTAAACTAAATCGATATGATTATCACATTATGGCTGATAGTCCAAACAGAGCATTAAAACTTTTACCGACATTTTATATTTACATGACAGTTATTAAAGTTCGAACTAATAACATTTGAGAGACCGTTATTGATTTCCTCGTGGCACATTATACTTATTTTATTGGAAATATTAACCTGTTCATATATACACACATCAATCCACTAAATTGTTTAAAATGTTTATGTATCTTTTCGTTCAACACATAAATAGCTTTTGTAATGATGGCATAATAAGCACCATAAATTTAACTTGATATAATTATGATTATTTGAGGCAATTACATTTCAACGGTCTGGGGTTAAAATTTGAGACACATTGTATTATTAGTTTGGAAATATCAGAAACAGTACCTCGGCATTTAAAGTATTAAAAATAATACTATTACGAGGGAGCGTTTTTATATTCGCAGAATGGGGGACAAGGGGTGGAAATAAAAAAACCAAATTATTTTTCTTTTTCAATATATTCACCTGCAAGACGGATACATTTTTCACATCTTTCAATTAATTTATTTATACCCTCATAAAAAAATGATTTCTCTTTATCTGCAAAATACGCCGAAACTGCCTCCTTGACTTCATCATCGGCAGTAAATTTTTTACCCCGCAGCTCTTTTTTCATTTTCGGAAACAGGTAATAATCACTCGGGGCCAAGTCTGGGCTGTAGGGTGGGTGATTCACAATTTCGAAGCCCACCTTATGCAGGGCAGCTAACGCAACGCGGCTCTTGTGGACGGGCGCGTTGTCGTGCAAAAGCAGAACACCTTTTGTCAATTTTTCCCGTCTTTTCTCTTTAATGGCTTCTTTTAGTCGCTCTAATATTGAAGCGTAATATTCTCCGGTTATAGAAACACCTTTATCTTTATAATCAATCAACAATATTCCTTCCGAGTCCGAAAATACCGTTGCCATGAGTTTCCCAGCTGATTGTGACACTTTAAATTTCTTGGTAGGTGCTGTGCCCTTTTTATGCCACTGCATAGAGTCTTGTTTGGACTCAGGTTCATAATGTTGAACCCAAGTTTCGTCTCCAGTAACAATTCCACTCAATACACCATCCTTGTCTTCATTACGGAGGTCCAAAGATGCACGCGAACACTCTACGCGCTGTTGTTTTTGCGGCGGCGTGAGCATTCTCGGCACCCATTTTGTGCTGACCTTAGACATGCCGAGATGATCGTGTAGGATTTTAAAAATTGTTGTATTGGATACTCCAACCATTTCTGCGAGTTGTTTCTTCTTTAGTCGAGCATCTTCGAGTACAATTTGTACAACTTTTTGGATAAGTGCTGGCGTGGTCACCTCAATGCTCCTGCCCGGCCTCGGGTCGTCTTCAAGGGATTCCCTTCCTTGTTTAAATAAACTATGCCACTTGTACACCATGGTTTTTCATGGACAAGAGTCGCCGTAAACCAATGACATCTCATTCATTATGGTCGCGACTGATTTTCCTTGCCTGGTAAGGAACTTTATAACGGCACAATATTTGATTTTTTCCATATTTCACTTTTCACTCCTGATTATGTTACTTGGTTGACGATAGCTCAAAGACTAACTGTCTAATAACAATGAAACTTCGTATTTATACTAATCATGAGTCGCTGCACAGACCACGCCCCCAATGCGCCTACTCACCCCTCTACAACCCGCTCGTTCCGCGAATATAAAAACGCTCCCTCGTAAGAATGAATGAGTCTTCGAAACTGATAATGGAGTCACTTCCATGGAAATTCTCAATGTAAAAAGTATTAATAGTCTAACAAAATTACGCACAATATTTAACACGTGGAAATTGCTAGTCTAGTATATGGAGGAACTCTCTATGTACAAGAAAAGGTTGGGAAAGGAGAACAAGCAAAGAAATAGAATAATTATAAAAAGAACCTAAGTTATCCATATCTGTACAGTAGAGCACTCAGAAGTAAATGGCTAGGATACGTAGAAAGATTACAAAGAGAGAGAATGTCAAAGATATTCATATATAGAAAACCAATAGGCAAGAGATGGAAAGAATAAAATTATTGGAGTTGAAACTCGAGGATCAGTGCAGAAGAATGGAAAGGAATTGAATATTTAAACGAAATTTATGCAATAGTTATGTCAGACTGTAAAATTTTGTCTTACATCATAGGCTTGCAAAGCCTGTAAAATACATTAATAACTTTCTAGATACTTGAGAATTGAAAGTAATTATTATAATTAAAGTTCTCAACAATATCAAGTCTTAACACCACGTTTTTAAGAGAATAATCGTACAGAATAGGTAAAAGCCTCTTACTAAGCGCAATAGATCTATACTTCACTTGTGATAACATAAATACTTAGATTTATACTTGCTTATTTATAACTACGGATAATTCGCTCCATATTATCGACAAATAGTAATTGTATTCAACAATTGCAAGTCCTAATACCACATTGTTAAGAGAATAATCGTACAGAATAGGTCAAAGCCTCCTAATTAGGTGTAATAGATTTATACTTGACTTCTGATAACATAGATACTGAGATTTATACTTTCTTATGTATAAATACAGATAATTCGCCCTATATTATTGACAAATAGCAATTGTGCTCACGGTGTGAAAAATATTTAAATCGTAAATACCTTTACGAAAATAATTAACGAACATTAGAAAGGAAAACAGGCTTCGAACTGACTCATGGAGTATCCCATTGACCAAACGATAAGCAAATTGAAAATATAGGCTTATTGAAAATAGTTATTTTTGCCCGTTACGTAGGTGGAAATAAAACAATAGGTTTATGTGCAAAATTGAGTGTAGAATATAGAATATGTGGCGATATATATTCTAAACTTCTAAAATTAAACAACGCTTACCTTGGAATGATTTCGTCTTGCACTACGCATCAAAAAGTAAGTGAAGAGGTAGTGTAGTCTTTCATAATATCTAAATAGAAACAGTGGATATAGTCACATTAGAATGATATAATACAGTTCAAAGAAATTAAACTCGCTAGGGATAGACTGAACTTTGGCTGCCTTGTAAATTCGCGCATTGTCATGAAAAAAAGATGCTTCTTTGTAAACTTGAATGTATCTGATCAACAGTAATACGTAATTTTATTATTATTTCGACCGTTTTAGAATATTCTATACTTTTACAAAAATTCAAAATTTTTAGTTATAGTAAGCTTTTCGTGAAAGTGTTTACTTCATATCTTACATCTAGAACTCCAATACGTCTTTTTCAATAGTTATTCCTCTGAGAATTTTTTTGCATTATTCGGTGTGCCTCAAGGATGCAATCTTGAACCCGTATTATTCAACACTTTTAACAATGACATCGTAAATGTTATTGATTCAAATAGGTTGGTTTTCGCTGATGATTTTAAAATATTTAACGAAATATAAACCGTGTTATGTTTCGGATCAATTTGGCGAGTATTAAATATTATTGCAATAAAAACAGAATCCTAGAAGCAGTTTGATTTAATTGACACGAACACGTGGATTTAAACACAATATGTGGTTAAATTAAATTGCAATCTTGACAAGCTAAAGAATTTTGTGACTCTCTACATTATATAGATAACTTTCGTTTCTTGTGCTCGTTTGTCATACAAGAGAATTATAAGGGCCGTGTGCGCCAGAGAATTGATCCTGCAACCTTTTGCCGAACGGTTTGTACAGCCTCGAATCTATTAGTATAATGCAAAACATACCATTTTTCTTAAGAGAAATAAGTTAAACATGTGGTACAGCTATGAAGACGTGATCATTAATGTGAGTATTATTAGACAATTGAACTCGAATATCAATTTATCCTGTAGTTAATGTCTTAATTTAAATATCATTGAATCTATTTATCCTATAATTTTTGTAGTTAATTAAAATATGAAATAATATATCATATAGTTTTAATAGCTAATTTAAAAATCGTTTCTATTTTTATTTATTTAAAGCAATAGTATTATGTAATATGAGTGCGTATTCGGAGCAGCTAGTTGTAGTAATTGAATTATATTATTTAGTGCTGTGTATTCGCTAAATGTTTACAATATTATCTCAATAAACCGATAGATCGTTATTCTTGTTTTGTCATTATTGAATAATACATTGGTTTCCTTTTATTTTTGCCTTCTTATCATCTCGACCATTTGATGTTGATTGTGTGCACGGTTTCTTTGATCTTCTTCGCCCCAATATTAGTGGAAGACTTCTAGGGAATTCAATACTGTGGCGCCCTCTTAACATCATTTAATACAAAAAATCCTCTTTAACTCTCCGAGAGACTGGTTACTTAGCGCCCTAGAAGTAGGTTTAGATAATTTATAGGTAAGGAATATGGACTTGGGAAATAGCTAACAACCAAAAGCAGGTAGAGGCGTGATATGTCTCTGTCGTCTGCGTTATTTAAGAAATAATTTGTACTGGTCTTTCTACCCCTAACATACTTATCCTACATCCTAAATCTCCATAAGAAAATTAATTTTTCTGCATTTAATTGTGCATTATTTAACAAATTAAGGTAATTGAATTTGATGGAGCCTGTGGTTGATTGACTTGATCAATAAGGTTGATATATAACCCCTTTCCACATTAACTTTGTAAATTCTGTATACGCCTTTCGACAACCAAGTTGTCATCATCAGCAGATAATTTCAAAGTGTCGCACCTGGCAAAACACGGCGAAAAACAACCGCACGAAAATCAAACTCCGTACGCGATTCACACCGTTCAAAACCAAGATGTACACAGTGTACATATAATACAGATAATTTCAAAGTGTCGCACCTGGCAAAACACGGCGAAAAACAACCGCACGAAAATCAAACTCCGTACGCGATCCACACCGTTCAAAACCAAGATGTACACAGTGTACATCTTGGTTTTGAGCGGTGTGGATCGCGTACGGAGTTTGATTTTCGTGCGGAGGTTTTTCGCCGTGTTTTGCCAGGTGCGACACTTTGAAATTATCTGCTGATGATGACAACTTGGTTGTCGAAATGCGTATACAGAATTTACAAAGTTAATGTGGAAAGGGGTTATATATCAACCTTATTGATCAAATTAAGGTAAAGAAAGTAGTATTAAAAATGAACTTATCATGTTTTTTTTTATTACAGACTATATAATAGCGTAAATGAAAAATTTTGTTATTTATGTGATGTTTGTTATTTGTGTAATCCAAGATCCAAATACAAATAGAGTATTGAATAGCCCGCTTTTAAAAGAAAGTTATTAGATACGACGTAAAAATTGCATGAAAGGAATCCCTTGAAATCGAAAATGAATTATTCTAGAGAAATCGAAATTTTATATTATCTAGTTGGGTTAAATTAACTTTGATTTAACTTTTATTTTATTCGAGAGTATACAACTTAAATAAGCGACTTTCGTATGCAGAATCTAAACGTCAAGCAACTAAACGATACCTATTGATTTTCACTGAACTGTTAGTATATGTGTCACTAACGAGTTGTGCAATAAATCGGAATAATGTTCGCTCCAAAACTCTAACAACAAAACAAATTCGGAGCAAGCGATCATTCGTGATGAATACACACTGCTATGTAAATCATTCGTAAATAATGTCGTTGTCAGTCTTCCAGATATCGAGGTCATCATTTTCACATTCATTAAGCGATATGTAAAAAATACATTTTTTAATGGGAAAAACAAAACTCCGTTCGCTTAAAAACATGCCTGAAAAATTATATTAGCAGAATTAAGCGGAACAGATGTTCGAGGTGGGCTAAAAATGTCATAGTATGGAAGATAATAAGGAGAACAAATATGGGATTTGAAATAGCGTTTAATTCTAATATAAATAATAATAATAATTTATTAAATGCTCAACATATACAATGTGGACAAGAAACAAAAGAATTGCAATACAATTATAATAGTTGAAATCTATTCATCACATAAAGTACTCTTACAAAAGCAAATCTATAAACGTCAGTGTTAAAGAAAATTCATCCCAAGAACTTGAAATTCTGTATTTAATGTACCATGAGCGTCTTTGACAAAATATTATTTTTGCTCTAGGGATATGAATCAACTGATTCAATCCTGATCCTAGTCAAGGTACGTACATGCAAAGTAACTCTACCAATAGCAATATATTTAGTAAAAATAGAGCTCTAATGGTTATTCTCATTTCAGAGAGTGAGACGATGTCATGTTGCTTAAGTAGCTTGTTATAATCAGTTCTACTCTCTCTCTTTATAATGGCAATATCTCGGGAAAGAAGCGAGACAGAATGTTCCGGTTTGAAGCACCGTAACAATCATGTTATGATACATAAGTACGAGGGAGCGTTTTTATATTCGTGGAATGAGCGGGTTGTAGAGGGGTGAGTACGCGCATTGGGGACGTGGCCTGTGCAGCGACTCATGATTAGTATAAATACGAAGTTTCATTGTTATTAGACAGTTAGTCTTTGAGCTATCGTCAACCAAGTAACATAATCAGGAGTGAAAAGTAAAATATGGAGAAAATCGAATATCGTGCCGTTATAAAGTTCCTTACCAGGCAAGGAAAATCAGTCGCCACCATAATGAATGAGATGTCATTGGTTTACGGCGACTCTTGTCCAGGAAAAACCATGGTGTACAAGTGGCATAGTTTATTTAAACAAGGAAGGGAATCCCTTGAAGACGACCCGAGGCCGGGCAGGAGCATTGAGGTGACCACGCCAGCACTTATCCAAAAAGTTGAACAAATTGTACTCGAAGATGCTCAACTAAAGAAGAAACAACTCGCAGAAATGGTTGGAGTATCCGATACAATAATTTTTAAAATCCTACACGATCATCTCGGCATGTCTAAGGTCAGCGCAAGATGGGTGCCGAGAATGTTCACGTCACCGCAAAAAACAACAGCGCGTAGAGTGTTCGCGTGCATTTTTGGACCTCTGTAATGAAGACAAGGATGGTGTATTGAGTGGAATTGTTACTGGAGACGAAACTTGGGTTCATCATTATGAACCTGAGTCCAAACAAGACTCCATGCAGTGGCATAAAAAAGGCACAGCACCTCCCAAGAAATTTAAAGTGTCACAATCAGCTGGGAAACTCATGGCAACGGTATTTTGGGACTCGGAAGGAATATTGTTGATTGATTATAAAGATAAAGGTGTTTCTATAACCGGAGAATATTACGCTCCAATATTAGAGCGACTGAAAGAAGCCATTAAAGAGAAAAGACGGGGAAAATTGACAAAAGGTGTTCTGCTTTTGCACGACAACGCGCCCGTCCACAAGAGCCGCGTTGCGAGCCCCGAGTGATTATTACCTGTTTCCGAAAATGAAAAAAGAGCTGCGGGGTAAAAAATTTACTGCCGATGATGAAGTCAAGGAGGCAGTTTCGGCGTATTTTGCAGATGAAGAGAAATCATTTTTTTATGAGGGTATAAATAAATTAATTGAAAGATGTGAAAAATGTATCTGCCTTGCAGGTGAATATATTGAAAAAGAAAAATAATTTGGTTTTTTTATTTCCACCCCTTGTCCCCCATTCCGCGAATATAAAAACGCTCCCTCGTAGATACCAGAAAACAACCACTATTGAGACTAAGTTTCACAATTACTGACCAAAAACTTGCAATAACGTCCAAACGATTGCGAATATCTCGGGAACGAAAAGGGATAGAATGTTCCGGTTTGAAGCAGCGTAACAATCATGTCATGATACATAAGTAGAAATCAGAAAAGTATCCTCTTTTGAAAGTGAGTTTTGGAGGTTGTCCATCCCATTTAAAGAAAAGATATAAATGTATGCTGGATTCGCTCTGGCAGTTTAGTCTGAATCCCATTGAGATACAAGCTATTCACTCGTATTCGAGCTAGGAAATAACCTGAGCAAAAAAGAAAGTTCAAGTATCAAAATACCTTCATGTACGAATTATAAAACCAAGACATCTGGGAGCCGCAGCCGTCACATCAAGGACATGATCAGAACAGTAAATTTTTCATCGTATCACATCCATGTCCTTAATTGAGTATTTGCGAGGAATCCCAATATTGTTAATAACGTAACGAGATTTAATTCTATAAACCTTTTTAGAATGGACACCAGGAAAGACTTATCTGTGTTTGACTTTAAGCTATTGCAACACTAGCTTCTCAACATAATTGCGTGCCACATCAAACATTTGAACCAACAGTGATCCAAAGTCTCTATGTTTTGATAAAATTCATAATTCTTCATTCGTTAAACAAAGCATCCCCAGCTTTATTGAAAATTTTCGATGACCCAATAGTATGAAATCCAGTAAATAAGATAAGCGCGACAACAAATCGAAGCTTAATGCCCTAGTTTCTGCCCTAGGCAACAACGCTTCTTTGGAGACGTACACTGACTTGGTGAAAAATAATTTTTCTAGATTAACCCGTGATAGTTTTCATTAATTTTTTTCTTTAATCTGCCTAGAAGGCTTACGTAATATGCATCTGTGTTTGTTTGGCTTTTTGAAAGGTAATCAACAAAAGAACACCTTTTGCATAGCAAAAGAACGAAAACCATAACCCCTTCTGCAGATGAAGTAGCCGTTGTCTTCTTTGGGAGAGGCAAACCATTATTCCGTCGTTATTTAGATTGTTTGCTTCGGGCATATAATGATAAACTCAAGTTAATTTATGGTCTATTGTATTTAAATTAAACAAATCAATTTAAAAACAGGATACAGAAAAATTATTCATATATGCGTAGTGTAACAGCACCAATTGTTGATCAACAGTAAGTAGTCGCGACACCCACCTCGCAGACATCTTCTTCACAGCCAGTTCTTCATTAAAAATATAAATTGCGCGTTTCTTAGGGATGTTTGCAACCTCCACTATCTTAGATGTTTTCAGACGACGGACTTTTAACACTATAGCATGCACTTTTTCAACAAGTTCCGGAATATTGGTAGATTTCGAACATCTACTACGTGGTACATCGCTAGGATTGTAGGACAAAAACAACAAAAGAGGCTAAAAGTTATATATTTATGAAAAATTTAATAAGATTTTATATTTTCCCGGGAGATTTGTAAATGTATACAAGACAGAAGATATTCATTTTAGAAGTTTGAGTGTACGTAAATAATTGTTATTGATGTTTTCAGCTTTTGCTATTGTACCACAATTAAACAGTGAGTACAAGAAATTTTACTAGAATTAATATAAAATATAATAAATAGAAAATTTGTATTATTATTTCACACGTAATTAAAAATTCCATTTTGAAAAATTTCATTCTTAAATGCTCGCACGTTTTTGAAGACTTCATATTAAAATTTTGCGGATGTACGACTAATGTCCTTTAACCCAAAAATTACAAATAACGACGCGCCTACGAATTCTCAGCGTATTTGCACTCTTAATGTAATTTGTAGTATAATAATGCGGAAAAGCAAACCAAAAAGATATTATCACGCCTGAAATAAAGTGAAATTCGTTCATTACCGATGATGGCCTGGAAAAATGTAGTCTGTCTCATATTTTTATTAATTCAACCTCATGACTCGAACAAAGAGAAGAATATAATGAAAAAAAAATAGGAAGGACGATAGAGAGGGAGCGCAACACAGAGCGAGGGGGTTAGAAGGGTCACGTGGGGGGGTCGAAAAAGTGACAACCCCCGAGTAATATGAAACATAAAAGATCCTTTTCGCTTCCGCGACCCCCATAAAATATTAATTTCAATTTCCATTATATTTTTATCGACACGTGTCACGTGTTCCTCGCTCGCGTAAATTAAGCTTGTCTGTCGCTTTTTTCTCTGTTCCGCTCGTCGTCGGGAGAGCGCCCGTAGGGCATTTTTGTCGCGAAAATAAAATCACGAATGCCGTATCTTTCTAACCGATGACGTAACATTAACACTATGGAAGTGATATACGCTAAGCATAACGCCAACATCTTCCGCTTTATTTGCAATATGTTCGATTTTTTCGGAATCGATACGCAATAAAGTGTAACAGATACAAAGAACTACATGGGTAAAGAGAGTTAATGCAAAATATGTACACTAAATATCGATTTGTACTCCTAATATGAATATTATTATTATTCATTAAGAATATTTGATCTAGTTGTAAACCCATTTTGATGAATTAAAAAACAACTGCGGTAGTCTGTGACTGTGATTATATATCATTCTCTTAGTATTTGTATAATGCGTATAAAGCATCTGATTTTATAAAACATTCAAGAATAATAAACAATTCACGCTTAAAGTGAGGTAGTGGAATCGTTGCTACATATACCATACATAAGAACGATGAAAAAACAGTACCTCCTTCCACAGTCAAATATTCAACTGCTGTAACGATGCATTTATATATATCGGGTGGGCCATCTATCGGTTTAAATTTGAACCACCGGTTATTTCGAATCTGGCAATACTTATGTCATTCTATTCTGTCACAAAATTCAGTATATTATCTCCACTGAACGAAATGAATCGATTTACGCTTGAGCAACGTTGGGATTTATTGGAAATTTATTTCCAAAACAAAGACAATTGGTCGGAAATTGCACGAAAATGTCGTACAAAATTTGGTTTCAGAGAAGGACCAACGGTGCCCGGTGCAAGTTTATTGCTAAAGTTCGTGAAACTGGTTTCATTGTTGATGCGCCAAGAGGTGAGCGTACACCCGAAAATATCGAAGCTGTGGCTGAGAGTGTGCGTGAGAATCCATCAACATCAACTCGTCATGATGTCGATTTTGCCAAAAAAATCATCTTTTCGGATGAAGCTCATTTTCATCTTGGTGGGTACGTTAACAAGCAAAATTGCCGTATTTGGGACTCAGAAAACCCACACGTGGTCTTACAGAAGTCAATGCACCCACTACGAGTGACTGTTTGGTGCGGCTTGTGGAGCGGAGGCATCATTGGCCCATATTTCTTTGAAAATGAGGACGGCGCAACCATTACGGTCAATGGAGACACCTACCGCACCATGATAACCGATTTTAGTACTTTTGTACCCGCTCTTCATGGAATTGATGTGAATGATATTTGGTTTCAACAGGATGGTGCAACTTGCCACACATCTCATACCATAATCGATTTATTACGTCAAACGTCGGATGGCCGTTTAATTAGCCGAAATGGTGATGTCAACTATACGACTTAAACTATGTTCTATTCATAAATGCAATTCAGGCTTCCCTATGAAATTTCGAATTGTCATAATATCGATAATTTTTAAGAGTTTTTAAAAATTGGGTAAATAGCAGAAGTATTTTGCGGATACACACCGAAGCTTATGCTTTATAACGGCCAATTATATATCTCTAAAGGATTACATATATTCGATTTTGCACTTCGTTTGCTTCATTGGTTTATACAATTAACTGCATTGGTATGAGTCATGTGTATTTATATATCTCAGAATATAATTTATCCATTTAAATATCATCAAAGTGAGCGAAAATATATATTTTTATATGTTCTTTGGATTGAATTAAAGTTTCGTGGAAGGAGTATTACTTGAAATGTCGCTTATTCTGGCAAAATCTGAATTTTTTCGTAATACCTTACTACTACTTTTGTAGTAAACGAACACTTATTTCGTTATTTAAAGTACATAGCTTTGTTTGCACTTTGTCCAACACTTTCATTTGATCCACTAATGCCAATAGAGTAATTTGCAAGGTTTCAGCAATCTTTAGTTCAGTTTAATTCGTATGAATAGTTTGTAAATGCATGTGAACACCAGCACTATTAAATTTTATCTGGCTTTCTTTGATGGTTACCAATTCTTTTGGGTTGAAATACAATAGTAAGAATTTTATTGTGTGGAAATTTTTCGAACAATAGCAAACTGCTTCTAGACAGGTGCCCCAGCATTTAAGAATTACTTAGGGCGTGTCTTGTATGCCAGAAGAGTGTTTGGCGTTCACGTATCTGTTTCGGAGATTTCAGGAAATCTTTTTAGTGCCGCTTATTAAACGCTGGAGTTTAAGAATTGGTTAGCGTAGTTCTTGCATGCCAGGATAGCGTTTGTAAAACGCACGTATCTGTTTATGAGGCTTCAGGGCAACTTTAGTGCTACTTATTAAACATTCTACAGCTGAGTAACTTTTTCAAATAGTTTGTATGACCAGATTCAGTGCACGTTACATGTTACATGTAGTGAAGTGAGACACCTATGCTTAAGCAAACGTCCCATAGAAGACATTAATGAGACGACATCAGTAACAAGCATTACTACTTAGTTTGCCAATACAAAATTTTATGGTGTACTTAGTATCATAGCAGCTTATTCAGTACACTTTGACAACCTTTTACTAGTTAATAAAAATGAAGACAACTGATAAAGAGGTTTGAGTGTACGTACAATGTTTTTCAGAATAGCATTTTTGTTACAATCTACAACTTAACCTCAGTTTTTTATGTTTTTCAGAGCAGATTTAATACTGATTCCCATTTTTCGCGCGCAGAAGATGAATAGTTTCTTAGTTTTCGAACGCAAACTAAGTATTGTCAACGTAGTCTGTATTGTATGTACTTCAAAACTAACGGAACGATTCCCTCTCCAGTATTCTAAGTGGCAGATTACAAGCCATCTGCAAATAAATTATATGTAATACGAATTCCTTCTGAAATGTCGTATAACGTCTTGTATGTTAGTGTTTTTGTGTGTATACGTGTCTAAAGCATGCGATAGGGGAACGGTGAATGACACACTAAACAACTTACTTTAGCATCATCGTATCTTAGGTATGGGAATTGTCCTAAAAATTTATTTAAATTATCCATGCACAGCAACCTGTTATTATTCCGCTTTACACTCATAATTACGCCACAATGCTATATTAAATATTGGTCGTTATCAACGCAATGACGTCGTTAACGGTCTTCACTAACCGGAGACATCCGTACCACCTTCTCTCGTCGCTTATGCATGCTGATTAAATATTTTCGCTTTACATATCACTTTTAGTGACAAATTAAAAGAGAACATATTTTCAGGACATGTGTAGATACCATTTGTGTATATTAAAAGATTGACACACATACGCATAATATATTTCACACTTCGGGAGGGCCTGTTAGTTATTTTCCCTTATTAGGTACTAAAATGATCATCTCTCCCAACCCAAAGTCTTCCCGATACTAACGCAAGAATTATGACAGCAGGAAAAGTGCGAAACTGAAATGATATCGTTTATTTTACGGCGCTGGTAAAAAGAAAAAACGCGACCGTAAATTTCAGTCGTCGTGCCCGAATGGTTTAGCGCAGAGGCGACGTTAAACGCGCGGAAACGTGTTTATAACATTTCATGTTGAAAGACCGTAATAGTTTGTGTGTGGAATAAAGAAACGCGCACGTCGTATAAGTATTGCGTGTATAGGCATGTGTTGCGGGACGTGTGAGAGTATTTTTGTCTGATTGGCCGGAAACGAGATTATGAGGGCGATGAAAACTTCTGTTTATGTTAATTGTTTCTACTGGGATGCAATTGAGTGTAAATTGGGAGCACTGCGGACACATCTTTAGTTATACACTGCGCTTATTTACAAGTATGCATACATGCGTATGTCTGTACAATTATATTTCGAAATTGTTTAGTATTAGACTTTAAAATCTCTATAAAAATTCTTTAAAAGGCAACCTTTGTTATGTGACAAATACTTACAACGAGAAATTTCTTTGTTTAGTAACATTTACCTATCATAAATTACCTTGTTTACGTCGCGCACTTCGTTCTTTCATTCACTTGGACGAGAGAAGGAGGTAATGTTTCTTATTTTTACAGGTACGAACACCGAGAATAAATTCGTTAGTAATACCATAGTTTAATGAGAGTTGATAATTCGAAACACGTCGTAAACAAGGTATTATTAGCATTAAAATTTATTCTCATACGATATACATATTTAGAAAAAATTAACAACAATATAGTATTTTTTAAACTTGCATAATCCTCTTATAGGAGTAACATATATATATATATATATATATATATATATATATATATATATATACATATATACATAAATTCAATCATTAATCATCATTAATATATATATATATATATATATATATATATATATATATATATATATATATATATAATAGATCATTATTATATTATAACTATATTAACAATTTGGCGATCCAACATAAGGCTTAAATATTACCACCTCCATCTTACATATTCATAAAAAATTATAACAACATAATATATATTATATAATATATGCCAAAGGGGACTGGAATAATAGCAATTGCCTAGCAATTACCAGAAACGTAGGTTTATATCCCTAAGATCCCCCCCTTCCTTCATCGTGACAAAAGTCCTCTAGGAAGTCGAAATCCAATTTCTTTAACTCAACATATAATCCGAATTAAGCTCCGTCTGACTTCGTATCATTTAGAAATTTGAAAAAACATTTATTTCATTGTTAGGCAGAAAACTTTAGAAACTGGAAACTATAATATACACAAATAATTAACCTTAAACAAATGAATTAAACTATATCTTGATTTATATTACTTATAAGCAAGAAATAAAATATGTACAATTATAGAAGAAGCTACAAAGCAATTGCACTTATGTCACGGAATATTTACCTCTACGCTTCTCTTACATTCACAGTCTGTATCAGAAAAAAAGGGACTTTTTTAAATAAAAACAAAAGCTTTCTATTTTCTTAAAATTCATCCATTTTATTCAAAGTATTCGCCTTCGGTTTCAAAACAACTTTTTGTACGGTCAATTAACATATCGCTGTCGACACCTTTTAATAACTTCGATGTCCGCATAACACTGTCCTTTTATCGGCAAATATAGTGTGGAGAATAGACAGAAATCTTAGGGGGCCCCAAATCCGGTGAATATGGTGAATTATTGATGGTCAAAATGCCATTTAAAGTTAGAAAATCAGTAATAAGACTCGAGCAATGAGATGGTACATTATTATGTAACAAACGACAACTACCATTTTCACGATATTGAGGGCGCACACGAAGAATACGCGCCAAAGATGCTTCATAACACCAAGATACTATATTGCATTGGCTGTTTGACTAGTGGTACAAACTCTTTGTGCACTATGCTTTTCGAATCATAAAAACAAATCAACACTGTCTTCAGTTTTGACTTTTCGAAACAGCTTCTTTTCGGTCTTTCTTCACTTGGATGCTTCCATTCAGAGGTTTGACACTTGGTCTCTCGATCATGTAGAAAATACCACATCTCGTCGCCAGTGACAATAGGATACCTGAAGTTTTCGTCCTTTTTTGAGTCTTTAATCAAGTCTGTACAATGTTTGATTCGGAGCAATTTTTATTCATCAGTTAACTTGTGCGGTATTTCTCAGTCCCAAATGCTGTATCAAAATACGATGAATTAAATCTTTGGAAATATTTAATTCCATTCCCACGTATCGCAATGACGATTTTGGCCCATTTCTGATTCATACACAAGTTCTATGTTACTTTCCGTAACTACAGATTTTTTTTGCACCAGGATGTTCGTCGCCATTTATGTCCGTACAACCGTCTTTGAATTGTTTATACCACTCATACACACCCGTACGTGATAAACGCGTATTACCATACACTTTTTTCAGTAAACGATTTACCGAGTTTAAAACAGAACTTGATATTTATATATATAAATGTTCAAAATTCATTTTTCGACCAACGCCAAATACACAGTTACTTTATTTGCAATTTATCTGCTTCTAATGTCTACCTTACCGATACATATTTTTCTTAATAGGTGGCGCCACTAAGAAATACTATTTTAAAGAAGTTCCGTTTTCTCTGCGACACACTATATATATGATATTTTGGACAAAATTAATTTGAAAACCCTTGCCTCCTTCTCAGAGGTTGAAATATTTCATTCTTTGCTGAATCACAGTACAAGATCGGCCACCTAGAATGAATTCACTAATAATATCATTAGTTTACCTGAAGAGAGTTGATAAGTCGAAAGGGGTCGTAAAGGAGATGTTATTGATATTAGAATTTGTTCTCGTACGTTCAAAATTAAGTCAATTTTGTTAAATTTTGCATTGAATCGGTTTGGAGTTTAATTATTTTTGCCATGCATTATCAATTGTATAACTTGAGGACATTTTAATAGAATAGAAGGTATACCGTTTCTCTCTTTTTCAAGTATTGGTTTGACATGGGAACGAAATTTAAACTCGTTTCATCTCGCTGAATATTTAAAATTAATTCATTACATCTCTTTCTTGTCCTATTTTTTCTTAGTTGCACGTTCCGCACTGGGAGACCCCAGGTTGGGAATCGAAATCTAAATTAGTTTTCTCTCCCTGAATATTTAAAATTAATTCATTTTCCTTTTTCCCCCGTGGAACAACAAGTCTCGGAAAATGTAATGAATCATGTTAAAACGTAAACAGTTTCAAACAAAAACTTCGCAATAACCTAATAAATGTCACTTTCTCGGTTGCTCATAGTCACCTTTATCCCCCGAACGGTATGTACAAACAACCCTCTCATTAAGCCGCACAGTCTCTCCACGGGGTCGCACCACCGGTAAAACTTTTAAAATGATCGACCCGAAATTCACACAGAGACCCCCGCTGTTGGCTCGATACAACCAGCACAACAGTTTCATATTACCCCGATTTTACCCTCCGTCACCTTTCAGCCTCTCGGTAGTCCTTTTAAAATTGCCATCTCCCTCTCAGATTAATGTCAACAAGTCTGACCTTTCCGGTTAAAATTAATACGGGACCGAAATTTAAGACTGTACAAACACGTTTTGTTAATTATCAATGAACGGTGTCTAAACAAAAGGGAGAACAATCTACGCGTATTCTGCTGTAATACATGCATATATAACATACGTACACGGGGCTATCAGAACAAACCCGGCAGAGGTTTAAAATTGAAAAACGAGACCTCGCTCTACCTCCCTCTCTGTCACACTCTTCGTGCAATTTTGGAGATTGGTGAAATCTGTGTTTGCGGAAAGATTGGGTTCGCAATTGATTCCGCAGTGAAAATTAATTTTGATTGAGATTTTATGAGATTTCGCTTTTGCAAGGGAGAACCTGAAGTGTAAGATGGGGCACAGGTAGACGCCTGGCAGCAATTTGTTTTAAATAATTAAGTTTATTGTTAACGCTTTCCTATTCATTGTTTAACTTTGCTGTTGCTCTTGGTAATGTAGGAATAATTAATTATGGAAGTTTTCTTTAAAAATACACGGTTATTTACAAAAGCGGTGGAAACGCTTCCGGGTTTATGCAAGGCGACGAGACTTAGAAAATGTTTTCGAATTAACGCGAAACTATGGAAAATTATATTAAATTAAAATTGCTTTTAGTAATATTATTGATGATCTTTTGAGGTAAAACTGTTGCATACAGTCATGTGCACGAAAGTAGCTGTCCTAAATTAATACTTATAAATAACATTTGACCTGTGAGAGCTTATATTGTCATGGTGGAGAATGATCTGTCGTTTTCAGTTTGTTTTCCTTATTTCTTCAAAAACTTTTGGTAAAAAAATAGTTGTGTACCATTCCGAACTGACCGTTCTACAACTCTCTAAAAACACGGTTGCAACGAGACCGGTTTTTCCGAAATAACAGGCGACTATTTGCTTTGATGTGCTTCGAGCGCAAACAATTTTTGTTGGCTTTGGCTCATCTTGGAATACCCACACAGTCGACTGCTGTTTATTATCGGACTCATACGTATAGATCCAAGATTCACCATCTGTGACGACTTTGTAAATGTTCTTCGAAGCACCACCATTCTATTTTTTGTGCATTTCTTGGCACCAATCGACGCGAGTCCTTTTTTGAACGGTTGTCAAATTATGTGGTACCCAATGTGAATATAGCTTCTTAACGGCTAAGTGTTCATGCAAAATCTTATGCACGCTGGTGTTACTAATACCTAGAGATGCCTCGATTTCACGGTATGTCACATGACGGTCTTGCATTATCAATTCAGACACTGCATTAATGTTTTCCGACACAACAACATTTGTGAGACGACCTACACGAAATTCCTCGTCCAAAGAACGCCGTCCTGGTTTGAATTCATATACCAACGATATACTGTACTTTTAGATGCTTCTTCATCGCCATATAAAGAATTCAGCTCGTCGATACATTCTTGTTGAGATTCACACCGAAAGTTATGAAAAATAATTGCACAAAAATGTTCGCGAGTTAATTCCATTTTCATAAAACATAAAATTTTCAAGTTACTGTCAATAATAGAAATAGCAACCGGATAATAAAACTGTCAAGGTAGATAATAAATACTTATAAATAACATTTGACCTGTGAGAGCTTACATTGTCATGGTGGAGAATGATCTGTCGTTTTCAGTTTGTTTTCCTTATTTCTTCAAAAACTTTTGGCAAACAGAGTTGTGTACCATTCCGAATTGCACGGTTGCAAGGTGACCGATTTTTCCGAAAAAACAGGCGACCATTTGTTTTGATGTGCTTCGAGCGCGAACAATTTTTGTTGGTTTTAGCTCATTTTGAAATACCCACATAGTCGATTGCTGCTTACTATCGGACTCGTACGTATAGACCCAATATTCATCACCTGTGACGACTTTATAAAATAAATGTTCTTTGAAGAACCACCATTCTATTTTTTGTGCAGTTCTTGGCACCAATCGACGCAAGTCTTTTTTTGAGCGGTTGTCAAATTATGTGGTATCCAATGTGAATATAACTTCTTAACGGCTAAATGTTCATACAAGATCTTAGGCACGCTGGTGTTACTAATACTTAGAGATGCTTCGATCTCACGGTATGTCACATGATGGTTTTGCATTATCAATTCATACACTGCATTAATGTTTTCCGACACAACAACATTTGCGGGACGACCTTCACGAAATTCATCGTCTAAAGAACGCCGTCCTAGTTTGAATTCATATACCAACGATATACTGTAGTTTACGATACTGCTTCATCGCCATATAAAGAATTCAGCTCGTCGATGCATTCTTTTCGAGATAATCCACACCGAAAGTTATGAAAAATAATTGCACGAAAATGTTCGCGAGTTAATTCCATTTTATCGCTGACATAAAATTTTCAAGTTACTGTCAACAATAAAAATAGCGACCGGATAATAAAACTGTCAATGTAAATATATTGTCAAAAATGACAAACTTCGCGATGCAATCATCAGATCGGAGGCAACACTAACAGTGTTGCCAGTTCCCGAAATATAAACGGCTACCCTCGTAGTAGCAACAATAACCCTAAAAAAATATTTTTGTAAACTGATCTTTCTTTAGAAAAGGAAAGAATACTATTTTCTGAAATTTGTATAATGTACTATATATAGAAAATCCTCTACTGGCGGTGTGTTCCTTACCTTTCCTATCAACGTTCAAAATAAATTACTTCCTTTACTAGTTGAACAGTGTTCATCCATCTAAACGGTAAATGTACAGGCACGGATAAAAAATATCTATCTACATAACATTAGTGAAATAGAACTAATCCGATCTCATCACTCAAAGTCTGTCAATTCTTTCATATCAACCGGCACATTTAGTGAATCTATCGAACATGATATTACCACATAGTCCTGTAGGATCATTTATTTCACTCACACTTATAAGAATTTAAGGTGCTAATGCTGCGACTTATATTAGGGGTCGTTCGAATACAAAACAAAATTACTTCACCTCTACATACGTGAACGATCTGCCTTATTTCGATTGGATATTTACCACATGTGGTGCCCTCTAAGTGATGAAAATAGAATACCCGATTGTATCTTGACTTGAAATTCATCTAAGGATTATGTGTATTTTCCCGTTATGCCAACGTAATTTATCCTTTAGTAACGTAAACGAAAGGTTAGAAATGTAATTAAATAAATTGAATATGCGTGACGGTCTAGTGGTAACGATGTATCACACAGGAACATATAATTTGAAACTAGAACTTTATTAAGTAAATTGAAACGATGTCAGTTGCGATAAAGGGTTATTTATCATCAAAATAGCTTTGTAAATATTAAAACGGACATGAATTTCATTCACCTTGTTTTTAGTAATAAATAGCATTACATATTATTTTCTTTGTTTAGTATTTTTATATTTCCGCATTTTGCCTGAAAATTACATCATGTACATGATCACATGTAAATCTTTTTATTGATCCGATTTGTGGTTTTTGTTGTTGGTGAACTGAATTATGAAATGCCTGTGTTTTTATTTATGGTGTATATTAAATGTTACATAATTATAGTTTTTAAATTAATATTTTTTATGTAATTATTCCAACTAATTTAAAGAATTTACATAGCCCCTAATATTTTGAAAAAATCACGAGTAATGTTTGAATATGAATATTGATGTGGCAAGAGGTTCATTTATTGTACTTTTTTTGTCGAATTCATATCTAAAGGCTGCGCGGTTTTTTTAAGAATAAATAAAATATAGATGGCGCATTGAATTTGTCTGGGTAAGTGATCATATAAAAAGTATGATGTATGAGATTTATAAAAATGGCTTCGTACAAGGTACAACAACGCGTTCAAATTGTTGAGTTATTTTATGAAAATTAGCGTTCTGTAAAAAGAGTTTTTAGAAAATTACGTGAATTTTATGGTTTACATAATCGTCCATCTGAAAGCACTATTGGTCGAATTATTAAAAAATTTCAAGAGATCGGTTCCGTAGAAGATCAAAAAAGTGTAAAATACAGTCTAAGTGGTCGTTCACAAGAAAATATTGATTTGGTTATTGAAAGTGTTGCTGAAGATCCTGAAATGTCCATTAGACGACGTTCACAACAACTTGGACTTAGTGGATCAACAACATATCGTATTTTACACAAAAATTTAGCTCCGAAGGCATATAAGGTTCAAATAACACAGGAACTGAAGCCATTAGATCATTTAAAACGTCGTTCATTTGTCAATTTCATCAATGAACAACCAGCTGATTTTTCTCAAAAAATAATGCTTTCCGATAAGGCACATTTTGAACTTGGTGGCTATTTTAATAAACAAAATTGCCGTATCTGGTGATGTGCAGAATCCACGAATTATTCATGAGAAACCTATGCATTCTAAACGAGTTACTGTTTGGTGTGCATTATGGTCAGGTGGTGTAATTGGGCCTTACTGCTTTGAAAATGCTGCTGGTGAAGCTGTAACTGTCAGTGTGATCGATATCGTCGGATGATAACCGAATTTGTGTGGCCTGAATTAATGAATATTAATTTAGAGGATATGTGGTTTCAACAAGATGGTGCTACAAAAATTTCCTGGACGTGTAATCTCAAGAAAAGGTGATGTTAATTGACCACCAAGATCATGTGATTTGACACCCTCTAGACTATTTTTTTTTTTGGAGTTATGTGAAAAGTCAGGTTTATAAAAACAATCAACAATCAATTCCTGCTTTGGAAGATGAAATTATTCCTGTCATTGTGAGATAGAGCCTCAATTATATCAAAATGTCATTGAAAATTTTAACAAAAGAGTGGACGTTTGTGGAGCTGCAAGAGGAGACCATTTGGCAGATATTATTTTTCGCATATAAATGTCATAACTGATACTTCAATTACCAATAAAAAGTTTTTGAACGTGAATGCAAATTATGTGTTCTAATTATTCTTTAAAAAAACCGCGAAATTTGAAACATCCTTTATTTGGCAGAATATATTTGATTTGATAATTTTTACCTCACATCAAAAGTTCCACACCACAAAGCTTGACCCACTTTCGGTTTTGATATTTATTAACGATATCGTTAATGCTATTTGCTGATGATTTAAGGATATTAAGAATCGACTCCCTTGCTGTTTAAATTTGACTATTCTCCAAACATCTGCACTCTACATAATCTGTCATAGAAAAAATAGAACTTTTTTAAATTGGTAATTCTTAGTGGCACCATCTATTAGAAAACACATGCGTTAATATGGTAGAATCAAGTTCCACTCATTATTAACTGACTTCTATTTGTGTTGCTGTAAATTATTCTTAATATGGATTTTACAAGCCTCTCTGATGAAGTTTTCTGAACCTGGTCCTAAATTCTTAATATCAAATTACAATGCTTGCATTCACGCCCTTGGTAGGAGTATTACGACTTGGTAAACAATATTTTATGTTTCTCTTATATGCATTACATCAATACTATTCTAATAGTAGGTGAAACTCTTTGAATTTCTTATTTAGACCTTTAACTTTTCTTTCTAATTTATGTTATCGTATACAGAATACGAACATTGATGTGGTAAGAGGTTTTATTTACGTTTTTTGTCTAATTATCTAATAATAAGTAATAATAATAATAATTTTTCCCCCACATCAGAAGTTCCACTGGGTTCAAATCTTAACCCACTTTTGTTTTTGATATTCATTAACGATATTAGTATTAGGTAATTACTTTGTTATTTATATTTCTTTATAACTTTAAGGGTTTGGTGTTAGAGCAGGGGATGACTTCTAGTCATCCATCTGAATCACCCCTTAGGATTTTCCATTCAGTTGAATGTTTTCTATTTACATTACTTGTATAATTACTTCTTGTCAAATAAAGGCATATTACTATTATTATTAATTATATCGTCAATGCTACTTGCGAATGATTTAATGATATTTAGAATCGACTCCTTTAAGGATTGTTTCAATAACTTATCAGCAATTAAGGGTTTGGGGTAAAAGCGACCATTTATCATCACCTAATTACATCCTGCACTAAGTAAAAGAATCCAACAATTTTAACTGTGCTATAGACAATAATTAACCGTCGTTTAATAGCCGAGGATCTTGGAATTAACTTTGTTCGTAGGTTCGCGTTTGTTGAATATATTATTTCCATGATTGTTAGCACCTATATGATGTATCGTTATATACGAGTATATAGGAAATGTCGATACCTAAAGAATATTAAAAGTTGATTGAGACTTTATGGTACCTTGATAAGAGGAAATCTAGAATATACTTGCCTATATACTTAACTATGACTCTTGAACAATTGTAATTCCAGTTTTAAATTAATTAATATAGAGAAGCAGAAGCATTTAATACGTAGATCATAACATTACGAACTTTTTGAAGCAACAAAGATATTTTGTAGTTTTTATGATGGTTTCTACTTCATCATTGTTGATCATGAACACCACTAGAGTTAATTACAAATAAATATTATTTTAAACAAAAGATTTCCTTACAAATTTTAGTTTTTAAAAGCTTCTAAAATTTGCACGTAAAAAATATGTAAATTTTTTATTATTTGTAGATAAAGTGTAACATTAATTGTTTTAAGGTACGGACTTCGTATTTCTGAACGACAATGACATATATTACTGTCTGTTCGTAAATGATAAAGCTCGCGTGCAATAAACAAGTTGCTTATCATTGCATGTAATGCTTAGCCAATAATTACTATTCTAACGAGTGAGAAATAACCATCTATCAATAATCATGTCTGTTTGTATTGATTTTAATTTGCTGACTTGTGTAAAGGAGTCGATTTACGTTGAATATTATGGCGATGTTTTGTAAATGCTAGGCTCTTTATCCAATTATAAAATTATAAGTATTTTCCTATTGCAAAATTAATGCCTTTTTAAAAGAATTGTGAGAAAAGACAAGGAGGAAGAAAAGTATTTTTTGTTTAAAATAATATCACTGAAACTATATCAAACTCAATATGCGATAAATATATATATATATATATATATATAAACTACTACAACCAGTTTGGCGTTGATAGGACAGAAAATAGCTCAATCTCAATCTGGTGGTTAATTAGATGTTATTTACATAGAATTTTCTCGTGTTAATTTGATCTATCATCGAATTCTGTTGGGAAAATTAAGTTCATTTGGCACCGGACTATAATGGATTTAAAAGCACGTTGTTTCACTTAGAGCAGCATCTCCGTAAATTTTCTGGAGTTCTCGATGCGCTTCAGCCGCCGTTTTCTTCGAATGAAAGAAAAGGAACACTTCCCGCAAATGACGATTATTGGGCACAAAATCGGACATTTTCACACAACCAAAAGTATATGAGGCAAAAACAAAATCACTAATGTGTCAAAGCGGTTTGTTTACCATATGTCTAAGCTTGGTTCATGACGTTTTGGTTATGTCACAATCGACCAGCACTTACTACTGGAGCCATCTCTTGAAAAAACAGCGAGAACTGAGTTGCGCACCTATAATATGCATTACAAAAAAAAAATTTTTAATTTTAACATTTACTTTAACAACCGTTTTTTTTTGAGGTTATGTTCTTTGATTACAGTAGAGTTAAATAAATAATACAATAACTGTGTATGTGTAAATCAGACTCTTGCAGCTTATATTTTATAATGTCAAAAACATTCACGTGATTTAATCGCGATTGTCTATCTGTACGTGGTACAGAGTTGTTACAGTTTAATTCACTTCTTCTAAATTATTTGTTTCATTTGCGAAAACTCTGTATAACGTTCGTATTATCGTTAAAATCATATATGTTCAAATGCGTATTAGTATTTCATTTCTATTCATTTTCATATAGTGTAACTTTCGTATATTCGGTGTTTGTTCAATTATGTTAAGGGTCATTGTTGCATATTGTGAGTGCAGTTTTTTTCAATAGTCTTGTTATCGTTCATAAGCCTGAGCATGATGTCATTCTTATGTTGACTCGGTTAGCCGCCTTAATAGCTCCCCCCTTTCCCTTCGCATCTCTCCGCACCCGATGAGGAGAGGCAGAGACGAACCAGACGTTGGGGAAGCCGGTCACTAAAATATTTGAGATAGTGCTCCTTCGTTGAAGGGATATATGAAATTGTAAGCACATGAAAACATCGTGTTAAGAGTAAATAAAACTCATCAATTAAAAAGCGACGTCTACCATTCCAAGCGTGGTTCAAGGAGTAAAACCCTGAACAGCATCTACAGGTATGTCTCTGACTTCCTTTAAGTACTTGTGTTACTGTATTGTGATCTATAGGGTTTTTATTTTCTGTGTGTGATTTGCCGTTTGGGCTTGGTTCTCTCTCCTGGGAGTTCGCCCTCTTTTCCTTTTGTTTTGGGGCCCAGCAGGTCAGATTAAATCATTTTGTAAATGATCCAGCATCGTCGCATCTCTGCAAGCCACGAATAGGTCAGATTAAATCATTTTGTAAATGACATTATGTAATAGATAATTAAGTTACGCCAGTAGTTATGTTACGTAAATATTTGTTTCATTAATAGTAATAAAGATTCATATATCAATTAGGTTATTGAATACGATAGATTAACAACATTAACATATTCTTTTGTATTTTGTATGTTTTTTTTTTATTGTTGTTTTGTCTCTTTCAAGGAACTTATGTTAGTTAATAAATTCATTCACACCTTTATATGTCATACTAACATGTAATATTTATAATAAATGCTATATCATTACCTCCAGTCTAGTAATTTTTGTCCCATCAACCAAGTAAGAACCTGCAGTGCCGAAGCACTGTAACAGAGTATAGGACCAGAATTTAGTTAAGGGCATCTGTCTGGAATTTGAAACTTCTTGGCATGAATTTGCCTTCACATCGACATCCTATAGATATTATAATTCTATTTATTGTCTTTTGTCCACTTTTGGAATGTATCTGTAGGGCATTTAATCAATTATTATTATTATTATTCATAGATTGGGTGAAGTTATGAGATTCGATGTTGACGAGTTGTAATCTATTAACGGTTATGCTTCTATTAAACCCAAAAAAGACTACTATTATACAATCATAATAAAATGAACCCATGTAAGTATATACTCGGAACGCAAGTTATTAAATTACGCTAATACAAATAATATTACGCATTAATAATGTACTCGTCAAATTTGACCTTTTCGAACCGCCAAATAATTTCTTAAATATTGTTTGCACTGTGGAAATATTTACTTACCTACATCTATTATTGAAACACGATAATATTCTTTCTCCTTTCTCCTGTCATTTGTTATTATTTCTTTTTCAACCGTTTCTCGGTCGGCCTTGCGTGTGCCTTTAATGTTGTCAATGTATTTTATTTGTCGAACCGACGAAATAATTAATTGTTTTATGGTCGCCCTCGGAATAACTTATGTAGGAGCAGATCGATTAAATATGGTGTTCGTTCCTATAAAATCTATAGCAAGAATGATTTTGTAGGTTTAACGAGATTTCGATACGTCGAGTGTAATAAAATTGTATCAACTGGTACCTTTTCGCAACTTCTCCAATATTATATGTGCTACAGGAATGAGAAGGAATTTGAGCGTTCCTAAACGAGAAATATTAATTACCTATTATCAACGTGTTTCAGACTTTGGCAATTATAGTAGGTATCGCAAATGATGTTATATATCTATTGTTATAGGATAGAAACGCGTATTGCGATAACTACCAATAATACCTGAATGCTATTGTTTTAATAACGTAGATATAATGCAAATAGGGGCGCGTTTATGATAATTCAACAATTGCTTTAATAGTTTAGCCTTTGTACCATCATCCTTTTGATATCATAACTATTAATTTTATCTTATGATGTGGATTAGTAATAACAATAACAGTTCATTAATTACCGGATGAAATATATTAAATAAATATAATCGAAAACCAATTTAAAACTCATCATTTACAGAAAATTATACAAGCGAAAAAGTCAATATTCCAATAGTTACATTTAATGAAATATATTTTCAGTGGAGTCTACGATATACACATATGTAGAAGGACCTAAACTAGGTGTAATTTTCTTTTAAAATACTACAGAATTGCACAGAAAACAAAGACTAATTATATGTCAAATCCTTTTAATACTTAAAATAAAATTTTCTGTAAACTTCTTCGAAACATTTTTGAAAAATATACACATACATACAGTCCTTTTCGATTAATCAAGAGTTGATATTTCCGTTTCTACAATAATTTTCGTATTCTATTGGGTTGGCAACTAAGTACTTTCGGTTTCGTAGTATAAAATAAAACGCTTTTCTTTAAACAAAGAATAGTTTTTAATCAATTATATGTTTTCCATTTTGCTCAATGACCTTTTGCCATCTTTCTTTCAGCTGCATGATTCCGCGTTCATAAAATTCCTTATCAGCAAAAAACTGAACCAGGTGCGAGTGAAGGTCATCGTCATTTGTGAAAGTTTTACCATTCAAAGAATTCTGCCAACTTCGAAATAAATGGTAATCAGATGGTGCTAGATCAGGCCTATATGGGGGGGTGTGGCATCACTTCCCAACCAAGCTCCGATAGTCCCCCACGAGTTGCCAAAGATGTGTGAGGCCTTGCATTATCTTGGTGGAAAACTACACCTTTCCGATTTGACAATTCTGGCCGTTTTTCTTTGATTGCTTCATCCAGTTTTATTAATTGTTGACAGTAAACGTCAGAATTAATCTTTTGGTTCCTTGGAAGCAGCTCAAAAAAACACAACACCTTTTTAATCCCACCAAACTGACAGCATGATCTTTTTGGATGCAATTCAGCTTTCGATGTGGTTTGAGCTGGTTTATGGTGTTTACTCCATGATCGTTTTCAAACTATGTTACTGTACAGGACCCATTTTTCATCACCAATGATGATTCTTTTGAAGAAAGGGTCGGTTTCATGTCGTCTAAGGTGCATATCGCAAAAGTTGATTCTTTGAGTTAAATGAATTTCTTTCAATTCGTGAAGTACCCAAATATCAAGCTTCTTAACTAGCCTAAGACATTTTAAATGTTTTTCAATTGCTGTGTGCAATACATGTAGCCTTTTCGCAACCTCTCGAACAGTTATATGACGATCCTCTTCAATTATGACTTTGATTTGGTCATCATCAACTTCAGTAGGCCGACCAGAACGTTGCTCATCTTTGAGGGAACAATCTCCAGAACGGAATTTTTTATACCAATTCTGACACGTGCGCTCTGTTAAGCAATTAGCACCATAAACTTCACATATCTTTTTGTGAGCCGCAGCAGCTTTCTCTCCTTTACGAAAATAAAATAGTAAAATATGTCGAAAATGTTCGTTTCTGCACTCCATTTAAAATTAACCCACAACTAATAGCTTTAATAAAAATCACGCACTACTTGCTTCTGAAGTTACGTCAATGTGACTAGTATCACGCGACAAACGGTAAAGTACAGCACTTACAAACAATAAAGCAACGCTTTCTATCAGTAAAAACCGAAAGTACTTAGTTGCCAACCCAATATATACGTATTTCGACAACCAATTTATCATTATTAGCAGATAAATAGTCATAATATCACACCAACCACGGCAAAATCCGCACAGGGACAAAGTCCGTAGTAGACATACACCGTCGAAAGCCAAACACACACTGTAGATTCGTTTCACGTAATTTAATTTGTATACTAGTCTTAAACTAAATACTGATTATAAGGTACCTGCCTGCAAATACGAACCTTTTTGGCAGTGCTATATTACTTTTCTATAAAGTGAAACATTAATGAGTTAGGGATTGGGGAATCGGCATTTAATATATGGTTTCTGTTTTCTGAAATATATATGCTTTCATAGATATCTAATTCAAGGTAATTATACACATTTTTAACGGAATGTAAACAAACCGCAACTCCGTTATGATTATTCTCTAACAAACGCTTGGCTAAACTAGATTTCTCACGTGGCTTGAATTTGGTGTGCGCCTTATAATCTCTATACCCGGATTTCTATGTTTATTGCAATCTAGACGTTTAATTGAGTTACTGGACCGAAATTTAATTTAAAAACCGCGCTCTTTAAAAACACTATTTAAAATTTTTGTCAGAGAGTGAAATGGTAAGCATATAAATTGCTTGTCTCGATTGTTTCGAGGTCACAGACGTATGGTATCCCGAATTTTATGTTTTTATGTTAGCCTTCTTAATTAACTAAGTAGTAAATAAGTTACCGCTTGCAAAATATTCAATTCTTTAACAACATTGTATCTATATTTAATATTATTCGGCTTTTGCTATCATAATAAAGTCCTGGGAATTGAAAATGTAACCAAAGTGCTTATTCGACTAGAGTAGCAAAAACGGTGTCGATGGATTGATCCGTAACATCACGAATTGGATGGACCGCGACCACGATGAGGTAAACTACTACCTGACACAGTTCCACAGCGGACACGGATTCTTCAATACATAATTGGCCAGAAGAAGTGGAAAACGTACTTTGTCAATATCAGGACTCTGCAGAAGATGCTCAACACACCTTCGTCGAAAGCAAGAGCTGGATCGAATACAGAGACGCGCTACAAGAAGAAGTACGCCCTTTGACGGCAGACGATGTTGTGGAACTAATGTAGTCTGGAAACAGTCCCTGGCAGAAAATCGTCAGGTTCGTGGAAAGAGTGTGGAAATCGAAGGAAGTTGAGACTAAAGCAACGGCGGTAGCCAATTAGGGCTAATTATAAGATGCCATCCTGAAGTAGTGTAAATAGCGATTCCAGGATGGAGTTTTCACCATGCCAAAGTGAAGTTTTTAGTGGGTGCAAGCTCCACACAACGGGGAACTTGGCACCCTGAGTGTGTTGGGCATTTTCGTCATTAAATAAAATTATTTATTATTATGATGTAATTTATCGCATTCAAGACGAGAAACTATACTGCACGATAACTAGAGCGATCATGTAAAGAACTGTAGATACAGGTTCTAGTCCTGATCTGATTTTGAATTTTCTATTATTAGTAAAAGGACGGAATATCAGAAAATATTAATTTTCATTTGACAGTTATGTTCTTAAGGTTACTTTTTTTTCATTATTGCTACCACCTTTAGCCAGGCTCACTAGTTAGTGATTCAGACACTTAAAAATATAATTCAAACTTTTAATTCCATATAGTTTTAGCTTCGTCGAAAATGTAAATTGGCTTGATTATTTTAAACAGAACTAATTTGTAACTGTAGTTGATGTATCTTTTTTGTAGTTAATATGACCTAGTACTATTTGTTTTGAGCTAATATTGTATATATTTATAAAAGGCCTTGCTTAAGAACCAATGTTCATAAGACATATTCAATAATAATAAACAAAGACATTTCCAAAAACGGGTAATCATTTAAACCATATTGTTTTCATATGAGATATCCAAAAAAATATCCCATATATAATTATTTATTATTATTATTAATTACAATTTCTGTAATCCAAATACAAAAGTAATAACTTAAAAAACTTAACTTAAAATTTAATAATTAGAACTTTTTTAATTGAAGTCGAATATTTTTTCAGATATTTCGGAAATGTAAATACTTTCTTCGATACTCAAATAAATTAGACTCTAATCCAGAATTTCCGTCATAGCACTCAATTTCAATTTAAATTTTTTCACACATAACTCCTTCATTTACATTTTGCTCCATAACAAAATCATCCCTCCGTAACTGATATTGTTAAGTTTCACCATCCGTTTCACGACAAGGTCTTTACATTTAGATGCTAATTCGGGGAGTCCCCGCGATCTTATTAGCAATAAGGGAATTTCCTCATCGCCGAAGAAATCGAGCGCTTGATATTTTTCACCTCTCGTGACCCGTGCGACCCCCACATAACCCTTATATAATATAAAACACCGTTCTATCTCTCCGACACCGTACCACAATCATGAGATTCTTACCCCATTTGTTCACGACGCATTTTATTACAGGCAGTAAACGCAGCGGGCCGACTGACAATTCAGTATGTGAAGTGAGGCATTTTAATGGAAAACTCTCCCCTTTCTATCTTGACAATGGTGCTGTGCATTTGTCTAGTATGCAGGGATGTAGAAATTACCGTTGAAAGAATTCTGGTAATAACAGGAAGAACTTAAATGCAAATACACTTTTAAAAACTCTCGTGTTAAAGTCAGTATGTTCAGCACTATTCGAGTATTTTAATGATACATAAATTAACCTGGTCCACCGTAGTTTATTGCATATGATTATGCGTTTCTTGTGATGTAAACTAGTGAAAATTACACTACCTGTTAATTACATTACAAGAACTGTCAAATTTGAATTCTCGCACTTTAAATATAATTATCTTTATGGAAATAGTTAATTGTTGAAAATAATGTCTGAAAAACAAGTTTCCAATTAAACACTGAAAAGATCCAAACCCAAGTAGAATTAGGAATAAGATATGAGGGCACAAAATAGGAAAACGACAACTTTCAAAAGATTAGTTCCTCCTTTCCAAAATGATAAAGCAAAGAAAAGTGAGCAAATCCTTTGAAAAACTATAGTCTTTGAAGACAACCTTCAGTATCACAGTAATAGGCAAGTTTTATGGACCATTTCCATAATAATAATTAAGCTTATTGACCAAAGTCATACATGGTCTTATTGTTAGCACCTCGCATCATTGTTCCCGTGGCCAGTCATACAACCCCGCTTGAGATGTCCAGGCCGTAACAATGCTGTATAGAACTGCAAAGTAAGTTAAGCATATTTATATTTGAAATTATATTGCAAATCGCTTTTACCTAAACGTTACTCAAATCTTCATGATGATGTCAGGAATTTCAGTCTAACTCTTTGATTGCTTCTATGGAATGTAGGCGCGGGTTAGCTTCCGTAAAATTTTTGCATAATTTGTAACGCAATAGGATTTATTTTCCATAATTTCCCTTTCAACTTCAATTCCATGAACCCAAGCCATTTACTGATTAGCATCACATTCTTATCAAACAACTTCAAGGACTAATGTCGTTGGCAATTCGCCATTATATATATTGTGCTGTACCATGAGCATGATTACTGATCATTGTAATATTCACCATGATCTCTTAAAGAAGCAGTGTGTGACATCTTATTTTTATTATAGTAGTTTTTAAGTGGGGCTTCACTGCATTTTTTTATGAATGTATGTATAATGACACGTTTCTAGTTCCTATAGCTAGAGTAAATGTTTTACATAAGGCTCCTCTATCGTAAATAGGTCGGAATCCTAATGCTTTATTTGAAATTCATTCCCAGCTATGGTATTGATAATTAGTTCATCTTTAAACCTAATATTTATTGACTTTTCTTATTGGTGTAGATTTAGTTCCATCTTTTTGTATAGCATCTTTGCAATTACTTACGTTTTGTTGGTATCTTTTGTACTGTGTGTCTCTTTTTATTCTTTTTGTCCTGTAATTGATTATCTGTTGAACAAATAAAAATTCTAGGCAAGTGGGGCTGTCGAAATGATCATCATAAAGAGATGATGTAACATGATGTGATAAAGCTGTCATGTTTATATGAACTAACCAAAAAGAAACTGAACCCTTAAAGAAAGATGAAAATTATAAACGAAGGTTATTTAAGTGAAAGTTGAGATACATACCACACACATGCTACTGTGATTGTGAAATAGATTTTTGCAGAAATAAGACGGCTCTTAAATTCAATAGTTTCGCAAAATCCGTAAACAATTTAATAAAAAAACACCATTAAATGGACTGAAATTTCTAATTTTTCCAATTTCCGAATCCTAACACAAAAATCTATTCATCGTATGTACCATATTTTACCATTTATTGTCCATTTTCCTTTGAATCTGGATAACCATATTTGAATAATTACTTCGTGTGATAATAAAAATAGTAAGAATAAAAATAGCAGTAATAATGAAGACAATTTTTATTTCTCTTTCTGACTATTATAAAAGATAAAATCCCCTTATAACCAAGAATAATCATTCCTGGTGTTTTGAAATTTCAAACAGACATTCCGGACCTTCTCTTAATGTAATTCGGATGTCTTTCGTCTTTGACGGACAACACGCTGAAGACACAATACGTAGACATTGCTATTCAACTCACGTTCTCGGCAAAGACACTGTCTAAGGGACTCTGCCGTCATCGTTGTCGCCGCCGTCGAATTTGCGAATATAAAATGAACGGGGAGGACCCGAAAGATAAGGGGCGGTGGGTGTTGGGGTGGAACGTTCCGGGTATGTCACATTATCCACCCAAGACGGGATGGGATATTAGATCAGAGGAAAACGCTCTATCCCGACGTTATTATGTAGTTTGAGGGATGATAAGGATAATTAGTTTTGTGTATGGTGGTGATGGAAACGCTGACGAAGCGGTGATGAGGGAAGGATGAGGGTTAAGACAGTGTACGAGTTTATAATTTTTTTTGTAGAAAAGTTACAAAATTTAGCACTTCCAATGGAATTTTCATTATTGGCGTGTCCAAAATGAATCTCTGTCAAAACCATCCCAAATAAAACTATGATCCATCCATTAAACAGGTAATAAACATTGTGTAATCACTTTTGGTATTTACTGTTCACTTCTTCTACTTACAGTTATTCAATTTTAAGTAAGTGTAAAGTGGTTTTATTGTGTTCTCATACTTTTAGATGTAGTTGCCTATCATTAATACAATATATTGGATGTCATTATTTTATACTGATATATCTGATTTAAATGCTCCTTTTATTCATGAGAAGAAAATCGAAATATATAAAAGGGTATCCAAAAATAACCGGATAAGCAGTGCCGTGAGTGGGGCTTGCCTAGTTCGCATTCCCGCCGTAAGGTGCGAATGACGCAACTTGTTCTGCATTCGGTGCAATCAGTTCTTTCGCAGAATAAGGTTGTGTTACAGTGCATTTTTTTGTAAAAGCACTTCCGTTTGCCCATTGTCTTTTGTAATGTCTGACTTAAGTGAACAGCATAGTGATAAGTATTGGTATTACGATATGATCCTGAAACGAAACAACAGTTAATCCAGTGAAAGACTTTATCGTCGCCTTCTCCAAAAAAAGTTCGGCAAGTAAAGTCAAACAAGATCATATGCACTTGTTTTTTGGTGTTAAAAGGATTGTGCTTTCTGAATTCGTACCCCCCAGTCAAAGAGTTTGTCAGGCACTCTAGTTGGAGGTTCTGAAAAGACTGCGTAACAGTGTGCGGCGAAAGAGGCACGACTTGTGGTAGACGTCATGGTTTCTCAACCATGACAAAGCTCCTACTCACACAGCCTTATCGGTGCGCCAGTTTTCGATTAAAAACAGCATAATTCCTTTGCCTCGCACCCCCTACACACCTGATCTTGGTCCGTGCGTCTTTTCTTCCACAAATGAAAAGAGATATGAAAGGGCGTCGTTTTAACGACGTGGAAGTGTTGAAGAAAAAAACTACACAGCAGCTCGCTTTGTTTCCAAGAAAGAAACTAACAATTAGACAAGTGTATAAAGTTAAACGAAGAGTATATTGAATATGCTAGTTGTTTGGTAAAAATACAGGCTTTATAGAGAAATTCTGCTTGATTACCCTGTCGTAAGTTAAAGAAAAAATTATTTTGGTAGTAATTTTAAATAACAACACTTTATTTGGTAATTAGCAATAATATGCACATGTCGATGTTTGCTAGTTCAACAGATGTGCTGTCACCTCTATCTGAGAAATGAGTGTACACTTCGTTCATTACTTTATATATTCAGTTAATATTTTATTGTTTTAAAGGTCCACTTTCTTCCTCGTATCAAAGAAAATTTTACACTAACAAGCTTTAATTCATTTTACATTAAATTGCTTTCATTCAAGATATAAATATGTTTAAATAACTGTGTTGGGTTTAATTTTTAAAGGAATCATATAGATTTTAATAACACTGTTTACTACATAAATTTCAAGGAATAACAGCTATAATCAGGTAAATTATTAACGAGCGATTCATTCTCGTCTTCTTTTCAATACAGAAAAATATGAAAAACATTACGTCCCTCTATCGCACAACACACGAATATATTAAATGACAGAACGAGGGCACGTTTTTCTCTCGTTCAATACATTCCTGTGTTGGACGATAGAGGACGCCAATATTTTCTCATTATTTTTCTGTATCTAAAAGCTACGATAAGTCTTGCAAAACGAGTCGTTCGTTAACAACACAAGTTTACTTGATGATAGCTGTTATTCCTTGAAACGTATGAAGTAAACATGATATTATTAATATTTGAATGTTTCTTTTTAACATTAGTTTATTTAGCAAATCGCCGAGATTTAGTGTTTGTCTATATACACTCTGACAACCTTGTCGCCGACTTAGCGAGATACCCTTCTTTTGTCGTTCAATACATTCGTGTGTTGTACGATAGAGGGAGGTAATGTGTTTTTATAGTATTGAATTTATTCAAATTATTTTTCTATTTGTCTCAAAACTATTAGTTCCTCAAACAATCTCTTGTTTTAACATTGTTTAAATGTTTGGTTAAGGAACGTGGTGAGTTGCTAATAGGTGACTAAAAATGATAGTTTAATGAATGTATTTTACGTTAACTCGGCGCATTATATCTACCAGTGTAAGAGTATTAGTTTTTCGTTGCACTCTTCTTTTATAGCTCTGAGAATTTTCCTCCTACTTTCAGACTTTTAATACATTTCTGTTCCTGGAGAATACAATAAAAGATTTTAAAACATTGTACTTGTAATTTACGTTTGATATCCTTGTTCAATTCGCAGTCATAAAATCCACTATATCTTGAAAGTAATGAAAATCCTATCTAATGCACATATATGTATGTATTGTATATATTTCCCTACGAACGATGCAACCTGAGTTTTAGTAGCATTATTATTGATCATATAATTTAGATGTTCATGTCTATAGGTATACTAAGTTTTTATTTCTGTCTCATGACATTTGTTCGGAAAAAGTTTATACAAACGACTGTGTGATTTTACAAAACACTAAAACACTAAAAAGTTGGGGGCCTGTGCATAAGAAGTACTGATAGCTGCGAGTTTTAAAGAGAAAACGTTTGAAAGAGAAAAATAACTTTTTTACATAGTTCCACAAAAATGATATTTTAATTAATTTACTAGTATGGATTTTTTCATATTCTTGCAAAGTTTTTTTTATAAATTTAAAATACAATCACTATTTGTAACAGAATTTAATTTAATCACTGAATGTTGATATATAACCCCTTTCCACATTAAATTTCGTATTCTGTATACGTGTTTCGACAATTAAGTTGTCATCATCAGCAGATAATTAAACAATGTCGCACCTGGAAAACTACGGCAAAATACCTGTACGAAAACAAACTCCGCACACGGACTGTATCGCAGAAAGCCAAAAAGGACACTACGCACTACATACGTTTCAAGAAATAAGAGCTATCATTAGGTAAACTTGTGTTATTAACGAACGACTCGTTTGCAAGATTTATCGCAGCATTTCGATACAGAAAAATAATGAAAAAATATTGACTCCCTTTATCGTACAACACAGGAATGTATTGAACGAGAGATAAAGGCGTCCTTGTTCTACCGTTCAATGTATTCGTATGTTGTACGATAGAGGGCTGTAATGTCTTTTCATATTTTTCTGTATCGAAAAGGTACGATAAGTTCTAGAAAGGAGTCGTTCGTTAATAACACAAGTTTAGCTGACGATAGCTATTATTCCTTGAAACGTATGTAGAAAACAGTGTGTTATTAAAATTTGTATGATTCCTTTAAAAATTAAACTCAACACTGTTATTTCAACATATGTATATCTTGAATGAAAGCAATTTAATGTAAAATAAACTAAGACTTCTTAGTGCAAAATTTTCTTTGGTACAAGGAAGAAAGTGGACTTCTTAAAACAACAAAATTGATTAATTGATTATATAAAGCAGTCAAAGAGGTCTACACACATTTCTCAGAGAGAAGTGACAACACATCTGTTAAACTAGCAAACATCGACATGTACATATAATTGTTAATTACCAAATAAAGCATGTGCGTGTACACAGTGTGCATTTCGGCTTTCAGCGGTACGGTTCGTGTGCGGAATTTGTTTTCGTACAGGTATTTTGCCGTTGTTTTCCAGGTACGACATTGTTTAATTATCTGCTAATGATGACAACTTAGTAGTCGAAATACGTATATAGAATACGAAATGTAATGTGGAAAGGAGTTATATATCAACCTGATTAAGTTAGTCAACCGCAGGCTCCACCAACATCACAGAATTTAACGCTAAAGCATTTAAATTGTTTCGGAAGTCATCTTATTTATTTAAGACAGACGATACAATAGATACGAATTTTGGAGAGACTTGATTAACACTATTTTATTAATCTTTCAGCTTCAAGATGGAACTATTAAAATATGCGTTAATTCTAACCGTAAGTACACTTTTTATGTGAATAAAAAGTGAACTATTTTTAGCTTGTTTTGAAACATGAAAAAAGTGAAGCTACGATTAAGTTCTCATTTTTATAAACAAACTATAAAATCAAAACTGAACTGGGGTCAACTTGTGGGCGCCAATTTCTATCAACTGCGGCCATGAAACAAGTGTATCTGTGGTTAAACGTTACCAAACCAATACATTTGGCGAAGAAAACAGTGGACGTCCAAAAAATGTGACCGCGTATTTTGTATAGTGAATTTAATATGAAAAAAATTAGGTGCAAGATAGGTTCAGATTAGCTGCGTAAGTAGACTGTTCTAAATAATAAATAATAAATTACAAAACCATTGCAAATAGAAAAAGAGAAAAAGTAACTTTATTATAAAATGAATCAGTTTAAAAGTCATTCATATCTTTTATTCTGGTTATTTAATAGACTCTAAAACATTGACATTTTAAGTACAGTTACGAATGTCTTTTCTTCAAACTCTTTAGTAAAACGTAAAATAAACTGTGTATAACTTGTTATTTTAAAATATTTATAGTCCATTAAAACAATAAAGTTAACTTTGGAAATAAACGATTTAACTACACATTTCTCTCGTACGAGCATTCAAAGAAACTGCAGCTTTTTGTCTATTATACCCATGTTTATGTATAATTTAAAGTTTAAATTATACTTCAAAAAGCGTCTCCGAAAATAAAAAGAAACAAAGCAAATGGAAAAAAGCAGTGCAGAAAATAACATTTTTTTGTGTTGTAAAATTATTGTTTATGAACGGAAGTGGGTTGTTTACATCGCATAAAAGTAAGCAATAGCCAACGTAACCACTGCGACGCAACTCTCTTCGCCGCGGATTTATAAACAGATCCGATATCGCTCGGGTGGAGCGGACTTATATTGTCTCAAATGAAATCGGGACCGTTCCTGTCGGAAGTGCCTAATAAATGGGCGAAGTTTATAGGAAACTTTTAATTAAAAATTGATGTGACCGTTATCTCCGTTCGGAGTTTATTACTTTATGGCAGGAAAAATAAAAATACACTAATGGGGTGCCGTTTACGGCCATCGGTTGCGACTGAACTTCAGTACGGTCGAATAGCGCGTGCTTACAACAGACGCTTTGATTTTTTTATTACGATTGCACAATCAGTTACGGTTAATATTTTCCCTTTTGATGTCTTACTTTGTATTTTTTTCAAAATTTTAGAGTGGTTTAGTAAGTTGGTTGCCTGCATTTATTAACAATGACTATTGATTCAATATACACAGTCTGTCGCAAAGAAAACCGAACTTGTTTTAAATAGTAATTTTCAGTGGCGCCATCTACTAAAAAAATTGCGTGGGCAAGGCAGATCTTGCACCAATGTTATGTCAAAATATCATGATATTTGCGTCATTAGAAGCAGAGAAATTGCGCATAAAGTAATTGTGTATTTGGCATTGGTGGAAAAATTAATTTTGAACAATGAGCAAATATTAAGTTCTGTTTTAAACTCGGTTAATCGTTTACTGAAACGTTTAATTTGATGAAACACGAGTGTGTATGAGTGGTATCAACGACGAACATCTTGGTGCAAGAAAATCTGTGGTTACGGAAAGTAACACCGAACTTGTGCGTGAATTTATCAAAAATGAACCAAAATCCTCATTGCAATTCGTGGGAATGGAACTATATATTTCCATAGATTTAATTCATCACATTTTGACACAGCATTTGGGAATGAGAAAGTTTTATGCAAGGTTTGTACCACACAAGCTAATTGAATTCAACATTGTACGGACTTGATTAAAGGCTGGAAAAAGGACGAAAGCTTCAGGTATTCTGTTGTAACTGGCGATGAGACGTGGTGTTACCAACGTGGTCCAGAGATTAAGCGTTAAAGCTCTGAATGAAAGCACCCTAGCGAAGAAAGACCCAAAAAAGGCCGTTTGGAAAAATCAAATGTGAAGACAATGTTGATTTGTTTTTATGATTCGAAAGGCATAGTGCACAAAGAGTTTGTAGCTATTAGTCAAACGGTCAATGCTGTATATTATCTTGCTGTTATGAAGCATCTTTTGGCGAGTATTCGTCGTGGGCGCCCTCAATATCATGAAAATGGCATTGTGGCTTGGATCTATACGTAACAGGTGGCGCAAAAATAACCTTCCGATGTTTTTTGGCTGTAATTTAAAAAAAGAATGAAAAACTTTGATTCTTCTTGTGGATTATTTTTATTTGGTCTTTTAATTTTTTTACATCAAGTCGAGAATATGATGTCATGTAAATGGCCGCCGTCACAGTTGATTGTCATTTGAGTCCTTTTTATGGCATTTTCCATCACTTTGGCCAAAACTTCCGGCGATAGGTCCTCACATTCTTGACGGATATTGTCTTTAAGAGCTGCAAGAGTCTGAGGCTTGTTGATATAAACCCGCGACTTCAAAAAGCCCCACAAAAAGAAGTCTGCAGCGGTCAAATCAGGCGATCTTGCTGGCCAGTGCAAATCGCCAGAACGGGAGATTAGGCGCCCGGGAAATGCATCCTTCAGCATATCGGTTGTGGCAGGTGCAGTGTGTGCCGTTGCACCGTCCTGTTGGAACCACATGTTTTCCAATCCCAATTCATCAACTTGCGGCAAAAAGAACTCGTTGATCATTGCTCTGTAACGCTCACCATTCACAGTAACCGTTTGGCCCGCGACGTCTTCGAAGAAAAAAGGTCCGATGACTTCTCCAGCGAAAACAGCACACCATACAGTGACTTTGAGCGGGTGTAATGGCTCTTCGTGGGTTACACGCGGATTTTCAGTGCCCCAGAAGCGTAAATTTTGCTTATTTACGTACCCGCTAAGATGGAAATGGGCCTCATCACTCATGATTATTTTTGATGAAAAATCATCTTCTTCTTGGTGGTGATTAAGGATGGCTTGAGCGTATGTTAGACGCGATTGGCGGTCAGCAGCTAACAGCTGATGCACCGTCTGGACTTTGTACGGAAACATCTTCAAATCTTGTACCAAAATTCGCTGTAAAGACCGTCGACTGATACCCATTTGCGTGGCACGTCGTCTGGTCGATGTCGACGGCGCTTCCATGACATCCTCGGCTACAGCAGCAATATTCTCTGCAGAACGGCTACTCCGGGGTCTGCCACGCCTGGCAGCATCTCGTGTTGTGCCAGTCTCTTCGAGGCGAGCGGCTAAACGTCGCAGTGTTTCACCAGTAGGCGTTGGACGGCCAGGAAATCTGCGACGAAATTCACGTTGTGCCAAAGTCACCGACCGATTATTGGTCAAATAAATAGCCACCAATATTCCGCGTTCTGGAGCAGTGTAGCGTAATATTGTTTATTAACGTGTATTTCGCATGTGTTTACTACACAAATGTCAAAACAGAACTGACATTAGGGGCCAGTCGCAAAATTTATAGCATTTTCTGATAGGAGGATTACTTTTGCGCCACCCGTTATAAGCCCGATAGTAAACAGCAGTCGACTGTGTGGGTATCCCAAGATGAGCCAAAATCAATAAAGGTTGTTCATGCTCGAAGCGCATCAAAGCAAGTAATCGCCGGTTTTTTTGGGAAAACCCGGTCACGTTGCAACCGTACCTTTAGAGAGTTGTAAAACGGTCAAATCCGAATGGTACGCAACTATTTTTTTGTCAAAAGTTTTTGAAGAAATAAGGAAAACAAACCGAAAACGATTGATTATTCTCCACCATGACAATGCGAGCTGTCATAAATCGGCTCAAACAATTGAATATATGACCGGGCAATAGTCCTGATCTAGCACTCTGTCATTTCTTTTCGTGAAGAATAAACTTCGTGGGTCAACGATTTTCTACGCCAGAAGAGACAGTTGAGGCATTTAAAACTCATGTTTTGGAGATACCACGTTCACAGTGGTAGCAATGCTTTTCGGATTGGTTTAAACAAATTCAAAAGTACATTGATTTTCAAAGAAAATATTTTGAAAAGTAATACAACTATTTTCGATAATAAAAATTTTTTTTGTTTGCTATTCCCGAAATATAAACGGTAACCCTCGTATAAGTAGCGTTAATTTGTAAATGTTTGCAGATTTCATAAATAATAAAATTATTATTATGGAAATACATGAAACATAATGTACAATATTAACATTATGTTTAAGAAAACTAATTCTTGTGTTTAATTACAGGTAGCTAATACACACTCTCAATAATCTTGGTTTTGTATAGTAACGCAGTAGTTCAGTAAATTCTAGAGTCTTTCAAAATGCATCCAACTTTGAATCATTCTTTCAAAGACGTAATTTATGATACTACATATACAACGTTTTAGATGATTAATTAAATATTTATTTATAATCTTCGCTTCAATTGATATCCAGTCTATTCAGAAAAGATCAGTTTTTAATTACATTGATTGAATTTCATGGTAATTAAGCACGACTTCAATGCATGAAATCCAATCCTCCTATTCTTCCCACTCAGTTCACGTTTCCCTCTTTTATAGAAACCAAAGCATCCTTTGACTTAGAGTACTCAAACAACCCTTAATTACGTTGATATAGGAACCTGTTCTTTCGCGTAGAGACCGGCTTTGTGTGAAGCAGAAACGCCGTCACCATCCAGCCAAACGATCGACCACCTCTTCTCTCCAAAACATCCCTCCCGTTATCCCCCGCTCATAATGGTGTAACTTTAAATCTCATCAAACTAAGCTTATATATCATAATGCGATGGCACAAGTAGAATTCGCTAATTAATAAGAGACTCTAGAAGTTGTGCTCTCGTACGCGCAGAGTATTATTATACGACCGAATCATTATTAATTAGCGTGCGCTTGTTGTTTTGAACGCGCGCTACTCTGGGAGTGAATATGAAGCCGTTTGTTCGCATCAAAAGGGTTTTCGAAAACACGTGCATGTGTTCTAGACGGCCTTCCAAATACCGTCTTTAAATTAATGTTAAAAGCAGACAATGCCGATAACGTTATAAGTCATACGAGGTAATAAAATTATTACAATGAAATGCTTAGCTCATAACATTTAGATGATATATTTCATCTCCTTCTTTGAGATGAATTTCAAATAGATGAATTACAACAAAATACAGGGTCCACCTAATAAATAATGAGACCGCTGCTTTACGATTGATTAATTCTTAAATCTCGATCATTCCTACACTACACACGAGGGAAAACCAGTAATTAATGAGCCTGACAAGAGAGGGCAGCACGAGTAAAAATTTTACTAATTTTTAAATCTGGCAATTCTTCAAAGAAAATAATAATAATAATAATATGTTTTCATTACCCAACAGAGAAAACTTCAGCAATGCAAATAATGAAAAAGTTATTCAAATAAAGCTGCACTAAGAAAATCACCATATCAAACAGTGCACCGATGGAGGAGATTAAAGTTCCTAGTCGAGTGCATTAACGGAGCTTTAAGAAGTATGTTGCGTCTTGGCGTTTCCATGTACAGTAGATCATTGAACCTTGACTCCAATCACGGAACTGCGAAATTTACGCCGACTAGTAACTTTGGTTCATCAATTCTCCTAGAGATCAAGCCATCCATAAAAGCTGCACTGACATTCTGTCTCCGTTCTGCCAAGGATTCATGTTGAATTAGAAGTCTTCCCCGGATAATTGCCATTTTCTCTATGCGATAAATATTTTAAAAGCTTCTTCTGTATTCATTCCAATGCATCGCTTTTAATATCTTAAATAGGGTACCATACTACGGCTGCATACTCTAGCTTGCTACGCACAAAAACCCGAAATAAGGAGGAAGTAGTTCCGATATTAGGGAAGTTTGTATAATAAATTCAAGGGTTTTATATGCTTGAAGTCAAAAATAATACCTAAATCCCTTATCGAATCTCTATGCGAAACTAACACATTATCAATGTAATATTCAGACTCATTCCTATTTAGTTTCCATGTATAAGAGACAGAAAAACATTTGTCAATGTTTAAGGAGAGATTAGTGTTGGCGCAATAAATAGAAATAAAGTTTAAGGCATCTTTCAGAAACCCGACGTCGCCAGTTGTAGTTATATCGTTAAATCGTCGGCATAAGCTAGTATTGGGCACTCAATTGTGGTGATGAAGTCATTGATGCAAAAACAAATAAATGTGGTCCGTGATTTGACCCAAATGTCAAAATTTTTATTTATTCCGATCGTAAGTATACTTATTAAAATAAAAATGAACTGTTTTTACTTTGTTTTAAAACACGAAAAACTGGAGTGTGGATCATTGACGATGTTCTTATTTTTAAAGAACCAAGCAATGAAATAAAAATTGAACTAAGAGAACAAATCTAAGTATTAACAAGTATTATATAATAATAATAAAAAATATATTACAGGTTAAAAAAATATGTAACTTGGGAGAGGGTGATCCCCCTCCCCCTAAATCGTCGTTATCAAAAATTAAGTGTTTTATTACTCCAATAGTCAAAATACCCAATACAAAAAAAATGTATAACGAAAACAATAATTAAATTAAATTATTCATTTATTAAATTATTCGATTTTTTGGGCTTACTGAACAGCCGAATAAATTTAGTTTATGTCCGGGGCTTACTATATCAATTACTTTATATTCAAAATTAATTTAAATTTTTATCAAGTAAAGACCAAATCAATCCAATAGTTTGTGTCTTCTTGTCTAGGCTCAATAATTACTGATCCGTCCTCGTATAATTAGAAGATAATTTAACATGGTTCTGCACCCATAATTTGTAAATTATAAAACCTTAATAACACATAATTTTCCTTTGTTTTAGTTTGGGGTAATGAAATATAAATGTATAATCTGTATTTTGCAATAAAAGATTATATAATTAATTTAAAAACTGTATTAGTTATGCGGTTATTAAATTACCCTAAAATTTAAATATAAATATTAATAAATATATAAAAAAAAGTACTTTATTCAGGAGGAACTTAATCATGGGATATATCATAAATTAAACGACATACTCTTAAAAATAAAACGTCAATTCATTAAACATTTTGTAATAGCTTCACATTTTTCAAAATTTCAAGGAAATGCTCAAATTATTCAACATTAAATGACCTTTGCTCACCCCGTATACATAGTAGACAATTATAGGTTGTTTTTCCCAAGAACTTACATTATTTTCAAGGGTTCTAAAAGTAATGTACGGTGGGCAGTAACGGAAAAAAGAGATAGAAAAAAGCGAGAAAACCCTGTAAATTTAAGATGCGAAACTTAGGTTTCCCCCCCTTTTTTTCTTCAGTGTAACAAAGGGAAAACCAAAAATAGAAAGCTAGCAAGAAAGACGATTACGTTCATTGTTCTGTCCAAGAAGTAATTTAATCAAAAGGGTTTTGTAACGAAGGAGGCAATAACTCGTTAAGTCGTAGCTAGATCGAAACTCGTTGAGTTTAACAATAGTTTCATCCAATCGCAGAATGCTTGTATTAGAAAAAAAATCATAGTTTGAGTACCATAATGATGTTACATTAAATCATTAAATTTGTAATAATTACATTATTTAGAACTTATCTATTTCCGCAGCTTATTATAACCTACATATTTGTTAAATTAACACAAGTAATGATGGTATATGCTATTATTAATATTTTAAAATTTAGTAAACTTAATGGACCACTCAAACAATTCTATGCAATTTTTGCAAAATTATATGATGGGTGACTACTTTTTTTAACTTCAAAAACAATTTAATTGGAGATACTTTAGCATCGGTGAATCAATTTCGTTTTTAATGGAAACTTATAGAGAAAATTACAAAAATTCCATTCAATTACCAATTCAGAAATAAAACGATATTAATGCTATTATTAATATTTTAAAATTTAGTAAACTTAATGGACCACTCAAACAATTCTATGCAATTTTTGCAAAATTATATGATGGGTGACTACTTTTTTTAACTTCAAAAACAATTTAATTGGAGATAATTTAGCATCGGTGAATCAATTTCGTTTTTAATGGAAACTTATAGAGAAAATTACAAAAATTCCATTCAATTACCAATTCAGAAATAAAACGATATTAATGCTATTATTAATATTTTAAAATTTAGTAAACTTAATGGACCACTCAAACAATTCTATGCAATTTTTGCAAAATTATATGATGGGTGACTACTTTTTTTAACTTCAAAAGCAATTTAATTGGAGATAATTTAGCATCGGTGAATCAATTTCGTTTTTAATGGAAACTTATAGAGAAAATTACAAAAATTCCATTCAATTACCAATTCAGAAATAAAACGATATTAATGCTATTATTAATATTTTAAAATTTAGTAAACTTAATGGACCACTCAAACAATTCTATGCAATTTTTGCAAAATTATATGATGGGTGACTACTTTTTTTAACTTCAAAAACAATTTAATTGGAGATAATTTAGCATCGGTGAATCAATTTCGTTTTTAATGGAAACTTATAGAGAAAATTACAAAAATTCCATTCAATTACCAATTCAGAAATAAAACGATATTAATGCTATTATTAATATTTTAAAATTTAGTAAACTTAATGGACCACTCAAACAATTCTATGCAATTTTTGCAAAATTATATGATGGGTGACTACTTTTTTTAACTTCAAAAACAATTTAATTGGAGATAATTTAGCATCGGTGAATCAATTTCGTTTTTAATGGAAACTTATAGAGAAAATTACAAAAATTCCATTCAATTACCAATTCAGAAATAAAACGATATTAATGCTATTATTAATATTTTAAAATTTAGTAAACTTAATGGACCACTCAAACAATTCTATGCAATTTTTGCAAAATTATATGATGGGTGACTACTTTTTTTAACTTCAAAAACAATTTAATTGGAGATAATTTAGCATCGGTGAATCAATTTCGTTTTTAATGGAAACTTATAGAGAAAATTACAAAAATTCCATTCAATTACCAATTCAGAAATAAAACGATATTAATGGAAATATTAAAAAACTTTATAAACGAAAAATAAAATGGAACGAAAGAATAAAATTTAATAAGGTGCAACACCTCTTCTAGATCTGATAACCGCTTCTATTCCCAAATTTTATACTATTTTTTGGTGAACATTATCCCACTTGAAGACAACGTCTTATCTCAATTTCTGGAGATTCCTAGGAACTGATCAATATCGCCTTACTAATATTTTTAGAGCAGCTCAAACATGCTTAATTGGATTTATGTCTGAGTTTCGTAGTGGCCAGTGCATGACTTGAATATAGACCACTTGTAAGTAATCCAAAACTTGTCTAGCGATGTGAGGCCTCACATTATCCTTCATGGACCTGAAATTGTCTTTAGATAGTATTGAGCATTAATTGATCTTTGGTGAATTGGTATTAATTTTGTGAGGACGCTAAAGCAAGTACCTCCTCAAAACGTTCTTGATGTTCCATCAAAAGGTTCTCTTTGAGAGATTATGCAGTTATTGTATCTCTTTCCACTTTTCTCTCTATTCTTTCGCGACCATTTAAAGATTTTAAACTTACTATATCTCATTCGAAAACAAAAATCACTTCTAATCTTCAATTGTTGAATTTGCATGATTTCTAGCAAGTATCAAACGTTATACTCTCTGTGCTGCTGTAAATAATGGTCCAACTGCACGCACTCGATCTTAATTGCTCCGGCCTTCTCCTTACAGTTGAAGTGGAAGCTCTAGCGTTTCTGATTGCTTCAAGCTGATTACTGAAATCTATGTTGGTTATTCGTCTATTTCTGACAACTTGCAGTTACAAAAGCCAATCATCTCTAGCCCTTATTAGTCGTTTTCTACCCTAAGAACGTCTTCTCGAGTGCGATACTGTTTCCCTGAATCTTCTAACCATTCGACTGATTGTCGCATGATTACCTCCCAGCAAATTAATTACATAACTCATTGTACGTCCTTCTTCTAACGAACTTGAAGACCTTACACGTTCATCGTTATTTAAATGATGTGGTCGATTCATGGTTTTAAATTTAAACTTTATTAACTCATAATTAAACTTAAATGATGCCTGAACTGTAACTTAAACGACTCGAGAAAAATTGTTTAATTGAATTTGAAATTAACTTTTGGCTGTTTTCACTGGAAATTTAACAATTACTGTGTAGACATAGCTAATAGATTATCAAAGAGTAGTGAACAGCACTATACTGAAATCCCAAGGAGAAACCGTAGAACTGGCTGAACGAGAGATGTTTTCTAGTTGCTCCATGAGATGTCAATACAGTACTGTTCACTGTTTTTTGTATGTTATTTCGATGGATGCTGCGTTTCGCCATTGTAATTGTTGACAAAGTCAGGTAGACAGACGAGTGTTGGATTACCTAAGACGCGTCTCTATCATTACTTTGTCGATAAACATTTGGCCACTAGATTATGTTCAGATAAAATCAAAAAGTTATAGAAAATACAAATTTTAGCAACTATATCAGAAACATTGGGTGGTGTGTTATTTCGAACATGAGTTTAAAATGACATCGTACAGCAGTTTCATTACCAAACTCGTTGATGACTATGTGACTACAGTGAAAGCCTAGTGGATAATATTATAATAAAAATAAAGAAAGAAAATTTATAAAAAACAACTTTCATCATATAACAGAAGAAAGAGAACTAAAAAATGAAAAAAAAACATTAGATTGCTCAGTCGATGCATGGGTTTGTAGCGGTTTCGCTTTCTGCGATTAGAAAGTCTTCCGTTCTCGAAATATATCAAAAGCAAGTTATATAAGTCACTAACCGTCGAATTGTTTGGCCATCCTCCATAACGCCCGGATATAAGTCCTAATGATTTCTTTACCTTTCCGAGAATCAAGAACGGATTGCGTGGTCAAAGCTTCCAGTCGTCAGAAGAAGCAGCCGATGCCTCCAAAAACGCAATTTTGACTGTACCAACAAATAAGCGAAACCACTGCTTACAGAGCAGTCAAAAGTGCATTAATCTTCGTAGAGAATACTTCGAAAAACAATGAAGTCTTTTAAAGCTATCCACTGTTTTATTCCAGTTTTATATGCAAAACTTGAAAGACAACAAATTCAACATTTTTTGCTACTTCTTTCGATATGAGAACATAGTGATTTTAAGTACTTCAGCTCCAGGTTTTTTAATAGTAAAACAAACAATAATATTAAACTAGCTTTTCCGTTTCTTGTTAATGATAATACCATATCCAAAAACTAAAAATTAAATTCTTATATTTTCAATAATTTCATAACAGTTCTGCTATTTAAATTCTAAATCCTAATTGTATCACCCTTTTGTACGTATTTCTATACATGTTACATTAGAATTGAACGGTTAAATAAATAAACAGAAAGGAAGCAGTTTTAGCCCGATTTTTCTCCCTTACACAATAGTTTTCCGCTTGATTACCGATTCACTAAGAAAAACAAGGGCAAAAATCGTATCTGGAAGATCGAGACCTATTCCCCTAATTGAAAAATCAACGCAAGCTGTTTGTTCTTCCGGCCGAGGTTTATTTAACATCGGGCGTACCAACTTGGCGAAATACACAAAGAAAAATAGAAGCTTAACGGACCGGCGTTAGGACGGTTCTCCAACAATTGCCACAGTTTATTTTTACACGAGCTTATTTCGTATTAGCCGTTCATTTTTATTATTTCTGCGGCAGAGTTTTATAAAATAATCATAGTAATATATAAAACAGTGATATTTATTGGAAATTGATATTACTTTTTATTCGCGTTTCTATTATGGTTTAGGCAATTATTCTTTGTGAAACATATGAAATATATAAACAAAATCTACTTGGATGGATTTTTTGGAAAATTTATTTAACGATACACAAAGATTTATAAGCTTTAGATTGGCTATGGGGAATTTGCGTAGATTTCAGACATTTGAGATATAAACTCTACCTACCATTATCAACATTTTTTAAAAATTGCAGAGGCACGTCTTCATAAACATACTTATCCTGTTGTTAAAGTTCTGGCATATTTAATATTTATCTGCGTCTAATATTCAGTAGTATAACAACTTTGTTGACCAAGAAGAATATTCATTATTTTTAAATCAACTTAAACTACCCAGTCGTGTCCATGATACTATATTCTATGCAAAACTGATGAAATGTTACGAGGGAGCGTTTTTATATTCGCGGAATGAGCGGGTTGTAGAGGGGTGAGTAGGCGCATTGGGGGCATGGCCTGTGCAGCGACTCATGATTAGTATAAATACGAAGTTTCATTGTTATTAGACAGTTAGTCTTTGAGCTATCGTCAACCAAGTAACATAATCAGGAGTGAAAAGTGAAATATGGAAAAAATCGAATATCGTGCCGTTAGAAAGTTCCTTACCAGGCAAGGAAAATCAGTCGCGACCATAATGAATGAGATGTCATTGGTTTACGGCGACTCTTGTCCAGGAAAGACTATGGTGTACAAGTGGCATAGTTTATTTAAACAAGGAAGGGAATCCCTTGAAGACGACCCGAGGCCGGGCAGGAGCATTGAGGTGACCACGCCTGTACTTATCCAAAAAGTTGAACAAATTGTACTCGAAGATGCTCGACTAAAGAAGAAACAACTGGCAGAAATGGTTGGAGTATCCGATACAACAATTTTTAAAATCCTACACGATCATCTCTGCATTTCTAAGGTCAGCGCAAGATGGGTGCCGAGAATGCTCACGCCGCCGCAAAAACAACAGCGCGTAGAGTGTTCGCGTGCATTTTTGGACATCTGTAATGAAGACAAGGATGATGTATTGAGTGGAATTGTTGCTGGAGACGAAACTTGGGTTCATCATTATGAACCTGAGTCCAAACAAGACTCCATGCAGTGGCATAAAAAGGGCACAGCACCTCCCAAGAAATTTAAAGTGTCACAATCAGCTGGGAAACTCATGGCAACGGTATTTTGGGACGCGGAAGGAATATTGTTGATTGATTATAAAGATAAAGGTGTTTCTATAACCGGAGAATATTACGCGTCAATATTAGAGCGACTAAAAGAAGCCATTAAAGAGAAAAGACGGGGAAAATTGACAAAAGGTGTTCTGCTTTTGCACGACAACGCGCCCGTCCACAAGAGCCGCGTTGCGTTAGTTGCCCTGCATAAGGTGGGCTTCGAAATTGTGAATCACCCACCCTACAGCCCAGACCTGGCCCCGAGTAATTATTATCTGTTTCCGAAAATGAAAAAAGAGCTGCGGAGTAAAAAATTTACTGCCGATGATGAAGTCAAGGAGGCAGTTTCGGCGTATTTTGCAGATAAAGAGAAATCATTTTTTTATGAGGGTATAAATAAATTAATTGAAAGATGTGAAAAATGTATCCGTCTTGCAGGTGAATATATTGAAAAAGAAAAATAATTTGTTTTTTTTATTTCCACCCCTTGTCCCCCATTCCGCGAATATAAAAACGCTCCCTCGTACAATATTCTTCCTCTAAGCTTGTACAGTGTGAATAGGTATCTCAGCGTATTTATTGCCGTTATGTAACAAAATGCATTTGAGACTACGTTTTGAACTCTCAATGAATGAACGCCAATATGAACCAAGATGTTGTGCCAAGTTAACTTTTAATATCTGTACAAAAAGTAAGTAATTGTCTTCTTAGGCAAAATAACTTTTTCTTTCTTTTGGTCGTGATTTCAACAATTCAGAGGCTTGTTAAGAAAGATTGAAATCTCTTGCAAGATTATCCAGTTCATTCTACGAAAAGCGTTGGGATTGTAATTTGGTAAGCTTTCAAAGTGAGTATTATTTTCTGATGATGTTGATTATAAATCATTTTGTACTAAGGGTTCAGATTATTCTTAGCAGTTGAAACCGATGGAATGTTGATCAATAAGGTTAATATATAACCCCTTTCCACAATTAACTATTTGTAAATTCTGTATACGTATTTCGACAACCAAGTTGTCATCATCAGCAGATAAAATCAAAGTGTCGCACCTGGTAAAACACGGCGAAAAAATTGTACGAAAAATATACTCCGTACGCGATCCGCATCGTTGAAAACCAAGATGGGCCACATCTTGGTTTTCAACGATGCGGATCGCGTACGGAGTATATTTTTCGTACAATTTTTTCGCCGTGTTTTACCAGGTGCGACACTTTGATTTTATCTGCTGATGATGACAACTTGGTTGTCGAAATACGTATACAGAATTTACAAATAGTTAATTGTGGAAAGGGGTTATATATTAACCTTATTGATCAAGTCAATAAACCACAGGCTCCATCAAATTCAATCCGATGGAATGTTGTACGAGACGCTGCAAAGACGTAGCACTTGGATAATCCAATTCAGCTAGATTTTTTCCTTTTGCCCTTTATGTCAACTACAAAACTAATAATCTTCTAGATTATTTTTTGGTTCTCGTCGAATAGTTGGAATTTCAAATTTAAATGCACTTCCTTCAGCGTTTTTCCATAATCTTAATCATTCAACACACGATTTTCAAACACAATTTGATACCCAAAAATTGTCACTTTTATCCAGGAGCATGACGAAATACAGTACATAGGTACTTCTAGCGAACTCGGAAATATTCCTTTTAGAATTTTAAATATATATTCTCCGCAAATATAGCAAAATCACTGAAGGTTGACATACATATAACTCCTTTCCACATTAATTCTCATATTCACACACGTATTAACGCACACGATGTGTACCGTTCAAAGCCATGCGGAATTTGCTTCGTACGGATATTTTGCCATAGTGTTCCAGGTGCGACATTGTTTAATTATCTGCTGATGATGACAACTTAGTTGTCTAAATACGTATACAGAATACGAAAATTAAAATGGAAAGGTGTTATATATAACCACGGTAAACCACGGCGAAAAATACCTGTACGAAAACAAACTCCGTACGCGATCTGTACCGTTGAGAACCAAAATGTACATTTTGGTGATTAAGTTAATCAACCACAGGCTCCATCAAATTCAACTTCCGTAAATAATCTTAACATAGTGACATTGTTTAAAATATGCACGTTAACAAAGAATAAATGCACATAAACGACCAAAAAAGAAAGTGTTGATATAATTGTGTATAAAAAATTTTAATGGTTGATTTGAAAATGATGTTATAAATATGTTTTATCAGCTATGAAATTCGCGATATCAGTCAAAAAAGTAAAATTAAAGTAAAAAGTGGTGAGTCACTCTTTCAATTTTATCAAAACCCTATATTCTTTGTCCACTGTTACTGTTACTGTTTTTTGAAAATTCTTTTGTAATTTATTTTACTTACTAGTTGTAGTTTTGAAACATAGAAGTTAGGTAAGTTTTCAAACGAAAGGGCCTTATTGAAAAATTCTAATTTTAACCGCTTTTTACAACGCATGTGAAATGTAGAAAGTTTTTGAATAAATTTCTATTCTCCGCGCGGGCCACGAACTCGCGATCTCATTCAGCCATGAATGTGCCATCGCCATTAGACCACGGAGACAGTGAATTCGAGTCCTAATTAAAATTTTTCAGTTTAACATTGTAAAAGCGCTTAATTATATGCGGAAGGGCCTTATTGTTTTGATAAAACGCTTATATTCGTAAGAACATCAGAGTTCATATATTGGGTCTAGGAAAAAGTTCGTGGCGTTTTTCCCGATAGATGGCATTGGTTGCCGATAACTAAAGAACAACAAGTCACAGCGACACCACCGACGGCTCGTTTTTTAGATGACCTTCCGAACGTTAGTTTGAGCGTAGAAACATTGTAATCGGTGCAGTGGTTGGAAAGTTATTCGCACTTGAAAATGGAGAAGAATAATGAGAAATTTCGCTATATTCTGCAATATTATTATGATCAGGGGAAGAACGCTGCGCAGGCTTGTGATAAAATTTGTGCTGTGTACGGTGAAGGTACTTTATCGAAATCTGTTGCGCGGAAATGGTTCGCTCGCTTTCGTTCTGGAAATTTCAATGTGAAAGATGAGTCACGCTCCGGTCGTCCAATCACTGAAAAATCTGATGAAATTCTTGAAAAAGTCCAACAAGATAAGCATATCAGCAGTGTCGATATTGGCATGGAGCTAGGCATTGACCACAAAACTGTTTTGAACCATTTACACAAAGCTGGTTACAAAAAAAAGCTTGACGTATGGGTTCCTCATGAGTTGGGCGTGAAAAACATGATTAACCGAATTAACATCTGCGATGCGCTGCTGAAACGGAATGAAATCGAGCCGTTTCTGAAACGTTTAATAACCGGAGATGAAAAATGGATTACGTACGATAATCGGAAGCGTAAAAGATCGTGGATAAAGGATGGTGAGCCGTCACAAGCGTTCGCTAAGCCAACATTGACGCCAAAAAAAGTGATGCTGTGTGTATGGTGGGACTGGAGGGGAATCGTCCACTACGAGCTACTTCCAACTGGTCAGACGATTGATTCTCAACTCTACTGTGCACAACTAGAGAGATTACGCCAGGCGATTGAAAGAAAACGGCCCGAATTGATTAATAGGAAAGGTGTTGTCTTCCATCATGACAACGCCCGACCACACACTTCTTTGATGACCCGTCAAAAATTGAGAGAGTTTGGTTGGGAAGTTTTGATGCACCCACCTTACAGTCCGGATATAGCACCCTCTGACTATCATCTGTTTCGATCTCTGCAGAACTCTCTCAATGGAATTAAGTTGGTTTCAAAAGAAGCCTGTGAAAACTACTTGATTCAGTTTTTCGACCAGAAACCACAGAAGTTTTTGACCGATGGGATCATGGATCTACCAAAAAAATGGCGAAACATTGTCGATAATAATGGAGCATATTCGGTTTAAATGAATTCGTCCACGCGCCATGCGGGGACCAGTTGAATTTTACTGAAAAAACGCCACGAACTTTTTCCCAGACCCAATATATAGAATTCGTATTAAATAAACATACGAATGGTACATCTTATAAACGATATAATTGTAAGGGATCTAATATTTATGTTCAACCGACATGCAGTTTACACGCACGTACCACGAATGCTTTAACCGCCTTGGGATATGTCAAAAGACATAGTCTCGTATAATTATTATTCTGTTTGTACACTACCATCTGCGTTAGATATCAGAGAGAACATTTACTCCACCGTAAAACATACATAATATACCCAAACAGAGAAACTCTCTATTCCACAGTAGGCACAAGGAATGTTACCATCTAAGAATTGTGTGTTGTTCAAGTATCAAATAGTGTGGTTAAAAAAGAACCACTTCTATTTACATTTACTACTTTGTAATTTAATGAAACTAGCTTAATGCATTTTGAAAAGGAAGTACGATGCATATTCATAGTTTCCCTATTTGCTTAACTTTAATATGATATTTACTAGTATTTTGATTTAATTCTAAGCGATATGTTTAAAAATATACTCACTGAATGGAATACTCACAGGATATGAACCCAGAAGAGAGTTCCAAAAGTTGTTACGCAAATGTGCCATGAAGATGGTAATCATTTTTAGGAAACAGAGCAGGGGTTCTCAAACTTTATCAGTCCGCAGCGCACTTACAGGTTTAGTAGTTTTGTCCGGCCGTCCTTGTTACAATATGTGTACAATGACATAAATCAGGCTCAGAAATGAAATCAACTGTTAAGAAGAACCTCACAACGTGAAGTTTGCATTTTTTAAAATTGAATCCCAAGAACTATCAAAGTAAAATATGAAAATATAAAAAAAATATGAAATAAATGTCGAAAACCTGCAATGGCAAGTGAGTTAATGTGATGGGTGAGTTTGTTGTACACCACACATTTTTTCAAAGCGCGAAATAAGGTTTTTATAGGGATTTTTCTCATCCACAATTGCAGCTTTCTCTAAACGACGCGACCTTCTCCAAAAGTTTCAAAATGTGAATGTTACTGGCTTGCAGGAGGTTCAGCTTATCAAATATATAGCAAAAATTCACTAGTTTCAGCAAAACGTGGGATTTTGCAATGTACCTGGAGTTTTTATAACCTTCCTCTTGTAGAGGAAAGTGAATTCCTTGAGTAACTACAATGCACAGAGTAAGACGTTGCCACGTGAAAGCTATCGTGAACTGCAGAGCTTTCTTAAAAATCTAGCGTTTAGTGGCCTAGTTTTATGAATCTTACTGCGTCTACATGTTCTAATACCGAATTTAATTAAGAGCTTATCGACTTTGATGTAAGTGCTTCCCTATAGATGCAATGCGTTCACATAGCAAGCGTTGTTCACCTGCAAAGTTCTTGTCTTTTATTTTTTTATTAATTGATCATTAATATTCTGAGTTATGTGATAGATTCTTTGACTAGTAATGTTATTGAGCAAAAGTACTTTTGAAATTAATTTTTCCGCCGATTCTCCCAGCATAATATTAACCATGCCAAGACCAGCCGGTAGAATAAGCTCTTCTGCGATATCGTGAGGTTATTGCACTTCGCCACTCTATATGCGGCATTAAAAGATGCTAGCAATTCATTGCTCGATGCTGGAGCTTATTTAGTAAACACCATTTTTACTTTTATATCTGAACAAACGACCTGAGAAATTGAGTTTAGAAGAGCACGTGCAAGAAGATAATCATAACATAAGAGCAGATTGTCTACATTTAATCAGAAATATAATCAATTATCGTGAATTAAGTAGCTATGAATTTCTTAAACACCGACAAGGGTCCAATAACATACTCTTGCTACTTTGTTCCTGGAAAAGAAGAATACGCCCGTTAAAAAAGGTTCGTAAGTGTAAGCGGAGGGCGGTGTACCTTAAGATAAGTAGTTAGTTAGACTAGAATACATTTTAAATTATGCGAAACTAATCTATAATGTGCGTTTGGCGTTTAAGGGTTAAAGTTTGATAGGGAATTGTTTCTGTGCGAGTTTTATCGTGGATCCAGGAGCGGCACTGTGATTATTTATCAGCTGATAATAACAATTAGTTGTTGAAGTAGGTATACAGAACACGAATATTATTGGTGGAAAGAGATTTTCTTTATCTTTCTTTAATTAATTCAATCAACCACAGCCTCCATCAAAATTTATTTTAAATAAATGAAGGAAGTAAATATTTAGCATATTTCAGTGTCATTTTTCATCTTCGTAAATTAACATTTAAGAAGCATATTGCAAACAATGAATTGCCTAAATTTCTGCTTAAATTTTTTTCCATATCGTTTGCATATTAGCATATTATAATATATCCAACAAATTGTACTTGCTACATTTATTATAAGTTAAAGGAAATGCTATGAAAATACATTTAGGAAAATAATTCAAAATCGATATTAAGCGAACATGTTATGTATGCGTATTCAAAAGCGAAAACGTCCTGTTTCTCCGAAAAACCCTATCAAACCGTGCTATAGTTTAAGACACTTCGACTGTTTTAGGACGGTGCCCCGTTCTTTGCAAAATTACGTCTATAAATATCAAGATTTGCTGAATTTCTAAGTTCTGTGCAATTTGCTTTCGACTGAATATACTCCGCCTAGGTACAGTAACAGAAAACCATAAATCTTCGCCTATAGTAAGCAAGGGGACAAGGAATTAACAAGGAGACCGACTAAAAACGAAGCCAACAGAGTTTATTTACGTTTCTTACCGCAGTAGTGTGTTATAGCCGATGAAAATTAGTTCTAGCGCTAACAACAAGTGTTATTTATCACGATTATTACTTTACAAGATTGTCAGCCTACAAACGTGATATATCGTTTTACGACTTGGGTTTTTCTTTTACGAATGCGTAGATCAGCAGAAAATAGAAGAGCAAGTAATTATTAAATAAAGTTAGAACCAGTTCATTTGCTGCCTAATTTATACATATAAGGCCAAAATGTACATAATCAATTACATGCACAATTTATAATTTATAAAGAACTTAGATCGTAACGGGTGGGCCATCTATCGGTTTAAATTTGAACCACCGGTTATTTCGAATCTGGCAATACTTATGTCATTCTATTCTATCACAAAATTCAGTATATTATCTCCACTGAACGAAATGAATCGATTTACGCTTGAGCAACGTCGGGATTAATTGGAAATTTATTTCTAAAACAAAGACAATTGGTCGGAAATTGCACGAAAATGTCATACAAAATTTGGTCGCAGAGAAGAACCGCTAGTGCCCGGTATACACAAGTTTTGGTTTCATTGTTGATGCATCAGAACGTGAGCGTGCTCGTACACTGCGTACACCCGAAAATATCGAAGCTGTGGCTGAGAGTGTGCGTGAGAATCCATCAACATCAACTCATCATCGTTCTCAAGAATTGAACATTTCCCGCACCAGTTTACGTCGAATTTTGCGATGACGCCTTACAAAGTTCAATTGGTTCAAGAGTTGAAGCCGCATGACCATCCGCTTCGTTTTCGCTTCGCTGGATGAGCGAACGAGAAACTGCAGGATGATGTCGATTTTGCCAAAAAAATCATCTTTTCGAATGAAGCACATTTTCATCTTGGTGGGTACGTTAACAAGCAAAATTGCTGTATTTGGGACTCAGGAAACCCACACGTGGTCTTACAGAAGCCAGTGCACCCATGACGAGTGACCGTTTGGTGCGGCTTGTGGAGCGAAGGCATCATTGGCCAATATTACTTTGAAAATGAGGATGGCGCTACCATTACGGTCAATGGAGACACCTATCGCACCATGATGACCGATTTATTTGTGCCCACTCTTCATGGTATTGATGTAAACGCTGTTTGGTTTCAACAGGATGGTGCAACTTGCCACACATCTCATGCCACAATCGATTTATTGCGTAAAACATTAGATGGCCATTTAATTAGCCGAAACGGTGACGTCGGTTGGCCGCCAAGAAGCTGCGATTTGACACCGTTGGACTATTGTCTGTGAGTCGTCGTTAAAGACAAGTGTTATGCCGACAAACCAGAGACAATTGAGCATTTGAAGGCGAACATTCGTGATGCTATTGCCGAGATGTTTTTGTTTTATTGCATTTTTAAATATAAACTTTTAAATGGCCCACACGTTACTATACACTACGTGGTGGTACTGTTAATCGAAAATCTTAATTTGGGAAACTTATATTTAGTAGTTTTCTTCCTGTCGTTAGTATTAAATTTTGGCCTAATATACGAAATATCCTGAGGGAATTTAATGGACATATTCCGTATTACAAATCAGCAGTATTCGGATGGCTTTAAAAGCGAGTAATATTAAATATTCAGGCCCTGAATACGTTTTTCTCGATAAACATGTGTCATTATCATGACAAAAAACAAATAAAAACCGAAAAAACACTGTTCATTAAAAATGCGCGAATTCTCTCTTCGAATCCGCGAATGAAACGCAAAAATAAAATTTCCTCGATTTAAATGACAACTGGTCGGCTTTAGCCTAAAGCATCCGAATCTCACTGGAGCGCGGTTTTTATTGCCGCTCTCTCAACACGTAGAGACTATTTATTTTTTCGTCCCAGAATCCAGGGTCTGGCATTTTCGTGCCTCCCCGTTGCCTCCCGTTTTTTTACAACTTTATGACAAAACTTTTCGTGTCTTACACGTTGGTGTTTAGTTTTTTTTTTGGACGGTTTTTCTTGTGTCATTTCTCTTCCTTTATTCTTCGTCGTCGGGCGTAAAATACGACTTACTGGGTGATGTGGTTTCATTTCGACGACCAACGGTATTAAACCGAAATACGGGAGTCCTTTTTAAAAATGGAACGCATGTAAAAGTCAAATTTAGGATTCCGAATGATCTAAATTTTATACGAGAACACCTAGGACAATTCCGTCCAAGAGGGAATAGGAACAGAAAAGTCGCTTCATTCTGACATTAAATTTTGACGAATATTGAGTTCTTCACCGAAACTTTTTTTGTTAAATTCTACGTTATTTTACCTAATTATGACATATTACTTGATATTAAAAATACCTATACCAAGACGCTGTATGTATTTCCCAATATCAAGTATAAAATATAACACATATAGCGCTGGTTTTACAACCAGCTTTATTACAAGAACGTAGAGAATACAATGGAAACAGCTAACTCTATCCTTATGCACACTGATGTAAAACCTTTGTTTACTACAGCTAGTACTCCCTTCGGGCAAATTTTCCTCTTGTGGAAAAACAAATTAGCGATTATTTTTTTTAAGATTCTTTTAGAGAAATGTACTTTTATGACAAAAATAGGTTTTGCTTTTAACGCGAATTAACTTCCTCAAGTTGTTATTTATAACCTCATTATCGAACGTGTATTAATTAAATTATTATGTAGATTTCACTCACCTTCTCAAGAAACTTTTCACTTAACCCATATATCTATAGGTTAGAGCTTGGACTGTACGCAGCTAATGCTAAGGCATTATGCATCATAAACTGTGTTAAAAAATATTATTATAATTGTTATTATTATCTTTGTATTTTGAAGTTTGAGTAGGTATTCAAAATAAGAGTTTTTTGCACTATCTGGAATGAGCTCAAGTACTTTAAGACTTTCATGGAGTCGCTTAAAAATTATTTCAGTGGTAGATATTGTAATTAATACGATTTTAACCTGTTTCTAGGCGAAATGTAAATTGCGTCTTATGTCAAAATCTTAGATAAATTGAGTTCCACGATATATGTGCTAAAAGTATGTAGGTTACGTCCCAATGTCACAGATAGGATGTGGAAATTCCGTTCCAATTGCTTGCTTCAGTTATTGCCAATATCTATCGACATACACTTATAATACAGTTAATATATAAACAATTTAGTTAAACTGACTTTATTTCATGAACTATACGAATAGATAATAATGCTAGTCAATTATCTATTAAAATTAGCACATTCATATACATAGTTTATCGCAGAGAAAACCGAACTTTTTTAAAATAGTAATTCTTAGGCGATAATCAGTTACTATCAATACTAAAATTAATAAATAAATAATTACTCATTACTATCTGCTTCTGGGTTTCCGGGCTGGAACCGCGTCACTAGTATATCTGCCGACGTTTCGTAGTTCAGCCCTGAAGATGTCCCATACAAATGGGTACGAAACGTCGGCAGATATACTAGTGACGCGGTTCCAGCCCGGAAACACAGAAGCAGATAGCATGGACCACGACCGCGGAAGTCTACGTACCAAATTAATTACTCATTATTTTAGTGTTTCTTGTGTTGTTGACGTAAGAGTGCCGCAAGAATTCGTTGTAGTATTGTGTCATTAGTATGCCTTCCAGTGCTGATTCAGTCATACTCCTACGGCGAGGCGAAAATATGTTGGTGTATTTGGAAAAGGAGCGTTCTGCGTCTAATGACGTGACGTTCGCGAATTTAAAAAGGACGTTCGCATCATATTCGCACTCTTGGTTTTCAGTTAAACTCTTATATATACGCACTATATTTCGAAAATCGTGATTCTTATTTGTAACCGCACACAATTTATCGGCTGTTAATCTTGTGATACTATCTGTTAGATTTCATAACGAGGCTTTGAGGCAATATACTATATTTAGCGCTTCATGTAATGATGGCTTGGTATTCTCTAATTTGGAAATAGTGTCTAAAAGAATTGAATAATTTTCGGAAATTTGCCCTATTTGAGTATGGATTTTGGTATCTGAAAACAGCCGCTGACTTAATATAATTGCTGAGCATCTTGCGGTTTTAAATTTAAAATACAAGATTTAATAACGTGTAAAAATTTCTTATAATATAAAACAGCTTTAAGTTTAATATTATTGTAGTGAATAATCCAATTGAACTCTAAGTTCAATACTTATTAAATTTATAATTATTAAAATTATTAATATCGTATAAAGTTAATGTAAAATGTGTAAGTTAACAAATTATAAATCTAGATTTTAAAAACAGCCCTTCGTATTTGTTCGTGTTTAATCGTAATAGAAAAAAATTTCTTTAAACTTACCAAACGGAAAATAATTACTGGAAATCAAGTCTCATTTATAGAGAGGACGGTCCAATGGTCAGAAGGTCACACATTGACGAAAATTATTTATATTTTGAATAACAAAAGCCGTGTGGTATCTAACACTATTGTTAATTGATAGTTTTCGGTTACACCTTTTGTAAACTGAAATAATGCACCCACATTTGCATATTTCGTATATCACTTTCGAAAAGACTCGTGGTGCTGTTACCCGTAAACTAACTATGCACAGTATTTTGGCGAACGTTTAAAATCGTAAGAAATCATCGCGCGATTATTTTCTGGAATAAAATCCATTTAGTTTCAAAAGAACGCATTTCACGAATGTTTTAAATTACCTCGCGACTAAACAAGGAATAATTTGCGCGTCTTGTCAAATGTCATGCTATTGACGCCTAATGACATCTAGTGGGAAGTATTTCAAACTTTCATATGAATAGTACCATGTTTCGAATTCTTATTTACAGTAGTAGCCTGTGATTTTAATACAACGTAGGTGATGTTGAAAATATTACAATGCTATTGTATTTGTATTGTTATTATCATTACAACTGTCAAAATTCTACTTAAAAATACCTTTCAATTCATCAACTTTACATTAGCTTTTAACCGAACAGGTGAAAATTGTGAGGTCTTAGAGACTACAGATTAAAAAGAACAATTAAACCGAACATTAATTTATTATTTTATTTATAGTAAAAACAAATGTATTCCCTTCACAAAATTTCCCATCTCGTGAAAACCGGCTATTGTGGCTCAGGAATGTCCAGACAAGCCTGTTTAAACTTATGTATGCGTTTTGGAGATTTGATAAAAACTTTTTTGGTAGAAACTATAAATTGGTCTACATTCAGATAAGTGTGTCTAATAAATTCAGCTACAAGATGACATGCATGGAGCAATTGAGGATAAGATTGTTTTAGTAACTTTCCAGATTTAACAACATTCGAAGCAGCATCTGTAACCAACACTACAATTGGGTTGCCGATATATCGAACTTTCTAAAGGTATGTTTCCTAGTTTCTACTATCCTTTCCGCGTCTCTCTTCTGTAATCTTCTTCTTCTACGTAATACTATTCTTTCTTGCATCCGATGTTTCATCTACCGTCAGCCTTTTTCTTTGATCTTTTAACTCCGCTTTTATTTGATCCATAATCGTGTTTTTCTCCCTAGGAAAATTATACTGTCATTGACTTCTTGTTGGCAATTTCCATTCCGGAACATATTTCCCCAGAAAGTTTCGAAATTCTTTATTGCCTACAATATTTTGAGGAATGTCGCACACACTTAACATAAAAATAAAGTCATATAGAAATTTATAATATGGTACATCACGTTGCGCATTTAACCGGTGTTGTTTGCTATTAACATGTCTTTTGCACACAAAAATACTGTACAGTAAAATGTTGATATCGCAAACAATGCATTTAATACGTGCCAGTTTATTTTAATGTCGAAAATCGGTTAAGAAATCTATTAACACTCGTCGAACATAACAAAAAACGCCGTCGATTCGCCAACATAACTCTAATCCGGCATTCATACACATAGCATACGCATATGTATCTCGACTTCGGGTATATCCGACCGCTTTCGAAATATCATCGCCGCCAATGAGTGGGCACTCATTTCTGCAGGCTTAGAGCGGAGTACGTATTCGTCTATTATTCATCGTGATAACGTAGCTATCCATTTGACAAGCCGAATACATACTTCGCTATTTCGTTCGTTTGGACGAGAAAGGGACTTGATATTTTTTCATTCTTTGCTACATCACAAAATGATACAAGTATAAACACCGAAAATAAATTCATTAATAATATCATAGTTTACCTGATGAGAGTTGGTTACTCGAGGCGCAGTATTATTAACATTAGAAATTATTCGCATACAATATCGGTAATTGCTAAAAAAAATAGATTTCATCGCCTGTTAGAGTTTTGAAAATAATTCGTTTACTGGTACTTATGTATTTAATTAGATTTTCATAATGCACGAAAATTTTTAACGTTCCCTCTCGTGACAAATTTCTTTATTACTACCAAGCTCATACCAAAGGCAGTCAGTTCCAACTAATATTTTCGTCCATCCTTGTTTCTTATTATTTTGAGAAGGCTGACCACATCTTCTGGAGTATCGATCTTCTGTATGTTCATTGTCGTTTAGCGAAATACAAATATAATCACTGGAAACGTTTTCACGAGACGTGTTTTTAGGTAAGAGGTGTTTGAAAGTAAAAACTAAACAAAAGAAAATTTTCAAAAACCAAATTTATTTTCAGATTCTACATACATACATTTCTCTATTTTCAACATAGCTACCAATTTTAGTTTAATCACTTATCAAGCCTTACAACTAGATTTTGGATACCCTCTTCATAGAAACTTGCCACCTGCTCCGATGGCCAAGATATCACGAGCGGTCCAAAACTTTCCAACCAAAAGAGTCCAATTTTCATCTTTTGTGTTGAATCGCTCTGCGTAGCTTTCGCAGAGTTTGGCCGTAAGTTACCGCATTTATAGTGGTGGCGGGCGATTCGACAATCTCGAACATTTTAAAGACACAAAACAGACCGTACAGGTTACCTACACAGCTGCAACTGAGTACAGTTGTTCCCAAGGAATGCCGGGACACGACGCAGGCACTCGTTGTGGCACGCGCACCACCTATTAGTGTATACAACAAAACGGACCATACTTAAAAAACACGCCTTGTATTCAATACAAGTCAATTTAAAATTCCAAAACAGTGTAACTCTACGCCGCTACTATTAAAATATAGGAAGAGGCTAGACGAATGCATATAGTAAATATTATGCAATGTTTTAAATTTAGTCCGAATCCACAATGACGCGAATAAGTTTCTTCCAAACAATCGAGAATTTTCATCTGATTACGCCTGAAATATTCTACAAAATAAATTTGTATTAATATTCCACCAAATTACGAGGGAGCGTTTTTATATTCGCGGAATGAGCGGGTTGTAGAGGGGTGAGTGGGCGCATTGGGGGCGTGACCTGTGCAGCGACTCATGATTAGTATAAATACGAAGTTTCATTGTTACTAGACAGTTAGTCTTTGAGCTATCGTCAACCAAGTAACATAATCAGGAGTGAAAAGTGAAATACGGAAAAAATCGAATATCGTGCTGTTATAAAGTTCCTTACCAGGCAAGGAAAATCAGTCGCGACCATAATGAATGAGATGTCATTGGTTTACGGCGACTCTTGTCCAGGAAAAACCATGGTGTACAAGTGGCATAGTTTATTTAAACAAGGAAGGGAATCCCTTGAAGACGACCCGAGGCCGGGCAGGAGCATTGAGGTGACCATGGCAGCACTTATCCAAAAAGTTGAACAAATTGTACTCGAAGATGCTCGACTAAAGAAGAAATAACTCGCAGAAATGGTTGGAGTATCCGATACAACAATTTTTAAAATCCTACACGTCCAGCTCGGCATGTCTAAGGTCAGCGCAAGATGGGTGCCGAGAATACTCACGCCGCCGCAAAAACAACAGCGCGTAGAGTGTTCGCGTGCATTTTTGGACCTCTGTAATGAAGACAAGGATGGTGTATTGAGTGGAATTGTTACTGGAGACGAAACTTGGGTTCATCATTATGAACCTGAGTCCAAACAAGACTCCATGCAGTGGAACAAAAGGGGCACAGCACCTCCCAAGAAATTTAAAGTATCACAATCAGCTGGGAAACGCATGGCAACGGTATTTTGGGACTCGGAAGGAATATTGTTGATTGATTATAAAGATAAAGGTGTTTCTATAACCGGAGAATATTACGCTTCAATATTAGAGCGACTAAAAGAAGCCATTAAAGAGAAAAGACGGGGAAAATTGACAAAAGGTGTTCTGCTTTTGCACGACAACGCGCCCGTCCAAAAGAGCCGCGTTACGTTAGCTGCCCTGCATAAGGTGGGCTTCGAAATTGTGAATCACCCACCCTACAGCCCAGACCTGGCCCCGAGTGATTATTACCTGTTTCCGAAAATGAAAAAAGAGCTGCGGGGTAAAAAATTTACTACCGATGATGAAGTCAAGGTGGCAGTTTCGGCGTATTTTGCAGATAAAGAGAAATCATTTTTTTATGAGGGTATAAATAAATTAATTGAAAGATGTGAAAAATGTATCCGTCTTGCAGGTGAATATATTGAAAAAGAAAAATAATTTGGTTTTTTTATTTCCACCCCTTGTCCCCCATTCCGCGAATATAAAAACGCTCCCTCGTACAATTGAAATTGTAATGCAGGAAACTTCATGCTTGAAAATGATAGTTTTCAGTACGAGGGTTTCTCCTTGTTAATATTTACTATAATTTATTACAGAAATATTGGTTTTAAATTAATTGCTTTGATAAGGAAATTCATAAGCTAATATTTAACTAAACAATTGGTGTTGTGGAAAAGTTCCTTTCATACCAATTTCAAATTCACCTTCACGGGCATTCCACGGCGACGTGAATGTACATAGTTTAGCATATTTGAAAGGTTGACCTCTTTTTAGATTCTCATTCCTACAACATTCGCACCAGCGCGTAGGTATTGGTATTGTAAGGTCTCACTAACCCAACCGCGTTCTTCACGTTCCCAGGTAGTTGTAGGTGTAGCGAACACACCGGGGGATCATTAAAGGATTCACCACTTGCTCGTCGGTGGCCCGAGGATTTATTACACAGACTGATGGAGGGAAACACAAACTCAATTCGAATTTTGCACGAGATCCTCAACACGTCCCATCGCCTGAACCTATCCTTTACCCTTACCTCTGCTCCCGTTCCTTTCAGAGATTGGAAAACGAGAACATGGACACATTTATAAAGTTCAGAATGACGTCGCGTATAATAAAACAGTGGGGTTAAGTTCGGAAAGTTGTTCTCTCAAACTTAGACGGTGTAAGTTTCGCTTTCAAAGATTCCTGTTCTGCGTGCCAATTTCGCTGATAAGGGCTGAATTTTTAATTAGAATATTTCAGTAGATAATAGGGAATATTACAATGACTCGAAACCTATCCTGAAAAACGAAAGTTAACGCAAGTTCTAAAAGATTTAATTCGATTATTAATTAATTACTTGAAAATTACTACAGCTTTTTCTTCAGTGTTTTCGTGTCTTCATATCTGTATGTGTATTTACGTGCATAAGCATTTGTCTCGTATTAATACGGGTGGTCTCCACTTCGGATCTTCTTTCACCAAATGCGTTGATTCGTGCGCTAATTAATTATTCACTCTCGAATAATAAAAATTAACTAAACGTTGCCTATCGATCTCCGCTTGCAAGGATCAATATATCAAATTTTCGCGATGAACCCAAGCCACCATAGTAGATATCGAAACTGATTGGTACACCTAATATAAGACACATTATACACTCTGATTATTTGGCAGAAATAACCTGGGAGGACTCAGCTCCTACTTTGTACGCAATTCTCTTGATTCATTAGAATTATCTGTATATTTACATAAATACAGATTTTATTACACACTCTACACAAAATGGGGTTATCCCATTGTCCGCACACCGTTCCTGCAGACGGATAATTGCTTAATTATATGCACGTGACTCACAATTGCACACACCCCGTTCATTACTTATTAGTGCACAGCATAAACAGAGACAATACACAAAATATTGTTTTCAGAGGTTAGTACTTTATTATATGATATTAACATCTTCTTTGTTTCGTTTTATATTCAATTGTTATATATATATATATATATATATATATATATATATATATATATATATATAAATTTTGCTTCAAGGTACCAGTCATAGTGTCTCATGGTACATTAAACATATTACATCTTGGAACAAATGCAAAATGATTAAAAAGCAAAAGATGTCGAAAGGTCAATGTGCATTCAAGCATTGTAGCCACGTATGATTATTCCGAATATTATTCCTCTTCTTAATGTAAATTTTAATGTCGTTTCTAAGTTAGTTGCTTTTAGGAAGAAAATTTTAAAATATGTTCCAAAGTACAACATTCCCATCTACTAATTAGATGACATTTCTATCCATATACATACACATATACAAACACTAAGAGGGAAGATTGCAATCGTAAATTAAAGAAGAAAAAAGTCTTTCTTTAGTACTAAAAACAATACGTAAATATTCTTCTTTTTTCTTTCTTAATATACTGACATTCTAAAGTTAATTAAAACGATGAAGCATTTCCTTTAATTTACATTAAAAGTACTTCAAATGATTAATAAAAATAACATACCCATATTGTGCATACATCGATTCATTAAGGTTCGAAACAACCTGTTCGTATAAAGGATTGGTTTCAGATCCTTTATTCACACTTTCGTTTAATGAACGTTCCGAATCATTGGATATTTCCGGTGAAATTAAATTTCAACAGATAATGGGATTTAATTCGAGTGATTTATTGTATTACCGACGATTGTCACTTACTTTCACGCCGACGTTTTGCGCGCCGACAGCGCAGGCGGTAAAAATTTGATTTTGTAAACGTGTTTCTATTAACGACGTCAAAGCTTTTTTCCGAAATTAAATTGTCGGGTTTTCCATTCGGATCACCTTTTTTTTCCGCCACACTGTCCATCTATGTGGCGTATTTTGATTGACACATTACTCGTTGTGTACGGTTTCGCAAATGGTCATTGAATTAAATTTGGTGCGTTAATTCTACATCCGATGAAAAGAAAATTAATACTAATAATTCGCAAACTGAATACTCAAAGAATATTATGTAGTTGTAAATTATGTTTGTTCAAAAGAGGTCATTAAAAGGGAAGGAACCATATACAAATATTGAATCTTATAGAAAATTTCCATCGTAATTTTTGGATTATTTGCACTTGTATTACCAAAACACTAGAGAGTCAATGATTTATTTAATGCCGACATGTTGAAATCGCATGTCGTTGGTGTCTATATCATCCAATTCAGGTCAAAAGAAGTTGGTAATCACCGACCTATAGCGCTCGCCGTTGACGGTGAAGCCCTGACCAACGTCGCTCTCAAAGGAATATGGACCAATGACGCCGCCAGCCCAAAAACCACATCAAACAGTGATTTTTTCGTGATTCATTGAACGCTCTTGGATCTCATGTGGATTGGTATCGTACCAAATACGACAATTTTGTTTGTTGACATAGCCATTCATCCAGAAATGGGCTTCATCGCTGAACATGATTTTTTAATGAAAATTAGGGTGTTTCCAACTGCTCCAGGGCCCATTCAGCGAACAGACGTCGTTGTCTATGGTCGTTTGCCTTCAGCTACTGGATCAGTTGAATTTTATACGGGTGCAGGCTCAAGTCACGACACAAAATTCGCCAAGTTGTGGTGTGCGACAGGCCGATTTCTTGTGAACGACGCGAAATCGACTGCCTCGGATTCTCCTGCACACTCTCACAGATAGCGGAGATGTTTTCGGCAGATCTTGCGTTTCGTCGTCGTACGGGTGTTGGTTCATTGTTTACTGAACCAGTGGACTCAAATTTATCCACCACACTGCTAATTATTACGGTGACCGTGAAGCGGGTGAAGCGCGCAGAACGTTACCCGAACAGAACACCCATTTCGATAAAAAAAATTATCATATTCACGTGTTGTTGAACGCTATATTCATCCATGATGATTTGGCAAAACAGACTGTATAAATGACAGCCAATTCAACACATATAGCTTCAACAGCATGGCCGCTATCAATTGTCAAATTTCGGAAGTTCCTATTGGAAGACCCGTTATGTATATGATGACCAACAACCTTTTGAAGGACTAAAACGACTCAACCATTAAACAAATTAGTATTAGCTCATGAAGGCTAATGCCCTGAATGAACAAATTGCAAATCCGATGTTGATACGAAGATATTTTGTGACAAATTTGTCGTAAAAAGCTTTTAATTGAGTACAATGTTGTTCGCGATCATGAACATCTTCCTGCGCAGAGAGAGTATTTTTATTTTCGAATGTGGTGTTCATGCAGAACGGTCTTTATAATAATGGTATGTAAACAAAACTAGCAATCGGAGTCATGTCTCATTCATAACATAATACGAAAACACATTTTATTTATAGCAATGCGTCTAATGTAGGAACAATTATTTCAGTTCCAATTCAGAATAATTATATTCATTAATAATTTAATAGAATTTCGAGATAATTTATAAGATAACTATTCTGATAATACGATTTTATGAATAATGTATATGTAAATAATAAATATATGTTTTTGTGTAAATATAATGATCTTATTTCTTAGATTCAAATGTTATTTGTTATTTTTAGATTACGTGTATTGATGGTATCACAAGGTAACATAATCTTCTGTTATGATTTTGTTAGAATATAAAATATTTTCTTCCGCAAAAATTGTTCCTGACTTAATTTCTACCAGACTTCCGGCCCTGTGCTTGTACAACCGATAACAAACCATGATTGATAATGTCAGATATTTAAATAGTTCATTAAATATGTACATAAATAAATTTCCATTATCGATTTTACAAATTATATCTATATTTATATTTAGTACACCTATTACACAATCAATAAAATTATAAAATTGTATGCTTATTAAGATCAATAATCATCTGACCTGCAACGAGTGTGTCGAACACTTTTAAGACAATAAAGAGAATACTAATCAACCGCCAATTAGGAAGATTAGAATGACCATTACATTTTTGAAATGTGATCGAATAATTGCACACTTACGAGACGATGCAAATCTGTTTCATTTCCATGTTTTCAATTTTATAAAATATTCAATTAAATATATACCTTCGTAAAGGAAAAAGGTTTGTCAGAAAGGCTACGGTAGTTAGAGTATATTAGTAGGCACCATATACGTCTGCAATGCAGATTGAAAGTTGAGAAAGTATTGTATTTGACAACACAGCACGACAACTATGTAATACTGTACAAAAAACGATCTTGTGGATAGATTCAAAACAATAAAAAGCGATTATAACTCTTTGTCTATTGTAAACGGAGTTTTATGACCCTTATAAAAGATTCTTTTCCCAGTAATGGGTCACCGTTAAGGTTGAACAATTCCCTAGGTAATCAGCAGGAATTTTAGGTAGCCTACATCATGTCAGTGACGAAAAGATGCCTCGCAAAGGCATTGTTAATTACGAAGAGTATTAGTAAAGTATTCCCGGCGCTATTGCGACCCTGGAGGTTTATTTAATATTAATCATTACTTATTTTACGTCAGCTTCCTGGTAATTACTCAAGTGAAATTTAAGCTTTCATTCTGTTAATATAATTTTAGCACATTGGGAGAGCTAAATAAGAGAAACCGAAATCTTCGCCTCTCAGATACTCAACAAAACACGAACGAACGTTATGTGATAGTGCATTATAAGGAGCAGTAAATTCTCTGAAACTACCCTCCGTAAGAATTTTATTTTCTAAAGGTGAACACTGGCGATAACACGTTTCCGAGGTATTACAGCTTTAATCTATTCAAGTACATAGAAACGACAGACAGGGCGACACCCGACTAACCAACCATCCCAAACCAATGTAGATAACTCGGTTAGCCTGGATAAGCGAACCTTTAATAGTGACCGCATTTCTCTTTTCATCAAGGTGGTGTACGCCAGGCGAGATGAAATCTCCTCTTGCCCGCGGTTAGTTACGACCCTCAAGGGCCCCTCAGATCGGGTGAATCACGAAGTGAAAAAAACCGCCTCGTAAATCGGAAACGGAAACGGAGGCGGCGGAAGCTGATAGGGCTCCCCTCGAGGCGGTGGTAGTAGTAGTCGTACGTTTCCAACTCTGCGACCGAGATTGTCCGGCACCCAATCGACTCCAGGTTCTAATCTTCAGACGTGCCGGAGACACCCATAAGCTAGGTAAGATCTAATTTACCCCCGCAATCTGTAGTAATATATTTTCCGACCCCTGTTTGGAAAGATGGTGGCCGTAGTATCTCTTAGTGGGCGGTGGAAACTCGGTCGGCGAGGGAACGGAGGGAATTCGTACCACCGCCGCTATTTACTGCTCTCGGTTCCGAACTTGACTTGACGTATTCATAGTCATTATTCGAGTTTTCACCGCTCTATCGTTGAGCCAACGTTTCTCACCAGACAGATCTGTGCGTGCCACTTTTCGGACCCCAATAAATATTCAGTGTTTTAAGGAAAAAGGGGTGAAAAATGAATTATTTATTGATGGCGGTTTTAAATATGGAAAAGAGTTACAAAATTTATAACACATTATGCCTATTAATATTTAATAATAGCTGTTATGAAAATTTTTATTCCACTAGAAACTCATCAAGTGCAATGGAAGTTTATATAAAGTAGTAATTCTGAACTAACATTGTGTTTTGCTAAATTTTCTTAATCAACCACAGGCTCCATCAAATTCAACTAAATTGTTTTAGTTAAGTTAATGCTCCACTATAAAGTATATATAATAACTATTATACTCTCGATGTTTCTCAATCAACTATGTAACAGGACGGCGCTATTCGCTCGTTTATATTATTGCATCTCATTTTATTTTTTACCTTTCTTCGACTTCTTGTCAAACTGCTAGTGTAATCTTTATATTTTCGCTATGTAAATATACAATAGTGTGCATAATTTCCACATTAATTTTTGTATTCTGTATACGTATGTCGACAACTAAGTTGTCTTCATCAGCAGATATCGGCTAATTTATGATTAGAGTACAATTTCCTTAAAAAATACAGTACAATTTTCTTAAAAAAATATAATATACAGTATGAGTTTTGGCTTTCGACAGTACAGGTCGTATACGGAATTTGTTTCGTACGCGTTTTTCCCGTAGTTTCCCTACGATACTGTGTAACTACCTGCTGATTATGACAACTTATTTGTCAAAATACGTATACAGAATACAAAAAATAATGTGGAAAGAGGTTATATATCAACCTTAAGTGTTTAAAAAGAAAATTTCGTATGTTTATTTTGTTTTATCAACCTAATGTGATTAAAAAGAAAGAACTTCATTTGTTTATTTGCTATAAAATCATTTTTTATTTTGGCTTTCTTTCGGACAGGATTAGCATAAGTTATCCACCACTGAGATTGCTGTTTGGATTGAAAATCATAGTAATGGAGGAAGATTTCATCAACTGTAGCAAATCTTCATAAAAATCCACTTGGTTCTTTTTAAACAGAGCTCGCGTTCATTCACGTTTTTTCAACATAATTCTCGTTTCCAATTTAGCATTTTTCGCTAGTGGTAGACATATTTTTGTCATGCCCAATACATTAATACATTGGTGTTTAACTTTATTACCTAGGATATTAGGTTATGTAAGGATTTTTCTATAGTTAGAAAAATTAGGAAATAATTCGCAAAATATACTTGAAAAAATAATTTAATACGTTGGCAATCGCAATGATTATTAAAATTAATACATTCCATTCAAATTTATTACATAATTCTTTTTCTCCCAATAAAGACAAACTCTCTAGGAGTGTAATATATCTTTCTGGATTAAATTTAACTGTCTAATAGAGGAAACTGAAATTTACTTAAATCAAAGACAAAAAACCTATGCGAGGAAGGCACATCAACATCGGTTCGTTATAAAAAATGCATCGTCTTTCCTTCTTAAATCCAGCAATCGTCCTGGAACGGCAGAACAATTCGAAACCATTTGCGTTTCAATTAAACGGACAAACAATAAAAAAACTCCATTTGATTCATTTCAATCAAGACGACTCGACAGAAGAACTAAAATAAGAAGCGAAACAATTGATTTTCGTTTTTTCTTCGTTTTTTTCCCTTACTGTCGTTGCCTAAGTCGTCTGACTTATCGCTAATACAAAAAGGAAAATAAAATGAACAAGAGAACCGAGACAAAATTAAAAAACTGTTTTCGTTAAGTGTCAAATCGAAAGAAATGCCTGTCTAATTTTTTTTTTGTAAAAGTTTCGCTATCGAGTTCATCTTATATACTTCGCCTGTATACCTATGCTAACTAGTATTGTGTTCGTTAATCAAATAAATAACGGTGACTATTTGCCGACATATCTCAAGCAACATCGTTGGTATAAAAAGCAAAACTGTCGTCTCTCGCAAAATATTCTTCGGACAACTTGAGAAAATTTCTGTTCCACTACGAAGTGTTTAGTGCAGAATGGGAAGGAAGTTTTTACGATGTACGTACGTAGATGGCTTGTTGTGTCCATTTGCTTTCGCAGTGCGTATATATGGTGCGTGCGTACAGGGACATTTGAGAAAACTTTAGTAAAGTCGTATCATTTTATGTCCCCGGTTACTTGTTCGATTCGAATTACTACTGGTATATGGCGTGTTCGCGTGTTCTTGGGTTATTTTCCGCTTTTCCGTTAAATAATTTACAAATACGACGACCAAATTGTGATGAAAATAATAAAAATGGAAACGCATGAATTTCACTGAACAATTCAATTAATTTTATTTCTATGGCATTAACATATAGTTCTTCACATATATCATTTACGTGCGAAACAGATTTTATTATTCTGCTAATACCGTATAGGCAAATTAATGTAGTTTGCTTGTTTATAACATCAGAATTCAAAACTAGCACCTAACTTTTATTGAAGTTTTGTAGAAAGTGTTTCAGTTTTAATTCACAACTAAATTTTAATTTTAAATTTGTAGAAATATATGATGAGTTTTTTTAGTTGTACTGTATAAAGTCACATTTATTCATTTACTGTCCAGCAGACACACATATTCCAATAATAGAACAAATACGTAATAATACATTAAATATGACTCCATAACATAACTAAAATTTATAATGGGAATATAAAATAAATATATTTTAGAAGGTAGATATTGTTGGCGACTGTGGATAATAATCTAAGAAAAAAGGCAAAAAACCCTTACCAAATCAATGTTTGTGCTCTCTATTTGAATTTCGACAAAGTTGTCGTCATCAGCAGATTATTAATAATGCTTGCGTAGAAAAAATTCCGAACACTTATCCCACCCAAAACCAAAACACGGACTAACATTCACAAGACATCGGTAAATCAATATTTCTTAGTCTTAGAAACTAACATTCAAGAAATAATAGAATAATTAATGAACTTTGTGCAACAGATAGAAATACGTCGAGACACAACGCCAAAACACGTATGTTTATAGGTATTGTTGGATTATTTTCCTATAGGAGATGGAAAACGATTTCCTTTTGGTAATCCTGCAATAACACAGGCCAACACACATTTTGGTGCCTGCGATTTTTTAACTGTTCCTGGGTAATTTTTGGATGCAGAATGTAAAAAGTTCTCAGATTTGGTCTATCAGACCTAGTTTTTGAGATTTTTTAAAAAAATTGTGTATATATTTTACGTTATAACTGTTATAATATATAATATTACTATTGACAGTTAAAAAAACAAAGACACATGTATTTAAGTATTTATTGCAAAAAAAATTTAATATTAGTACCTGGACAAAGTAGATTTTTTTTTTAATCTGGATGCAAGTAATTCAGCGGATTCCTTTGAGAGATTCAGGTCTCTTATAAGATCGTTTAGTTCTTCTTGATTGAAACACTGCGGAGTTGCTAAATCTGCTTCAAAATCGCTGTCGTTTTCTGATTGAATTCTTTGAACTTCGTCAGACGTTGATGTTTCTGTATCATCTTCTGTCAGTTCGGGTAGACTGCTAAATGATGGAACGGGTATTTCTTCTGAATGCGCTACAGGCCTTCTTGCAGAATCTAGATCAGGATATGTCCATTTGTGTCTATTGTTTCTATTTATGCCTTTAATATTAACGAGACAAAAATAGCAGTCGTCATGATGGTTTCGCGGTTCTCTCCAAACCATTGGTACACCAAACTTTAGGCACTTCCTCTTTCCATTTGCCCACTGTCGCAAATGTTCAACACATATGAAATGCGGGGCCCAAGATTTATCTTGATCTCCTAAATGAACGCCAAAATAGGCAAGATAAGCTCTTTTCACAAAGTCAGAAATCGTGTTTCTGCTCTCTTTCAAAGTGTATTCACCACACACATAACAAAAAACATCGGGATGATTTACACAGGTACGTCTGCTTGTGGATGCCATTGTTTCAGTTTAGTGTCTTGATACCACAAAACTACCAAAATTTACACAACTTTACCTGGGAAAACTCAGTAATATACTAAATCGAGTACAGCCAAGCAGGTATAGACGGATCGGGTCATAGGCAATTACAGGTATAAAAGTAATTAAGAGCAGTGTATTGAGTAGTTCCTAGTATAGGAACATTGGGTCAGGGACAATTCCAGGTCCCCATTTGGCTAATTACATTCTGGGAAATTTCTATTTTGACGATTAAGTACATATTTATCTCTTTATTTGTTGTCCTTTATCAGAAAAAAATATCAATTAACCTGTAACCTGTATCTCAAAAACTAGAGCTGATAGAAAAAATCTGGTGGCATTTTTGGAATCAGCACATTCAAAACATCTAAAATCAGATGTCAGATTTCCGGCATCAAATTTTTTTTTTCATTTTGTTACCCTGTGTAATTTATATGCATTTCACAGTTACAAAAAATTTAATGAAAGTTTTCGAGAAGGTAATTTTGATGGTGCCTGTGGTTTATTAACTTAATCACTGAAGGTTGATACATAACCCCTTTCCACATTAATTTTCGTATTCTGTATACGTATTTCGACAATTAAGTTGTCATCATCAGCAGATAAACAGTGTCTCACCTGGACAACTACGGTAAAATACTAAAGAACCAACACGCACACTATGCGCGTTTTCACTTTCAACGGTACAGATCGTGTGCGGAATGTGTTTCATACGGGTATTTTGCCGTACTTTTCCAGGCATGCTAAAGTACAAATTATTGTTAGAAGGAAAATACTAGTAATTCTACAGTTTCGTATACGAAAACTCGGAATATCATCATTAGTCAACATCATGCCATCTTTCGATTTTCTAATGGTATTATCTACTGTCAAACTCAGTTAGAGTAAAAGAATTCGCAAACGCTGATCCTTCTGATAAGTCAGCGAAACTGTCGCATTGTTCAGTAGTGTAAACACAACTAAAGAATTCCTGAAATGATTGACAATACTCTGCGGATTATTATGGAAATGGAAATAGGCAACAAAATTCCTTTCCTGGATGTCCTGGTGAAACACAAGCAACGGAATCAAGACCAGAGTATATAGAAAGTCGACACACATAAGACAATATTTTTGCAATTCCATTCCAATCATTCTGGCAATGTTAGAATTGGAATAGCCAGATTTTTATACAGCAGTGCACGGAACATAATCAAGATTATCAAGATGATATGAAGAAGAAGTTTGAAGTACTAACTAGCACTCTAAAATTAAATAGGTACACAGAAAAAGCACCACTGGCAAAGAATCGGATTACACATGCTGAAAATTATAAACGAGCAGAAGAAAAATGTGTACAATGGTAACCCTATACATCAAGAGGCCGTACAAAAACCATGAACACAAACAGGTCGATGCTAACGAAAACAAAATCTGATGCTGAGAGTCGAAGAAAAAAAATTGTATTTATAGAATACCATGTGGGTGTGGACATTTATATATAGGGAGACCTGTCAAGGTTAGAATCAATGAACACCAAAAAATGGTTCGACAAGACGAAACATAAGTCGCGTCTGGCTCAACATGCTTGGGTAGGACATAGGATTGCATGGAACTAAGATGGTTACTACGCATATACTTGTAACATAAATACGGGTTCAAATATCACAAAAGATATTTCTAAGCGGATAATAAAGTAGGAAAACGCGCACAAGTCAGGCAAATTTCAAACTATAACGATGAATTTGTCAAGAAATAACAGCTCTTATTAGGACTATCCTGAAAACGGCAGTGGAATAACTGTCGAAACGCCGGAATACTTAAATGCCACACATGATGGAAACAACCCAAAAAACTCAAATATAAATACATGTAGTCGCAGCGCAGAGACCCGGGAATCCTAGAACTACCACGTTTTTTGTATAAAAGTCTAGTTCTTCGCATCAGAAGTAATAGAAAAGTACTCAATATTCTAAAGATGCGGTATGGATCTCTTCTTTAATCCAAGATATAACGGTTGATTTATGAATATATGTTAATTAAGACCCTTTACCTTATTTCCGACCGTACTACACATCCTTAAAATTTTTAAACGTGTTTTAAAACACCATGAATAGAAAATAAGTAAATAAATTATTTTGAGCATGTCAATGTAGAAATGAACCTGTGTATAATATGAAAGCCAGGCTATTGAAAATGAGACGCGAATATAGTAGCTTATATAAATAATTAACGATGGAATCCATTCAAGCTTTTGATGTCGAAATAGTAAAGTAAATGAAATTGTTTAATAAAAATAAAGTAAAACGAAATAATTTCTTTTATTCGTATTTGTCGAATTTTTGTTTTTGAGAATACTTCCAGTTATATATTGTATTTACGATTCTTTATATGTGACAATATCCAGAATAAAACACAATGATGTTAATGTCTTACTGTCGATGTCGTTTTCGTAATAAAGTTATTCTACTTAAGAGAACAATAATAAAAATCGCTTTAATATAACATAATCCCTTTCAGTAGAGTTATTTATTTCGTTCGTAACTTCAACTCACCGATGCCAGCGGTTTAGCGTCCCTTTACATCAGACACTCATAAATACAGGCGGGCACCCTCATTGAAAACGTATTTGCGGATATTATTTCACCGTTGCGTTTTAGTAATAAACCCGGTGCGCGCGTACGTTACATTTTGTTTCCTTAAGCCCTAATGGTTATATAAGAGATTACGGAAACACTTTTTGAAATATATTGCAGCGAAGATATATTGTGTGTTATGTGAATTCTACAATTTATTATTTCGGAACCGTTGTATTAAAGCGTTATTATGAAACCGCTGAGACTCAGATTAGACGCCGAGCGCAAAATAGAGGGAGCCAACGGGATATGTGCAAATAGATGGGCACAGATGGAAAGAGAAAGATGCGAAACACACTTCTCGAAACTTATTTATATAACAATGGAGGATTACGCGTTTGAGTAAATTTTATTGTATGCAAAAGGGATTCTTTGCAAATAGGAGATGTTTATTATACAAGGATAATTAAGAAAATTACATAAAATTATATTACCCGAGTACCAGTCTCCTACAAAAGGCTATTAAAGCATCGAAAACGATGCGTTTTATTTTAGTGAAATTTAGAACTTTTAGTGGTCAATTGAAAATTTCAATTTCAAATTTAAACGTCGAAATGCGTCAAATTATCAAACGAAAACTTAGCCAACTAAAAATGGACAAGAAAATTAGAATCTCTGGAAGAAAATCCAAAATTCTGGGAGCTAAAGAAAGGCTTAGATTGCAAAAACGAATATCAGATTTTTTCCCGTACATTGACTGTACTTGTGGACTTGTATATACGAATGAAGGAGCTGCAGTTTTTGAAAATCATCTAGAGATTATCTTCACTGGAATTCAAATGAAGACTGCATTAACCGTTCTGAGCAAATTGTCCTCAGCAAAGTAGAAAATTCATATTTTTCAACAATTCTTTCAACTATCTGAGAGAAATTGCATCCATTCTCTTCTAAAAATAGAAAATCATCTGTCAGGGACAGCACTTCGAATGCAGCATTGAAAGCCTTTTCAAAAAGAATAAACGAAAGGATGTGTGTACCGAACATAGCAAATATTATTTTAAGACAGAGACACTTGCCCTCAACATGAATAAATGCTGAAATACTCATGATTAGAAAGAAAATTGAAAACGCAACAGATCCTCGACTTTGTAGACTAATAATCTCACTTTCAGCTTTGGTCGAGGTTGTGAAAGAAATCATAATTCGCTGATTTTAAGAGTTAGCGGAAAACCTTAATCCAATTTAAAATGAACTGTCGCTCTACCACTCATATAATTTACAGGTTGTTGACTTTGTTACTGATAGTTTCAATAGGAAACATTCAACAGTTGCTTTATTCCTTGATATTGGAAAAGCTTTTGATAGTTTGGCCCAAAGGCCTAATCTATAAACTTTATAATGCTGTAATCTCATTCTCACTAGTGAAATTAATATAGTTACTTCTCCAAACTAGAATATTTCCCGTAGAATTCATAATTACGAGTCCATCCAAAAACCCATTTTAATTGGAGCTTTATAAGGTTGAATATCAGAACTTCTTCCATACAATCTAACAATATAACGTGCGAAAACAACAAAACAACAAGATCTATAGCTCCCTAGCCAGCAATTGAAAATCTACAAGAAACTGCAGATGTTCAGATGACTTAGAGGAAGATTTGCAACACAACGAGTCAGAACTTCTATCAGGGTTGATTAATACTACTAGAAGTTCTAATATTCTTTCCAGTGAGAGCCTCAGAAAGCTAGATGTCAAAAATATAGATATTTGGCTTGGAAATTCTATTCTACATATATAGGCTTTACAACTGACGACGAGTTAATACGGAAGCAACATATTTATGAACTCCCTCTGTGGGAGAATCAAACATCGTAATAATAGTTTAAATCTGAAACTGAGCTCGTTTTTTTTGCTAAACAAGTTACAATAACATCGGGATTGATCTACGCTAGTCAGATATGGGGTTATGCTGCCCAAACTCACCTAAAGAGCCTTGTTTTTCAAAATAAGCTTCTGAAATTCATTATTGGAACACGTTGATTTGTCCAGAGCATGTTTCTTTGTGACCTTAATATCGCTCCACTACACAGAAATACTGAAGTAGTTCAAAGTCCTTTAACTGCGTCAATCTCATTGGACAATATGCAAGGTCCACATAAACACTCCCAGTACATTCCTGGTCAGCTATTTGATCGTTTAAGATCTTGTGTTAAGTGATATTCTTTCAACAAAATCACAATCAGGGCAAAAATCTAATAATTCTATGAAAACTTTATTCAGATTTGGAAAGCCATTTCATGAACAACAAGAAGAGGAATTAAAAATCAAAATAATCACAAACAGTATGACAATTTTTATTATAAATTATTTTCTAGGTAGGTATTTTGACAGTTTCATGAGATACCCTTACGCATCAATATTGTATAGTAACAATTGTTTTTGCCATTAATTATAGTTTTTTGATTTAAGGATCCCGAGAGTTTGGAAATAGTTGTTTGAGATCCAAGCACTTAAAATATATTAATTTTCTGATTTAAGAAGAATTCAATATAGCACTCAATGACACCAGAAGAATTTTAACCTCCATAATATTTTATAATCAACCAGTCACCACCATGATACACTATCTACGCGCTAGTTGAACGTTAGTTAAACTATATGGAAGACGTTTTCTTTACGTTATAGAAGTCACATGTAGTGATTTGGTCTCGTTCATCTTGCTTTTATCGTTCGCAAATTCGAAGTGCAGCAGATAAAATGTTGGCTCCAGCATACTTTCTTGAGGTTCTTCAGAGATGACCTGATGTATATTCCGACCACTGTTTTACTAAGAAGAATCTGATAAATAAGATTTTAGTAGGTTATAGTAAAACCGTGGTAATCCTTGTTATTTATTTCACATTGTAAAAACCGACATGCCAAACTTGACTTGGTGAATAATGTCTATAAAAACAGTTGAAAATATTTATAAAACAAAAGAAATTATAGAACAACTATTTTTAATAAATTAAGTTTGAAAATTGTTAAAACATTAAAGTATGAACGAGTTTCAAATCATATTTCATTTCCAACAAAAGCAATTCTCATTCCAGCTCCGAGCCGAAACGCCATCAATTCAAAACGTTCGGATGTGTCAATTCATCATTCGATACCTACGTTTTACCTCATACCGGAGTAAAAACAATAAACGGAAGCGTTTGCGGTCGGATTTCATTTAAAATCGAGTTTTGCTGAGGCAGCGGGGCATCCGAAATGGTAAGGGAGGTGTTACATCGTCAGTCCATATATCTATCGAGCCCTGGTAAGAGTATAATGCAAGGGAAAAATCAGCGCTACTGTCATTACCAGCACAGAGAATGCTGCAGTAAATTGTATTGCAACATCCATGGTTTTTTTATTGAGAAAATAATTTTAGAATGCGCTGTTCCGTGCTAAACGAAACGACACATTTAAATAAAAAGGAAAAAAATGAAGGGAAAACAAATGCGTTTGAATAAAATATTGACATAGAAGTCAATAAAATAGGTTAGGTTTACCACTTTGGTGCTATACACATAATAATGTGACTGCAACAACAGTGATTCATTGAATACGAGGTTTTCGTATAATCTTCCTAATGAACCTTCACACAATGAGCTTAACAAAAGTGAATTTGAAATAGCGAATCAAAATTAAACCCATTAAACCGTTTCGAATGTGAAATAAAAATAACTGATTCGCAGATACGAAAAGATATTAAAACTCATTATGTATTATTAATATTATGCAGTAATAGTGGAATAAAACTGTGAGTTATGACATTAATATCGGCTGCAATTATCGAACATTTGTGAACTTGTATAGAAATATACAATATCATGCAATGTTAATAATAGATTTTAACTGTAACATTCATTTCAATTTCGATCATTATAAAATGGCTTCGCTACGTGTGTATTATCCACTGGACATTATGAAAATATTATATAGTACTCGCTAGGGAAATTAATTGAATTTTATCAACCCTTCGTTAAGCACGGTAACTGCGAAATGTACTGGATGTTATGTACGTATATATTTAACTATTTGCGCATAAATATATGTGGCATGTCTATAGGAGATAATTTAGTAATCATATGCAACAACGCGGGTTATATTATTCTAATATCATTTATGTGTAATATAAACTTCAAGAGTCTAATAAAAAATTGCGTCGTGAATGAGTTCCATGACATTTGTGCTTATTTGTGCTTATCATTTGATCACGAAATGATACACACTTCAACAGCCTTTACAGTTGTTACGTGTCCGTAACACCTTAATTAAATTTAGTTTTATCTGATCACATTTTCTTTATAGAGTCGTCCATTTTGATGACATTGATCTCGGTCTTTGCTTGTTTTTTGTTATTACCATTTTTAATATTCCCCTAATTAATTTTCTGCTTGTGTTAGTTACTTTTTAATATCTGTAAGAGCCGCATTTGATCGGTCGTATTTATGGCCGTACCGCGTATGCGATATTTATCTCGCGTGTACATTTCTTCTGTTGTACGCTTTTTTAAGTTGTTTGTACACCGAGACGCTTGGGAAACATCACACACACTCATTTTGAGATCTACACTGTGAAAACAATTGAAAAGTATTCAATTATTAGAGACAATACCTTTTGTGAAGTTGGTAATTGGTCCTCTACTGTATTAGGAGAGAATTTGAATATTTCGTACATAGAAATTTAATTTTTTCTGATTTTGGAGGATTTGCAAGATCGCATTCATTCTTTTTCACGAGTACGTGTAGTATTATAATCTTAGGAAGAGAAAACATCGTAAAATAAGAATTTTCTCACCCTTCTAATGTACAAAATCGAAGTAAACGTACAGAAAATTAATTATGTAGGCAAAATTGTACAATATTGTAATAAATTCAACAAATAAGCCTAAAGCTGCTTGGAAAACCATAAATAAAACCTATTTTAAGTTACGTTTTTCAGATTTATAGGGGCTTTCATGTCTTTTTGTCACTAATTAGATTTTTCCCACCACACATAAGATCTAATTCATGTCCGAAGTTGAATCTTACAGTTTTATGTATTTTCACCTGCAGAGATGATCCTGAATTGCTTTTGAATTACCTCACTGGCTTGTTTTCCAATGAAAAATTTTATGCTGCAGTTACAGAGCCTTTCACATGTTCTTTATTACCCTGTACATTTTCCATTTTTGATCATGGCTAAATATGAAGGAATTAAGGCTTCAAGGGAAAGTTTGTTGTCGACAACACAACTCTCGGTATATCATCTTATACCTTAGCTCAGATACATTATGGGTTCCTTGCTAATTTCCATACTTATGTACTGCCTGTGAATCCTTGAAAAAATTACTTTACAGGGCCTTTCCTGTGTTTAGATATTATGAAAAGCTCTTGCAGTTATACAAATCAATTTCAAAATTGTAGTTATCAATTGCCTCTTTCAATTAGTGGACCTTAAGCACCTTACGATTATTAAGAAGCTATACTCATACACAGAATTACTAAGATTTTATTTTTCATACTTACGTACTAACTCTGCTTTTATTTGATCCGTAATCGTATTTTCCACGCTAGAAAAATTATACTGTAATTGTTGGAAATCTTCATTCCGGAAAGTATTTCCCCCAAAAGTGTCGAAATTCTTCATTGTCTACAATATTTTGTGGAATGTTGCATATACTTAACATAAAGTCATATAGGAATTAATAATATGGTACATCACAGCTGCGCATTTAACCAGTGTTGGTTGCAATTAACATGGCTTTTACACACAAAAATACTGTACGGTAAAATGTTGATATTGCAAACAATACATTTAATAATAATGCCAGTGTATTCTAATATCGAAAATCGGTTAAGAATCTATTAGCACTCGTCGAACATAGTAAAGAACGCCGTCGATTTACCGTCATCAATCTAATCCGGCATTCATACACATAGCATACGCATATGAATCTCGACTTCGGGTATATCCGATCGCTTTCGAAATATATCGCCGCCAATGAGTGCGCACTAGTTCCTGCAGGCTTAATTCCGACTGTATGTATTTAATATTCCTGGTATAATTTTATCCTTTCTGAGAACTATATTTATAATATATTAAGGGAAAATGCGCATAAATATATGTACTAAAATTCAAATAATATAAATACCATAAAGTATTAAGACCTTCCTTCTGAGAATTATCATTTACATTTGGAAATACCAATTAAGTAACATCTTAATTTGGTACGTAGACTTCCGCGGTCGTGGTCCATGCTATCTGCTTCTGGGTTTCCGGGCTGGAACCGCGTCAATTGTATATCTGTCGACGTTTCGTACCCATTTGTATGGGACATCTTCAGGGCTGAACTACTGCACTGAAACTATAAACCGAACTTTTATGTGACGCGGTTCCAGCCCGGAAACCCAGATGCAGATAGTAAGTAACATCTTTATTTGAATGAAATTAAAAGTGAAAACAGAAAATAAAAATATTCGATCCAAAACATTACACACACCATTACACTCTTAACAAATTGGCAGTAATGACTGCTTGTTAAATTAATTTGATTTCTTAAATACTGTCGTTTTATTATTTTCGTGTATTTAGTCTGGCAAAAAATCTCTAGTTGTATGCACCTGTAAACAGAAACTGTAATTTGGTATATTACGTAAATTTTAACAGGAACCATTATCCTGTAACCCCAATTTTTATGTGTACTCATATATCCATAGTTCCAGCTAGTCTGCTACGACATTTGTCATTATAGTAGCGACACATATAAAATCAGAGTGCCATATCCAATTTTGATGGGCTCGTCACATTATCCAAAATGCGTTGTACACTGTATGGCCTTTGAGCTTATCAATCCGGGATTTTGGCGCACAATTGGAAGTAATATGTAACGCGGACGCGTTATGTTATAATCGAGGCCATAATCCGACATTATTTCGCCATTTAATTATTCTGTTGTCTGCGTATTGCCGACGTTTTATTACACCAGAAAATATTAATGCCTTATCGATTTATTTATGTATTCACATCATGCCGTAAAAAGTAGCACTACATGTTTCCGGCGTGTATAATTTTTTGTGCATTGTTTTGTTTAGGAAACAAAAGTTATTTATTTTTGAGTATTTTGTTAATCTATACATTTCGGGCAAGCAATCCTGCATGGCAGGATTCATAGGCTATCTATAAACTGGTAATATATGTAATAAATAATCAATAGACGCTTATTTTTCAAAATATCCGATATAGGTGGATATTTTTATATAATAAAAGGTAAATGAAGGCTACCTTAAAAATTTTACTTCATTTCAACAGAAAAAAAAAAGGATTCGGAATAAAAATTAAGATTAACAAACGTTGAAAGATAAATTCACTTAGGAACAATTAAGTCAGTATTATTAAAAATATTAAATTTTGACTAGCCTAGTATGTAGGGCAAGAAAAGGGTTTAAGTCGTATTGCAATGCTTTCGATGTACATACGTCATTGTCTATGTCAAAATCCTTGTGTTTTTCCTAATCTCATGGAAGGCCCAGCGCTTTGGTATTAAAACACACGAAAGTTCTCGCTCTTGCAACCCTTTCTTCTCCTCTGCCGAAGGAATTGCCTGAGTGTATTCTCACTGTTGTCAATTGCTCAAGCAGAATGCCCGCTTTTGGTCTACAAACTTCCAGTCCTGCGATGAAGGATTGTATAAACGGTATCCAGAGTGTTCACAGGAATCGTTTGAGTGCCAACAAGAATGTTGATGTTCTTCTGGCAAACTTTTCTTCGTCCGCCACTGTAAATCGCGTCAGTAAAACGCAACGATTTCGAAAAAGGAAATAGGGACATACATAGTCTTCTAAATATTGCTGTGGTAGGTGCCATGCAATTATTTATGCCGTTACTGCTCAATTTCTTTTTAAATATGTTGAAAAATTTGAAAAAACAGATAAAAGTAGAGCTACGTAGAAAAAACGTATTATAAACTCGCTGACAAAATGTTGTAAATTAACTTATTTAAATCTTTGAAATATAATAAATATAAAAAACTTTTAAAAGAAAACTAAACTCATTCAACAAATATACGACGTCGCTAATACTGAAATAGTTAATACAAAGAAAGTCACCTTTCGGCTTGACAGTACAGAGATGTGCCAGAGCTACACGGCAGATACTTTCCAAACGGCACTCTGAAGGCATTCTGAAGCCTTTACTGAATCCAAGAAAAAATATAACTAAAGTGAGGTATCTAAAAAAACTTGAAAAATCTGATAATAGAGCTAAAACTGCTTGGTCTATAATACGAAATATTGTAAATACGAAGGCAAAAATAACCCACTTACAATTCATGCTAAACTAGAAGCAAATGAACTTAATATTTGTTTGAATGTAGAAATGTAATATTATCTTACAATACTAGGCATTGTCTAAAGTATTTATAATATTTATACCGTATTGTTTCTTGTATTTCTTTTATTAATTTAATTTGTGTGCCTAAGATTTATAAATTACTATTTGCTATAGTAGAAAAAGATGATATTTTTGCAGTATTAAATCCAATGCAGATATATGCATAAACAACAGTATATACAAGCATATTTTTGACATAATTTTATTTAAATGAATATTTGCGATTTATCAATATTGTAGCCAAAAATTTGTTAGTAAACATTTCATTTCATTTTGTGTTAAACAGTGGTATCGATTGTGTGAATACAACTTGGTTATATCTTCCATAGTAAGAGCTAATAACTAATGCAAGTTTTACGAATAACCTTTTCAAAGGAAATGATTGATTCATGTTTAGAATATCTGACATTATTCTCGTATTTGCATTACCCTAGACAGTCGTTCACTAGTTGTATGCCATCACCGACTTATGAGTTGACGCTGCTGATTTCCAAGCATAAACTTTTTGCTCCAACACAATAACTGTTATTGCCCTCTGATAATTTAGTTGGATGTCTGCATTCCCAACTTAACACTTGATTATTATTCGTACAAAAAAGAACTTTGAACTTTATATTAACTTCGATATTCTTTTTCTGCAATAGGTTCATAATTTTAACACTATAAAACGGTACTTTTTAGTTTAATATATAGAAAGCAAGCCTACAATTTATGCTTAAGCAGCAATTAATTAAAAGTTCTTAAATGAAATGTAGCGATTGCTCGTGTGTTCTGACACTAACAATACTTTGATAGGTTTTACATATATACAAATATCATACATACACTATAAGACAAAAAACGACTCGAAGTATTTTGAAATGAAAATAGATTTTTTAGGATGTTTCTTACCAAGGTCTACAATAAACTATTGATATAAATTGGAATTTGTGACTTCGTTGTTATCAAAATGTTACTTTTTTAACCCATCTAATTTTTGTAGTAATTCCAAACTTATTAAACCGTCGTAATTCTGATTAATATATGAAATGAATGATTAAAGTTTTCCTTAAAAATTTGCGAGAAAGATTTTACTATGCTGCATTTATGCTGGCTTGATTGATAAGCTAATTGAGTAATAAAATTATCTTCTTGTACCAGGCGTGGATAATAAGTTGGAAGATGAATTTTTCGAAACTAACGATTTTGTAGTTCCGGTGACTAACATAAATTCGAAGTTGGTTTTAGGTAAAATAACGTAAGGAAGTTTTGAAGTAGTCTTCAAAAATTACTTGAAATAAGTATTCAAAACACACTAAAGAAATGGCTGAAGACGACAGTGAAATCCGTAATCTACTCGAAGCGCAAATGAACTTATCGCACAGCAAAATCAGAATCACCAAAGATAAAAACACAGATCAGAAATTAGCATAAAAAAGCACTAGAATACGACCTCATAACCGGTACAATCCTGCAATAGGTTTCTAAGAAGTGCCTCAAACTCATAACATTGATATTCAACGCCATATTACTTCTAAATTATTATCCTTGCTTCTGAAAAGCCATGCAAATAATATTCATCTTGGAATCTGGCAAACAACCAAACAGTGCTTCACCTTGCAGGCCAAGAAGTTCATTTCCAATGTTGTCTAAAGTCTTTGAAAAGATCTATGTGCAAAGACTAAAGAAAATCTTAGAAGAGGATAACATCTTACCAATTCACCAGTTTGGTTTTCACGAAAAGCATTGCATAGAGCAAATCCATTGATTAGTAAACAAAATAAATAGCAACTTTGAAGAAAATATTCAGCTGCTTTCTGGTTGTGTCAAAAGGCTGTGACCAAGAGCCGCACGAAGGTCTATTTCACAAACTAAAAAGACTCATACTATATTCCGACTATGAACAGCTAAAATCTTATACGTCTCACATATATTTCCAAATTCAAATTACTAGTGCTATCTGCTTCTGGGCTTCTGAGTATATCTGCCGACGTTTCGTACCTATTTATATGGGACATCTTCAGGGCCGAACTACTGCACTGAAACTGAAACGTCGGCGGATATACAAGTGACGCGGCCCCAACCCGGAAGGCCAAATGCAGATAGCATGGACCACGACCGCAGAAGTCTACGTACTAGATCAAATTACCAGTGTTTATACAGATCTACAGCACATCCACTCAGGAGTTCCATAAGGAAGCACCCTAGGACTCATTCTATACCTGATTTACACGGTCGACATACCGACAACATGCACCTCGACTACAGCAATGTTTTCCGAATGCTGGTATCCTATACCGACCCGGAAATATCAAAAATTCTGTAATCAAACTTGACAAATATTCAAACCTAGCTGAAAAAGTGGCGCATTTGAATCAAAAAATCTAAGTCGGTATATATCACATTCACTTTCCGAAAAGAAACATGTCCTGCTGTCAGATCTAATAATTCACTTGTATAGAAGATTTACATAGCCAAAACATATATTCGCAAAAAGAAAACAATTAGTAATGAGACTGCAACAATATTGTATTCTAAGGCAGAAATCACAACTATTTTTCGAAAACAAGCTCCTCGTATACAAACAACCTTCGTGCCGATTTGGACGTATGACAACCAGTTATGGAAACAGTTAACGACTCAAATATATCATCCAAAGATACCAGATCAAAATAATGCAAACCCTAGTCGATGATCTATGGTATCTGTCAAACAACGCTGTTCTACGAGACATCCCCATCGCTTCAGTCAAGGAAGTGATCAAGTTGTACAGCTACAAATATCGAAGAAGTATATTAATTCACCCAAATAATTTAGCCCAACAGCTATATAAAATGAACAGTGCAGTGCATCATCTTCCGATCTTGGAAATAGATCAATCTAAGATAACATTAGAATAGTATATAGTATAAGGTTCATGGGGAAGATCGATGAAGCTAATCCACACATGTCACGTACTGTCAATATATGTAAGTAGCTTATTGTCTTTGGAGAGATTGCTGAATAAACGAGAAAGAAGAAAAACGTATACGATGTAACAATTTTGTAGATCAGGTTTGTCACCCTTCCTATATACTTGAACAACTTCTGCTTTCTTTAAGATACTTGGAAAGACTTCATCTACTATAGAACGATTTATTACAATATACAGGTCAATGTTTGTAGTATAAATTCCGTAGATCTTTTTACCAGATCTTTGGTAATGCCATCCACCCCAGCAGAATTAGATGACATTAGATCACGTATTGTGTTATATACCTCATCTTGCATCAATATAGATCAAATTTGGGTTGATATTTAATTTATATTGCAAGACTTACCAGACTTTGGAGTTTCGAAATGTAGTCACCGGTGATGTTTACAAAAAAAACTTATTAAATGCATTAGAAATATTTTTCTGATTTCTGATGTAAAATCGGTTAAAATTAGAATTTTTCAGTTCAGCATCGTAAAAGCGCATAATTATATGCAACCAATAACCTACCTTGGGTTTCTATTCAATAACTGTTTCCATAAAAACTCACTATTGCGATGTAAAAAGCGGTTAAAATTAGGAATTTGAAAATGCCAGCATTAATTTCCTATTACGTCTGAAACGCATTATTAAATTGTAGGATTTTTTTGATCCTGGTACGCTACGCCTTTCGGAGATGATAAGAAATTTTATCCCGACTTAATTAAAAAATTAAAAAATAAAATCTTAATTCCATGTAATAATATCGAAATAAAAAGAAGGTACTTAAAAAACTCAGAAGAGGTCGAAATGAAATCATGTTTCCATTATGAATTCCGTTGGATGAGTTTTCAACAAAAGAATCCGACCTCATTAAAAATCCCGTTGTCTGATTAATTATCTTTAACAAATTTGAGGGTTTTATAAACAGTATAAATTCATTACCTTTTTCTTTTTGCTCCTCATTCTTCTTGGAAATATATTCTTAGCTTGCTTTCTTGTGGACATTTTTAATTTAAAGACGTAATCGCTGTCGTACATTAAAGAGAGAAAGCGTTCATTTCGCAACTTGTACCAGTGAACTTTTACCTGCCTTAACAATTAAGACACTTCCCTCGCGATTTCTGTTCAGGGTATCAGAAGAAGATTTTGAAACGAGAAACTTATAGGGGGGAGTCCCGAAGAAGGTTTCGTATTTAATATTTTGTCGGGAAAATCCGAACGGAACATAATTAAAATAACTTTGCTGCTTTGATATCAAAGCGTTGGCCCCGGTTACCCCTTCATTCCGTCCTTCATATTTCCGAAACTCTCTCACCTATTAATAATAAAGTATAACGAATGAGTTTCATTAGAACATTATAATTTTATTTACCTTCGTTTTCGCCTAATAGTAAAATATGGATAAAGAATTGAATTACGTCTGGAAAGTGAAACTTTTGATTAAAACATGTTTGAGTTATATTTTGGAACACGGTGACCTCGGAAGTAATGATGAATTAAGGTATGGTGCAATAGGACACTCAGAGTTCCATTAAGCGATGGCATTATCTAGCGTTACAAAATATGAAGTCCTCGACCATCTTAGCCTAAATAATAATAATAATTTTGTTTATCAAAAAAAAAACCTTTAATAAAGGTGTGTGATAAGTCAAAAGGAAGGAAAAAGAATGCAATGCATAACAAATTAAATATAAGGTACAAATAGAAAAAAGACATATAATCCACAGGGAAACAAGGCAATTCATTCATTCAAATATTCCTCTATAGAATAAAAAATATTCTCTATAAGGTGTTGCTTCAATTTTCCTCCAGTTTCAAGCTAGTTCTTATGTTCTCGGGTGTGGCATTATAAAGTTTGATGCTCATATAATAAGGAGATCTTTCTTATGCAGTTAAATAATGTGACGGTATAGAAGAAGATCATTATTATGGGAGATGTGATAATACGGAAGAAATTCACTTATAAAGTTAATTAATAAGAATCTCCAAACTGAGACTATTTTCTATTCATAATCCCAAAAATTTGATCAACTTGCACCTGCTTCAAAAATTTTCTATCGTTATACAAGAATAAACGTTCATTCTTAACGCCAAGTGTAAAATATATATAATTGCTTTTATCCAGGATGATTTGAGTTTATTCATATTGAAGCAGTTCAGAAATTTCCTCGTAATTCAAGATAGCGGTTCTGTTAAATAAAGAAGCAGATGCATAGCAACAATCATCAGCATATAAGACAATATTACTAGCAGATATTATTTTAGATAAATCATTAAATAATAATTAATAAACAACAAATAGTAGCGACTCTATTACTGACCCCTGGGGAATACTACGCTTTAATATAATTTAGGATAAATACTATGAATACAAACCATCTGCTTATGTACGTTCGCCCAGGTATGATTCAATCCACGATCATATTCCGCCGCGAATACCATAAAAACACAATTTCGACAATAGAATTGAATGGTCAACTATATCAAAGACTTTTCTAAAGTTTATAAAGACCAAAATATATTTACAGTCTTTATTTTATGCAGCTTCCATGATATACTTGTTTAAAAGTATGAAACTTATAATTTTTTCCAATACCTTCGAAATAGTCGACAGCAGAGAAATTGGCTGACAATTTTGTAAATCAGTTTTCCTAATATATTTGAAGAACTCCTACTTTCTTTAAGATACTTGGAAAGACTTCATATAAATAAAAAATTGAAAAGTGAACAAAATCGTCTATTTTTACGGGCGTAAATATATAAACAATAAAATTAGCTGGTTTAAATGCACCATGATAGATACTTCTCGTGCAAAGGGAAATTGTATTTATATATAGTGTTGCCTCCGATCTGATTGCATCGTGAAGTTTGTCATTTTTGACAATATATATACCTTGACAGTTTTATTATCCGGTCGCTATTTCTATTGTTGACAGTAACTTGAAAATTTTATGTCAACGAAAAAATGCGAAACTCACGAACATTTTCGTGCAATTATTTTTCATAACTTTCGACGTGGATTATCTCAACAAGAATACATTGACGAGCTGAATTCTTTATATGATGATGAAGCACCATCGAAAACTACAGTATATCGTTGGTGTAGTGAATTCAAACTTGGATGGCGTTCTTTAGACGATGAATTTCATAAAGATCGTCCCACAAATGTTGTGTCGAAAAACATTAATGCAGTGTCTGAATTAATAATACAAGACTGTCATGTGACATAGCGTGAGATCGAGGCATCTCTAGGTATTAGTAACACTAGCGTGCATAAGATCCTGCATGAACATTTAGCCGTTAAGAAACTATGTTCACGTTGGGTACCACATAATTTGACAACCGCTCAAAAAAGGACTCGCGTCGATTGGTGTCAAGAAATGCACAAAAAATACAATGGTGGTGCTTCAAAGAACATTTATAAAGTCTTCATAGGTGATGAATCTTGGATTTATACGTATGAGCCCGATAGTAAAAAGAAGTCGACTGTGTTGATATTCCAAAATGAGCCAAAACCAACAAAAGTTGTTTGCGCTCGAAGCACATCAATGGTCGCTTGTTTTGTCGGAAAAACCGGTCACGTTGCAGCCGTGCCTTTAGAGAGTTGTAGAATGGTCAATTACGAATGGTACACAATTATTTGTTTGCCAAAAGTTTTTGAAGAAATAAGGAAAACAAACCGAAAAGACAGATCATTTTCCACCATGACAGTGCGACCTCTCACAGGTCGGTTCAAACCATTGAATATTTAACAGGGCAAAACATTGAATTGATGAGCCATCCGCCGTACAGCTCTGATCAAGCATCTTGTGATTTCCACACGTGAAGAATAAACTCGGGGTCAACGGTTTTCTACGCCGGAAGAGGCAGTTGAGTCATTCAAAACTCATATTTTGAAGATACCGATTTCACAGTGGCAGTAATGCTTTTCGGATTGGTTTAAGCGAACGCAAAAGTGCTTAGATTTTCAAGGAGAATATTTTGAAAAGCAATAAAATTATTTTCGATAATAAAAATTTTTTTTGTTTGCTATTCCAAAAATGTAAACGGCTACCCTCGTACAAACAATAAGCACTGCTTCATTCTAAATTCGATTTTATTTGGTATTATTAATCCCTCATATACCCACATACATATTTATTTTTAAAAAGGTACACGTGCACTACAAGTAAATAAAAAAAATATTTCGGTTCTCCTTTTCTTAGTGCAAATGAATCACTAAAAGATTTGTACTTTCGATCTACCGGAAAACACATATTTGCCATCACCGTCATTATTGAAAAAAAATACTCTGTTAAAGGAGAGAACATTACCTTTTAACGTCTTGAAAGAATAAAAAGTTTTTAATTAAAAGCGCGTGTCGTGGGCAAAAGTTTGCTCACGGGCTGTTTCAGAAACCGGTAAAGAAGGTATCTTCGTTGACAATTGCACATAAAAAGAAGATTTATGTGCAAAAGTCTCCTTTTTCGCTCAAGTTAACCGCAGTCGTGAAACAATTAAGGTTCCGTTAAATTTGCCCCGGTAGGGTACTTAACTTAGGGGGTTACTTGAGAAAAAAAAAAGAAAACGACGAGGAAAAGAAAACCAGCTTCTAATCAATTTAAAAGAATCTATAAAATAACTTCATCGAAGTTCGAAAACTTCAAAGTGTTACAGAGAACTTCTTTCAACAGTAACACTGCATGCCTTGAGTCAATTTGGCTCCTTCGCGAGTAAATGCTAATCAGGTTGATGACTTGAAACAGATGACTGATATCATATAGTACGAAACACGGAAGCGTTAAGCTTATAGGGAATAATTTCTCCTCAATATTATTAATAATGTGGAAGAAACTTTTCGCAATTGAATTTTGAAGAGAAGACCTCGAAAGTTTCTCTTTTATAATATCTGCATTACTGGAAAAATTAATATTCAGTAATTAGTTATATGGCGAGTTAATTTTAATAATATTATAATTTAATAATAAAGATAATAATAATGTTATTTATTTTCCAGATATAAGACATTTATGGAGTAGTAACAAAAATAAATCAATTAAGGGTAACCCCTTTTCACAATAATTTTCGTATTGTGTTTTCGTATTCTCTTTTCTCTTCGTGCGGATTTTGCCGTGACTCCGGGTACGACACTGTAATTAATTATCTGCTGATGATGACAATCTACTTGTCGAAATACGCGTATAAAATACAAAAATTATTGTGAAGAGGGTTTAACCTTAATTGATTAATTTAACCAACCATAATCTCCATTGAAACTGACTTTGAAAATATGTATTTTATTCATTAAATGGACAATTGCATTATAGCCGATATATTTAAATTAACATTTAGATTAAAAAAGAGTTTAGTTCTTAACGTAATTTATAATACAAGTATTTTTCAATTTTATCGTGAAAAATAATTTACATTAATGTACATATGTATATAGCAAGCGCTCGGATTAAAATTGATTTTATATTAGTGCCTATAACATCATTGAAATCCCGGAACAAGTGACGTATGCTCTGTGATAGAATCTTTTTATATATATATATATATATATATATATATATATATATATATATATATATATATATATATATACAGTAAAACCTGTGTTAACGGCCACCTGACTAAAGCGGCCACCTGAGTTTCCCCGAATCGACTATAAGGAAATTCCCATACACAAATACCCGTTAATTACGGCCACCTTTGTAAAACGACCGCGGCCAAATAACCCAAACTTTTACGGCCTATTTTCATAGAAATTTACCTGCCAATGTCGGCCGGACTATTTATGACATGTATATTTTTATTGACGGAAAAACCTAATACAAATTGTCGGGGTTTCCTATTACCTGGTAGTAATTCACCCTTTTCGATTTAAACTTTATTATTCTAAAGGAAACAATTCAGTTTAAAGTTGTCTCCGTATTCGAAAGGTTCTTAATTAAGTATGTCGCAAAAAAGAAAACGTTTGTTGCTAAAAGACAAAATAAATATAATCGCGGAAAGTGAAAAGTATGCGTTAAGTTCGCGAAAGTTGGCCGAAAAATTTGGGGTTGGAAAAACACAAATTAACGATATTATGAAAAATAAAGGTGAATTAAAAAAGAGGGTCGAGGAAGGTGTTAACATGGAGCTTAAACGAAAATTTCCGAAGTCGGAAGGATTGGCAGTGGATCAAGTCGTCTACAATTGGTTTTGCAAAGCCAGAAATAAAGCAATTCCAATATTTGGGCCGCTACTTAAACAAAAAGCACTAGAGACAGCAAGCAGTTTAAAGATGGAAAATTTCGCAGCATCTAATGGATGGTTGGAAAGTTTCTGTCGGCGACACAGTATAACTTTTAAATCAATTTGTGGTGATTCCGCAGAGGCTAATTTAGACGATATAAAAGACTGGAAAACCAAGTTACCGTTGATTTTAATAAATTCTTCTCCTCGAGATGTGTTTAATGCCGACGAAACAGGTCTTTATTACCGCGCTATGCCAAATTAGACATTTTCATTAAAAAGTGAGAATTGTGCAGGGAAGAAGGCAGCAAAACAACGTTTGACTGTTTTACTATGTGCAAATATGGAAGGTGAGAAGGAAGATCCATTAATAATTGGAAAAAGTAAAAATCCTCGCTGTTTTAAGGGTAGTCATGTGGACAAATTACCCTTATAATGGGTTTCTAACAAAAAGGCATGGATGACAACGGAAATTATGACAAGATGGCTGCATAAATTTGATAATAAAATGAAAAAACAAAATAGAAAAGTGCTTCTTTTCTTGGATAATGCCACTTCACATTCTAAAGTTCCATTAGAAAATATTAAACTAGTCTTCCTGCCGCCAAACACCACTTCGTATTGTCAGCCCTTGGATCAAGGAATAATTCAGAATTTCAAATTGATTTACCGAAATTTTTTGATTAAAAAGCTTCTAACGTTTATTGACAATGAATGTGATTTTGAAATTTTTGAAAAAAACATAAATTTAGCCAATGCACTTGTATGGATTACAGCTGCTTGGAAAAAAGTATCTCCTACTGCAATTAAAAAATGTTTTTCCAAGGCCGGATTCTCTGATGTTATCCAGGAGGACACAATGTTTGATGAAGAAGGCGAAATACCCCTTGCCCAGCTATATCCTGCAGTTCGTAACGAATTTTTGATGGATTTAGATGAATATGCTTCTATTGATCGTCATGTGCCTACAGAGAGCCCTAACTTCAGTATTCCAGAAATTGTTGAAGATTTGTGCAATAATCATGAAGAACATAACTCTGATAATAGTGACCTGGACGAATGTGAAACTCCAAAATCTAGTTTATCCAGTATGAGTGAAGTGTGTGCAAAATTAAGAGACATACAAAATTATTTATTGTGCAATAATAATGGTGACATTTATATGGATGTTTCTAAAATTTTACTTACATGTGAAGCTGCAGTTTTTAAATCGAAGCTAAAAAATGTGAAGCAAACAAATATTGAAACATACTTTAAAAAATCCTAATAAATTGTGTTTTTTCGTATGAATATATTGTAATAATATGAACATATAAATAATTTATTAGATGTCATATTATCTATAATATGTAAATACATTAAAATTTTAGTTTTTCTTACACATATTTGAATTTATATACTATTTACTTTAATTAATAAAATAAAGAAAGCAAATCCTAAAATTAATTATGTATTTTATTTGTGAGACGAAAAACCTGTCAATTACGGACACCTTTATATAACGGCCAATATATTTTGCTTTTTGGGTGGCCGTTATTGACAGGTTTTACTGTATATATATATATATATATATATATATATATATATATATATGTATATATTGGTATATATGTTTTACTATTTGTCCACAGTGTTACAAACAACATTACAATAGTATGAAATACTTGTTACAGATTCATTTTACCTTTGAATTGATCAGCTGATAATAGGGTTCCTCCAGGTTCCTCCATCACGATAATGCTTCGGCTCACCGCGCCAAAGCCTGTACCGAATATTTGACCACGACAAAATTGAAACTTTTCGAGGACCCTCCCTGCAGTCCAGATCTTGTTCCCTGTGACTTTGCACTGTTCCCACATATGATAATGAAGCTAAAAGGGAGGCGGGCTTGGGACAACGAGTGTGCTTTACTCCCTAGTGTAACTTGGCAGAACTCGTATAAAGATTGGTTTCGGAGGATGGGGAGGCGTATTGAGTGTAGAAGAAATTACTTTGAAAAAATTAAATAAACAAAGCTGTATTACAAAGTTTCCTAGTACCCTTTATATTTACAAGTGTCCAAAATAACCGACATTATTGTATATGCAAAGACTGCATCTTTTCAAGAAATTTGTAGTAGGTCAATTGTGTCAGATTATTTGGCATAGTGTAGATTCTTTGTATAGTTTGTATTTCACCATGCCCGACAAGACAGAATCTAAAATTATTAAACCCGACGAACAGCTGCACCTCTTCTTATCCAGGAGTTCGTAAATTCTTCATCCAAGAAACGCCTGACAATTAAAGTGTAATGTGGAGGAGCTTTTTCATGGTAGATCCATTTTAACCTGGTTCTAGCCTCCAAGTCCAACTCATCTAGCATATCCTGTAACTCCGTTAATAGATATCATCCCACAGTTTGTTACACGGGTTTCGTTGGTTCATAAAATTTTAGATATTGTCATTAATTTAACAGTAATTATATAAAGTAATATATTTTAACATTTTGATGCAACATTGTAAGTATTCATTTCGCTCAATCACTTTTGTACAATATTAATTTATAACAATATCTACGTTCTTTAGCTGACATATGTATACCAGTTTTACTTTCCTCACACGAAGTATGTTATTATTTTTGAAAATCAAACTAAAGTTAGAACGAGGGGTATGCACTTTTCAGTCCACCCAATATAACTACGATAGATAAATCCTTTTTTTTTCAGTTCCATATCTATCTACTTTAGCCTTCTAATCTAGTGAATATATAAAATAGAACGCATATTTCATATGGGAGGATATATGCTTTAGATATAAAAACATTACGTAAATTTCAATTGAAAGTTAATAGCATTTATACACGAACGTGTGTGCATATTAAATATATTACTGGCATCTGGGATAGTTTCAGTTTTACAACTGACTACACATACGCGCTCATATATGCTAATGAAATTGCATACGGGACAACAACCAGTGGAAGGACATGGGATAATTGAAGGACCTTGTGCATGTTATATGCTTCTGATTATATATATTATATATACATATATATGTACATATATATACACACGTACACAGAGAATATTGATTCCCTGTTTCAAATTAGGTTAGTTAATAAACTACACTCACTTCATATTATAGATGTATAAATATAATATGAACTACAGATAATAATTCCCAAATCAAATTATAAAGTTTGCTCTATTCTATTTACTCCGAATGTATAATGGATCTGTGTGGCAGTGGTGAAATGGATTTCGAAATATAATTTGTTTATTATAAAACTACAAGTCGTCCTTTATAGTACCACCTTCCATAACAGTTTGATAATATGCTATATCAACAGTATTACAAATCGAAGTTCATTTAGAATATAATGGGTGGTTCATTATTAGCAGATAAAGTGTGAGCTGTATTATGAAAATCAGCTTTCCACGAGAAATGTGCTTCGTGCTCTTAGAGCAACTAATAATCTACGTATTAGACCCATCGAAGGCACAATTCGCTATACCATCGACGTAGATTTCAATAGCTCGGCTTGTAAGTCACAAATTTGCGTATTTTACTTAAAGGTATTGGTTTAAAAGCATATAAAATTCAATTTGTTCAAGAATTGATAGCGACCGACTTTTCGAATCACCATCATTTCAGTCTGGGCTTTCGTAATGCTTGAAGAAGATCCACTATTTTGGACCAAAGTTTTGTTCAACGACAAAACCCATTTCAACACAATTGCTATATTTGTGGTGAGCAGCCACATGAAGAGGTTCAAGAACTGCTATTATACCCAGACAAAACCACGGTTTGGTGTGGTTTGTGGCCAAGTGGAATCATCAGTCCATATTTCTTCAGAAATGACGCCAGCCGCAAAGTAACTGCGTATGGCGCCCGTTATCGAGTCGGGTTATCGGACTCTTTACTGCTTGAAATTGAAGACCGTGACCTTGACGACATTTGCTTCCAACAAGACGGTGCTACCAGACCAGATACACAAATAACATTATTTTAGGGCATGCGAATAATAAATTAAATGACTTAAGATATTTTTGAATTAAACCTAGAATAGCAAACTACTTTTTAAATAACGCTCACTATTTTTTAAATTTAAATTAACAATTTTAAGTAACACCAAACAATTCAATTCAATTAATTTATTTACACATGAACAATCAAAAAAGGTATATAAAACTCTTTACAATTTCTATGTACGTATTCTGTATACGTATTTCGACACCTAAGTTGCCATGATCAGCAGAAAATCATAGTGTTGCACCCGGACCTACGCTAAAGTTAAACTCTCCCCATTAGCCTCCAAATACACACAGTGTGTGTAATGACAACTTTTTGTTGAAATACGTATACAAGATATATAAACATTAGTGTGGTAAGGGAATTTATTTACCTTTTTGATTAAATCAATTAACCACAAAGCTGTATTGCAAAACTATCCTAGTACCTATTGTATACGTATGTATGTACACTGCAGGCCATAAGTTTGAAATCAGTTCCAGTAAATTCATAAAAATTAAAATTTATCTATGTTACGTTCGTATTACTTTGATATAAGTACAAAGGATTATTCTTAAGTACATTATAAAGCTTTACATAAAAGATCTAGTTTTAAATGCATTAATAGTTGGAAAATAACCAGAGATTAAGGAAACTCTGCGTGCGGTATTATTTATTCGAGCAGGTAATATTTCTGCATAATGAACGATTACCTGGAATGGACAAATTTTATTGCAGACCCTTCCGCATTAACCTTTTGTAATTACATTTAGTTTTTATATTTATAAGTATTTATATATTTTGAAGTAATGAGAATATTTTAGTTGCTTCGTATCATTTAAAGTGTGTAGACACATAAAAGTGTGTAGAATCAGTAAACATCGTTTGATTATGGCGAAGAGAAAGCAGATATCGCTAGAAAAACGTGTAGAAATTATTAGTCATCATAATCGGGGAGATTCTATACGGGATATCGCGAAAAGAATGAAGATATCGTACAAAGGTGTACAAAATACAATTAAAAGATACCAGTCTACTGGAGGGTATACGGACAGAAAACGATCAGGAAGACCAAAAATTACAACTCCTGCAGAAGATCAAACAATTATATTGACGTCGAAAAGAGATAGAAGATTAACGGCCTCGCAAATCCGCGGTGAGTTTAACAGGGAGCGTGAAACTCGGATCTCTTTAACCACAGTAAAAAGGCGGCTCAGAGCGGCTGGACTGATGGGACGTGTAGCAGTTCGCAAACCGCTTCTACGTCCGCAAAATAAAATAAAAAGGCTACAATGGGCTAAGTTACACAAAGATTGGACAATAGAACAGTGGGAAAAAGTACTATGGACCGACGAATCAAAGTACGAGGTCTTCGGTTCCCGACGTCGGATATTTGTAAGAAGAACTGCTACGGAAAAAATGTTACCGCAATGTGTGGTGCCTACGGTAAAACATGGTGGCGGTTCTGTAATGGTTTGGGGATGTTTTTCTTCGGCTGGTGTAGGAGATCTGGTGAAAATCGACGGAGTTTTGAAAAAAGAGGGTTACAGACAGATTCTCGAACACAACGCTGTGCCCTCCGGTCTGAGATTACTTGGAGAAAACTTTATATTCATGCAAGACAACGACCCAAAACATTCTTCTCATTTATGTAGAGGATATCTCCAACAACAGGAAGCTGACGGTGTTTTACAAAACATGGTTTGGCCGGCACAATCGCCAGACCTCAATCCAATAGAGCTGTTGTGGGAAGAATTGGATAGAAAAGTGCGTGAAAAGTGTCCGACGTCCCAGACTCACATGTGGCAAGTTATACAAGATTCTTGGGCAAATATACCCAATGTCTCGTTTACCGCGATTGTGTGCTGCCGTCATTAAAGCAAAAGGAGGGTATTTCGATGAAAAGTCCGTTTAGTTGATAATAAAAATAAGTGGATGTAAATAAATAAAATTTGCTTTTTTTCCTGCTTATTTTATAATAAAACGTTTTGGTATATTAATATTGTTTTATTTTTACAATGTTTGTTAAAGCCACTACAATATTTTCATTATATTCAGAAGTGATTCCAAACTTATGCAAGTGATTCCAAACTTATGGCCTGCAGTGTATATATATATATATATATATCTTCCAGTAAGGTTGAAATATCACTATTCACTATTCATAAAAAGAAATTTTTAAATGAAAACGTTGCCCGATAACTTAAATTAAATTAATTATAAATAATTACTGAGTACTTATAATCGATATAGCTTTTATGAATATTTGAATAAATTTTTCTCTAGAGATCGTACCCATTTTCATATTTAATTTGAACCAACTGTACATTTGGGGACCAAAGATCGTATTACTCACGTACACATTATACTCTACACCGGAAAGCTAATCAACTATCTCCTGTAGGTGGGGCGTTTCATGGCAACACCGGCACAATACAGGATACGACATAGGGCGCAATATGTTCGGGAAGTCATGTGCGACAAACCCCCGCTAATATAAAATATTACCCCCGGTCGCTAGTGGATATAAAATAACAACACGCTTTCCGCGACATCAGAGCGGGATATTCCCTGGGGATTTTTTTTTTTGGGAAAAATGACACGACGAAGTTAATTAACTGGCCTGCTGGTGATGATGATGATGTCGGTGCTGGTGGCGCTAAAGTCGCTGAGGTCGTCTCATTTTAAAATGATCTTTCATCAAAATTGCTATCTCTTTCCCTCTCTGGAACTGACCTGCAAAAAAGGTAGCGAATGTTGCGTATTCATATTCACATTTGATACAGATCCATCTCGAGACTAGAATATCAATTATTTTTGCGTTTCTATATTTAAAAATTTAAAAAAGGCACGAAAATTAATATATTTATTGTAACAAATATGTTATAAGTTATACTAAACTACATATGTATATTATGTACTTACATATACGTACATACGATATAGTCTGCCTGTTCCAAACAGCATTAAGAACACGAGAACTTTTATTAATATAAGATACTGTTTTGTTTAAACAAAATAAATTGGAAAATCAATTGTTATAATACAATGTTTTTGGGTTTCATTGTGTTGTAGTTTCCATCGACGTTGTCTACACTGCCAGCTTCTTCAGGATCTGCTGTCAGACAGTATGGACTGTACTAGTGAAATATAGTTAATTAAATATTATCACCTTGCTCTTGTTGGCAATAGTACACATCATATTGATGGGCGTTCTCCCTAAGTAACTTGTCTAAGGTACAGGTTTTTAAAAGTACTGTCACTTTTGAATTGTAGATGGCTAACATTAAAAGGTTTTCTGTAGAAGGAAACCGTCTCATCGGGAAGACAACGGCTCAACAGGTCATACATTGGGCAGACTCTCTCAGGATGAGCATCATCCATTTTGAAGAAAGGAAATTTAAGATATTTGCTGTGAGTGCGATCCAAATGCAAAGTGTTGCATGCAGGTAATAGGTATCGAATTTGCAGTATCAAATAACCTACGCGCATTGAAGTAAACAAACTTGGTATGCAATTTAAAAGTAAACTCAGAATCAAAGAAGATGCCAAGATCCTTAATGTCCAATTTCCTCAAAAGAATATTAACATTAACATTTTATGCATAGTTAATGGGAGAAGAAGAAGGTATATACATAGGTGTGTTATTTAGACTTCTCGAATATTTGTTGCTTTCACCAATCTTCAAATTAATTCCATCTTCTCTTGGTAACAACATATTATTAATGCGCCCAAAACACAATTTCCATCGTTTTTCTGCTTTTACATACAATTTGAAGTTTTCAAATCCCAAGTCAGTATGTCTACCACAACCATAAAATTCCTTTTTCTCTGGTTGTTCCCCAACGTGTGTCGCGTTTGATTTGGCTTGATCAGCCAGATCTCCGGATTAGACTGCCCCGGACTAATTCCTCTGGGGATATTTGAAGTCGTTGGTGTACGCGAACAAATCCCGCACCATGGAAGAGTTAAAAACAACATTCGACCCGAATTTGACAATGTGACATCACAAATGATGAGCACAGCTATGTTAAATGTAATCAAAAAAGCTCAAATTTGCATGAACGCCGGCGGTAGCCATTTGTCAGAGTTTTCACTCTAAACAAAAGTTATAGCGAAAGAAAATCAGATGATGCTTTTTGCCCCACCCTGTATATATAATATGATTTTACAAGCTGCTTACATAGCAGGTCAAACTAATAGCTTATATATTTAAAAGTTAGAAGCCGAAGAGAAGAATTTGCATTTAGACTCGACAGTATATTTCATTAAAATTACTATACTTTTGACTTGCAATATTGTCATAAAACAACAGAAAGTAGACCCGAATATATAGACCCAAATTTAAATCCTGAATAACGTGTATAATTCTGTTGAATGCAGATTTTTCCTGTTTTGTCGATCAAATATAGGCGTCATTTTCATTAAATAGGAAATGCCTATAGCTCAGGATTTACCAAATCTATTTACTAATTTCTAATGCATATACAGCCATCATTCATAGTAATAAGTCCTGCAAATAAATATATTCCAGTCCAGACCTCCCTCGCTTGATAAATTATATATAGAAAAGGTCCCTATGCATTTATATTTTTGACATGCACACGAAAATACCATTTGCTTACATGCCCGGGTTTTTCACGTCCATTAATGTCATAGAAAGCTGTCCAAGGGCGCAGCAGTTGATATCCGGTATGTTATAATTAGGGGGTAAATATCACTTTCATTCTTTATGCTAATATGCAGTTGACATTTATAAGAGTTAGTGTAACTACTTATTTACAAAAAAAATATGTGCCACGTCTAAATAATTTCTAATAATGCTTGTTATGTAATGGTTTATAGCGACTTTAATGCGATTTTAAAGTATTTTTTGTATTTATAAGTTACCGCTGTTTCTGAAGTAATTTCTTTCTTTAAACACGCCTACATTGGATACAGTGAACACTTGATTTTTGTACGTACACATACATATATATATTGTTATTTTTACTTTACGTGTAGAATTGATCCATTAATAACTTGCGATACAACTTTCATGCTGTTGACCCTGTTACACTGTATTTTCGAATGACAATGTACGACAAGTCTTTTGTCTCGGAGTTCAGTGATGCCGATTTTGCTGTGGGTATTTTCCATGAAACACTTTATTTTATCTTGGAAGGCTTTATTCCAAAAATGAATTGGTTCACTAGTCATATAAAAGAATTTATACACATAAAAGAATTCTACTAAAAATCTACGAAGCAGTTGGTGTATAAAGAATTTACGAGAATAAGGTAACTGCTTAAGCAGGAAACTTAATATTCTTATCATACATTGTTACATGCACGTTTTGACTTCCGTCCCAAATTTTCTCACTATACGAAGTAATGTAAAATAATTTTCAATCCTCTATCGATTCATCAGAATTTTTTAAAAGCAAAATTTTCATCAGAATTAATTTGACCCGTTACGGTCCTATACTGTCGAGTTTCTAACGCTAACAGCCCTTTGTTTTGAAATAAACTTATTAAAATTGACTTAAGCGATTCTCATCTTTTTCCATTGTGATATCACTAGAGCCCTTTCGATAGTAATTTCGTAAGTCTGATTTCTAACAGGGTTAAGGTAATGGTAGTTCCCTTCTTCGTTGCGTTCTGCGTCTATACGCACTCTTATCTATACGCACTATAGTTGGAAAATCGGGATTGTTATTTACAACCGCACACGATTTATCGGTTGCTAATCTTCCTATACTATCTGTTAGATTTCCTAACGAGGCTTTGAAGCAGTATACTATATTTAGTACTTCATGTAATGACAGCTTGGTATTCTCTAATTTGGAAATAGTATCTAAAGGAATTGAATAGTTTTCGGATATTTACTCTATTTGAGTATGGGTTTCGGACTAATAATGTGGAAAAATTTCTCATAATACAAAACAGTTTTAAGCCACGATCCCTATCTCCTCAATACCGGCTGTGGTGGCTGAGTAATGTCCGGACAAGCCTATTTAAACTCACGAATGCGTTCTGGAAATTTAATAAAAACTTTTTTGGTAGAAACTATAAATTGTTTTACTTTTGGATTACTGTTTGTAATAGATTCAGCTACAAGGTAACATGCATGGAGCAAACAGGTTACATGAAGCAATTGAGGATAAGATTGTTTTAGTAACTTTACAGTTTTAACCATATTCGAACTATAGTCAACATCTGTAACCAACATTAAAGGTTGGGTCGCCGATTTATTGAACTTCTCAAAGGTATGTTTTATAGTTTCTACTATCCTTTCTGCATTTGTCTTCTGTAATATTCTACTACGTAAAAGAGGAGCCAAGAAAATCTCACCACTTTTTAAAGTGCGCACTAACACATTTAAATTACTATTCTTTCTTGCATCCGTTGTTTCATCTACCGTATATATCGACATATTTTATGAACTTTTAACTCTGCTTTTATTTGATCTGTAATTGTGATTTTTATCCGAGGAAACTATACTGTAATTGGCTTCTTGTTGGCAATCGCCATTCCGGAACGTATTTCCCCAAAAGTTTCGAAATTCTTCATTGTCTACAATATTTTGTGGAATGTTGCACACACTTAACATAAAAATAAAGTCATATAGTAATTTTTAATATGGTCCATCACGTTGCGCATTTAACCGGTATTGTTTGCTATTAACATATCTTTTACACACAAAAATACCGTACGGTCAAATGTTGATATTACAAACAATACATTTAATAATAGTGAAAGAACGCCGTCGATTCCCCCTCGTTAAGCTAATCTGGCATTCATACACATGCCATACGTATATGAATCTCGACTTCGGGTATATGTGACCGCTTTCGACATGTGCCATCGCCGCCAATGAATGCGCACTGGTTTCTGCAGGTTTAATCTATATATATCTGGTGCATATATGAGAGTGGCTTGTACTTGTCTCGTACATAGGATTTCGAAACTTTTTCTCAATTTTATATACACAATCATATGAATGATTATGTGATATGTACAGTTTAACTTAACTAGCTTTTATCTGTTTATGTTAGCATAAGTATTGGAGCAAGTAAAGTCGTGAATTTGTACTTTAAGATTAAATTAAGTTTTGTTTCGTGTGTTAATAATGTTTTTATCAAATATTTTGTGTACCACGAGCATAAAGAGAAGTGGATAATTTAATCTGTATTTCAATAAATATACAAAGATTTATATCTTAAAAAATTGTACAAATTGATTCTCGCATATCATTCTCGATTTCATAAAAAGTACCTTTATCTATATAAACATTATAAGTAAGCTAATGCGGTATTACAATACATTAGTTGTTTTTATACCTTGCAATGACTTCTGCAATAAAATATTCAATATATTCGTAAGCAAAAAAGGATTCAAAAATATTAATAATAAGTAAATGAAGTATTATGTTTACGAAAATATCAGTAGTCATTGAAAAACCGCAAGCTATAATTGCAAGCACTTCTCAAATCAAACTGACATCTCACGCAAAATAAACACATTTTAGCTTATAAAAATTGTAAACAAGTGATGATTACAAAGTAGTAGTAACCCGAAGGTTGTCTGAGAATACATGTTCACGTACGCGTTGTAGATATTTTTCCCGTTGTTATTATTCAATATAAAATCAATTCCTCAACATGTTAGTGTTATTATTTGTTCCTTTAGTTATTGTTTGTTGTTGGTATTTGAATTATCTATGGCACAACAGATATTTAAAGAAATTTTCCGGACCTGTTCCTTTACCGGTAGTTGGTTCAGCATTAGATTTCATCAATCCTAAGAGTAAGTTATTTCTTTGTGAAATATGCTTTCTAAAAGTAAGTGTTTTGTAAATCTTAACAAATATAATGTATCTGACTATCCAATACATAAAACTTAGGTAATTTTGATGGAGCATGTGTTTAATTAACTTAATCACTTAAGGTTGATATATTGGGTCTGGGAAAAAGTTCGTGGCGTTTTTTCAGTAAAATTCAACTGGTCCCCGCATGGCGCGTGGACGAATTCATTTAAACCGAATATGCTCCATTATTATCGACAATGTTTCGCCATTTTTTTGGTAGATCCATGATCCCATCGGTGAAAAACTTCTGTGGTTTCTGGTCGAAAAACTGAATCAAGTAGTTTTCACAGGCTTCTTTTGAAACCAACTTAATTCCATTGAGAGAGTTCTGCAGAGATCGAAACAGATGATAGTCAGAGGGTGCTACATCCGGACTGTAAGGTGGGTGCATCAAAACTTCCCAACCAAACTCTCTCAATTTTTGACGGGTCATCAAAGAAGTGTGTGGTCGGGCGTTGTCATGATGGAAGACAACACCTTTCCTATTAATCAATTCGGGCCGTTTTCTTTCAATCGCCTGGCGTAATCTCTCTAGTTGTGCACAGTAGAGTTGAGAATCAATCGTCTGACCAGTTGGAAGTAGCTCGTAGTGGACGATTCCCCTCCAGTCCCACCATACACACAGCATCACTTTTTTTGGCGTCAATGTTGGCTTAGCGAACGCTTGTGACGGCTCACCATCCTTTATCCACGATCTTTTACGCTTCCGATTATCGTACGTAATCCATTTTTCATCTCCGGTTATTAAACGTTTCAGAAACGGCTCGATTTCATTCCGTTTCAGCAGCGCATCGCAGATGTTAATTCGGTCCATCATGTTTTTCACGCTCAACTCATGAGGAACCCATACGTCAAGCTTTTTTTTTGTAACCAGCTTTGTGTAAATGGTTCAAAACAGTTTTGTGGACAATGCCTAGCTCCATGCCAATATCGACACTGCTGATATGCTTATCTTGTTGGACTTTTTCAAGAATTTCATCAGATTTTTCAGTGATTGGACGACCGGAGCGTGACTCATCTTTCACATTGAAATTTCCAGAACGAAAGCGAGCGAACCATTTCCGCGCAACAGATTTCGATAAAGTACCTTCACCGTACACAGCACAAATTTTATTACAAGCCTGCGCAGCGTTCTTCCCCTTGTCATAATAATATTGCAGAATATAGCGAAATTTCTCATTATTCTTCTCCATTTTCAAGTGCGAATAACTTTCCAACCACTGCACCGATTACAGTGTTTCTACGCTCAAACTAACGTTCGGAAGGTCATCTAAAAAACGAGCCCTCGGTGGTGTCGCTGTGACTTGTTGTTCTTTAGTTATCGGCAACCAATGCCATCTATCGGGAAAAACGCCACGAACTTTTTCCCAGACCCAATATAACCCCTTTCCACATTAATTTTTATATTCTGTATACGTATTTCGACAACTAAGTTGCCATCATTAACAGATAATTAAACAGTTGGCTTTCGACGGTACAGATCGTGTACGGAATTTGTTTCGTGTAGGTTTTACCGTAGTTTTCCAGATGCGACACTGTTTAATATCTGCTGATGATAGCAAGTTAGTTGTCGAAACATACAGAATACGAAAATTAATGTGAAAGGGGTTATATATCAATCTTATGTGATTAAAAAGATACATATATAGATACATACATATATATATTTATATATATAACTTAAATTAATAAATGAAAATAAATATACTTTAATTTGTGTCAGAGATATATCTACTTATTTCCAGAAACTGTGTCTCAACTGTTGAAGTACCGGGAGGATTGTAGTGGAGATTACAAAATATTTCTAGGCTTTCAACCTTTGGTGTTCCTCTCAGAGCCTAGATCAATAGAGGTCATCTTAAATTCTACCACAAATTTGAAGAAATCTAAACAATACAAATTCCTAAAGAACTGGCTTGGAAACGGGTTATTAGTCAGCGATGGTAAGTTTTAATGTTTTAATTTTTGTTAACATAATCCATATTGTAGTCAATGTATTTATTCATTCGTCCTACCTGTGATAGCATCGACAGTTTTGTAGATTTTTCCAAAACCTATTTTTCGAAATTTTTCGAATGATAAAATGTGAGAACTATGAAAGTTTCAAAATTTTTCCATTCCTTTGAACAAAATCCAGAAAATACAAAGTGTCCATCATCGTCGATTCGGCGTAGCTATGCATTTGGACACACCGATTACGAAAGAGGAAACCGCAACGCGATAATACTTTCTGTTCTCGAAATATTCGCGAAAAACTTTGAATCCAGAAAAACGTGAAATTCGTGTCGACATTTATCTCTTGAAGGTAAAAATTTATGTTATTTTAGAAAGGAAAAAATTTATTACCAGTGTGAGGAAGTTAACTGAAAAATTTGGCGGTTAAATAAAGTAAACAACATTATAAAAAGCAAATCCCATTTGAAGAGGCTCTTTGAAGTTTGGAAAATTTCCAAAAATGTAGGTTGGCAATTGACCAAGTAGTTTACAATTGGTTTCGTAAAGCTAGAAGTAAAAGCATTCTTTTATCAGCTACTGTCGAAATTTGATAGACAGAGCTTCAGATATTATGTAGAAGTATTTATCAAAAAATGTGTACAACGTAGACGAAACCGACCTTTTTACCATAAAATGCCAAACAACATTTGCCCTAAAAGGCAGTAACTTAAGTGGTAAAAAAATTGCAATGACACCTTGTTGTTTTATAGGATCTCATATCAACTAACTGCCGCTAAAATTGGTGTTTAATAAAAAGGTTTGAATTACAACAGGGATAATGATTTCGTAGCTAAAAAGGTTAACGATAAAATGTAAAAGCAAAATATAAAAGTCTTATTACGTCAGGACGACGCAACGTCTCATCCCCAATTGAAACTGACAAATGTGAAGATTTGTTTTCTTCAACCAAATACCCGGTCTCATTACCAGACACTAGATCGGGTTATTATCCATAGCTTCGAGATGACAAACAGAAAGTTTCTTATCAAAAGAAACATTAACAAATAACGAAAGTTCTTTTAAGCATTAATTTAGCTAACTTTAATTTGAATATCAGTTATCTGATAAAAGTTTCGCAATCTACAATTTCAAACTGTTTTGCAAAAGCAGAATTCTTGGAAAAGGTCCTGCAAGAAAGTTTTGTTGAAGAAGACGAAATTCCACTAGATGAGTCTTTCCATATACATGATTTAAACCTGGCGAACTTTGCATCTGTTGATAGCAATGATTCGGCCGAAAAATCCAATTTAAGTCTGCAAAAAATAGTCAGTGACTAATTGCTATATGGAGACTGTGATTCCAGCAGTGAAAATTACGTGGAAAGAACTGAACTGTGTACGTCAAACATTAAAGATATGAGGGAAGTTTGTGGAAAACTAAGAGCTGTACAAAATTTCTTATTTTCTAATAATAAAAAGGGATATAGCTATAGAAGTTAATCTGGTACGTAGACATCCGCGGTCGTGGTCCATACTATCATCTTCTGGGCTTCCGTGCTGGAACCGCATCACTGGTATAACTGCCGACGTTTCGTTACAAAACAGTAGCAGTAGTTGAGCCCTGAAGATACGAGTGGGTACGAAACGTCGGTAGTTGTACCAGTGACGCGGTTTCAGCCCGGAAGCCCAGAAGAAGGTAGCTATAGAAATTGTTCAAATTTCGACAAAATGTTAATCACATGTTTTACGAATCTTAAAAATTTAAAACAAAACTCAATGAAAAATATATGTATTAAAAAAAATGCAATTATGTAATACGTCAATTGTTTCTGCTATGTATGTGTTTATGAAATATAAATATACCCTATTTATACGTACATAATATATGCACTATATTTCTCAATTATACATATATGTATGTATTGTAGTTAGGCTTCTAATCTCATAATTTAAGCTAAACGTTTATACTTATTTTAACAAAAAAAAAAGAAAACTATAATTTTTTTTAAAACAAATAAATAAGTGTGATATGTAATACACGTAATTTATTGTAAAAGGATTGAAAATGGTCACTACCAACTACAACTAACAATTTTGACTCTACCCATAATGAACACCTCTGTATAACGGTCGTATTTACAGTAAATTTTATTGGCCGTTATTTAAAGGTTTTACTGCATTATTATATAATAATTATTATTATATTACAGGGGACTACTGGCGTAGACACCGAAAAGTAATCACTCCAGCTTTCCATTTCCAAATTCTCGAAAGGTACATCGAGGTATTTAACGAAGTAAGTAACATACTGATTGACCGTTTGGAAGAAAAGGTGAATGAATCAGCTTTCGATATATATCCTTACATCACCTTGTGTGCCTTAGACATTATGTGTGGTAAGTTTCGCTGTTATTCTCTTATTTTCCTTGCCTATATCTGCGTACAATATTTAGAGGCAGCAATGGGTACTTCAATGAATGCCCAAATAAACTCCGAATCGGACTATGTGAACAGCGTAAAAGAAATGGGAAGAATTCTAATGGAAAGAGGTTTTTCCGCAGTTTTTCAGTACGACATCATCCACCGGTTTTCCGAAAATTATCAGCTTGAAAAAAAGGCACTAGAAATACTACATCGTTACACGTACAAAGTAATTAATCAGAAAAAGCAGGAGAATAAACACATAGTTACAGAGGATGAATTGTCTTCGAAGAAAAAATTGGCATTTCTGGATTTGCTTCTTTACCATAATTCAAAGACTAATATATTGAATGACGATGAAATTCGAGAAGAAGTGGACACGTTGTTATTTGAAGTAATGTTTCTAGTATTTGACAGGAAACAATAATAAGATATAATATTAACTCCTTTACAGGGCCACGACACAACAGCTTCCGGAATTTCTTTCACGCTATATAATCTAGCAAATTATCCAGACATTCAAGTTTGTTATTTGCATCTAATTATATCTGTATAAAAAATGTGAACTATATTACAGGAAAAAGTGTACCAGGAGATCAAATCTATATTTGGAGACGATCCCACAAGAGCACCTACTCACAATGATTTGAACGAGATGCGGTATCTCGAGATGGTAATAAAGGAATCTTTAAGACTTTACCCACCTGTTCCCTTCTATGCTAGAGAATTAACGTCGGATATAAAATACGGTAAATCGTTTTAAATAAAATAAAAAATATGATAAAGACGAAGTATTTCTTTAGATGATAAAATTTTGCCTAAGGGGATGATTGTTTCTGTATATGCAATGGGAATTCAGCGAGATGCAAGCATATTTCCCAATCCAAATAAGTTCGATCCAGAAAGATTTTCTCCAGAAAATAGTAGGGGTAGGAGTCCGTATGCTTTCATACCTTTTAGTGCTGGCGCTAGAAACTGTATAGGTAAGAACTATCTTAGAAATATAAACATATTTATTTAATGTTGTCTCATTGTTCAGGTCAGAAATTCGCCATATTAGAGATGAAGTCTACGATTTCTAAATTATTACGTCACTATCAAATATTACCAACAGTACCTACCCAGAAACTAGAACTCGTTCAAGAGACTGTCATGCGATCGAACAATGGCATTATGATTCGTCTTAGGAGACGATAAAAGTTACCTTATGACTTTTTCTAAATAACATTTAAGCTATAATAAAGTTTATATTACCAAGGAAATGTAATGTAGATTATAATATAATATATAATATTTTCAAAAATTAGCATCTAATTTTGACTACGCTATTTTGTATGCGCTATCCAACATGTTTTGTAAAAGTATTATCAAATGTTGGAGTAGAGTTCAGAAAATATCAAGTAAGTTTATATTTGTAAATTAAAATTACTTAAAAACGTTTATATTTTAAATAAACAATTGATTACATATCACGTTTTTACTTTAACCTGTTTTCGTTTCTCCATCTCGCTGTCACATTAAGTGTGATTTCATTGAACTTTATTCTCCAATTACAACAAACGATAAAACAAAAAACTAGAGTTTGTTTACAACGATCTACCTCCATCTATTCCAATCCTAAAACGTTGGACATTTGGGTTTAAACGTGGCATTACTGTCTTTTAGGACAGCTATTGGATTCTTTTTATCAATAACAAGCAGAAACAATGCATCGTTCTTAGATGAATTGCAAGATGTAATATTTACAGCGCAAAAGGATCGCTTCTGCTCTTTCTTCAGGATAATATACTTTTTGATATTTTAACTGTTGGCTGGCAAAAATTAATGAACTATATTTAGAACTGCGTCCATATATAGCGTATCTTAAAGACTTGACCTCTTGGACTGCTATTTTTTGCTAATCGAACAATTTGTTAAAACTTTCCTGATGCGTTGAAGAGACATGAATATCGGTGAAATAAATATGAGTTACAAAGATAATACATTGATAAAAAATATTTTTTTTTCCAAAAAGGGTGGGCTTTCACAATAATGTATGCTATAATGCTCTCACTTGATTTCGTTTCTAATACTAAAAAATCATAATTCTTATGATTATAAAGCGATAAAATAATAAATTGTCTCTTTCACATGTTATGTTCTTTCCTAAAGTTTTGTCTTTATTAAAAATATTAAAAAATTTGTAAATAACAATAATATAGTAGTTGGTACCTTTTTAGATGATACTGCTTTTTACCTGTAAGAATGATCATGGGGAAAGTGCAGACACTCTAAATGCCAGTTAATAAAATGTATAAATGGAAAAAATATCGAGAGTAAATTTTGTTAGAGACTGTAGTTGCGTTAATCAAAAAGGAACGTAAAAACTCCTTACCGTCATGTTATGTATACGTATACAGAATGTGAACATTGATTCGGTAAGAGTTGTTTCACGTTTCTTTGATTAATTAAATGTTGACGATTAAACTTAATAAAAGTAGGCCAACTTCCAATACTTTATTAGTAAAGGAAAGTGATTAACTCCAGTTAGTTTAAATAATTCTCAGAGTGTGGAAATACTGCAAAATAACTGATCATTACGTTAGGCGTGAAAAAGAAAAGACGAAAACTAGTTAAATGGGAAAACAGTCTAGCCCGTCTATATATAAGAAATCACATTTAAATAGACAAAAACTCATTTGAAGAAACTACATCTAACTCTGGACGGTTTACCACAAAAAGCAATTTTAAAATAATTCAACAATTTAAAAATATTTCAATGTTACAGTGGTAGTTAGAATGCGTTTTGTCAACATTTAGACAAGATATGCGTTAAATTAATTAGTATTTAACGATCGAAGTTTCCAAAATAGTAAAAAGGAAGCAGTACTTTGGGATAAAGTGGTAAAAAAAAGTTTCCTAATGTGTTACGCTCCTCTACACTCTGAGTAGCGATTAATATTACAATGCCAGCAATTCATACATGAAAGATGTCCTTAGCTTCTTTTAGGGTTGAAACTAATCAGTAACTCGGAGAGTTAGGGATGGTATTCTCAATACAAGATCTTATAAATGTGTGCTACAACATTCGATTCCCTAGAAGTGCATTCGTCATCCTCCACAAATCACTTTGACGATGAAGTTCCATTGCATAAATTATTTCCTCTAAATTAGTTGATTTTCGTTGTAATTAACTCTACTTCCCCAGCCTAGGGACACGTATTCGCCACAAAAAAACATCGCTTCCAAAAACCTTACACGTAAATTAAAAGACCTAAATTAAAAACAAGTAATACACAAACTTATTATTCCTACCTTAATTAGATAAAGAGTTGCTTAATACAAAAATTAATTGTCTTATTTGGAAATCTTAGTATCATAAATCAAATCAATCTCATCCACACTAGTATAAATTCATTATATATCATATATCTGTAAATAATCGGTTGGTGTGCCTTGGTTCCGATACACAGTCGCAAAAAAACTTTTTCTAATTAAGGACAACGTTCAATGAACGTCCAATTACTACCCTATTTTCCAGAACACTTACAAATTGAATGTAGATTCACAGAAAAGAACGAATTCACGTAGTTCAGTCAGTTATAAACGTTTGACCAACAAGAGAAAAACAAAAAACGAGATAGATAACATCAGCGCAATATTCCAATAATTATTTAAAGTAAACTTAGGATGTGTCGATTGGATGTATTTACTATCTGAGAACTGTAGCTGAAACTACAAACAGAAATCTAGCGCGTCTACATCTTAGATTTGAATAATGCAGATGGCATACCATATCCTTTTTAGAGATTAAATATTAATATTTGAGGAATACTTAGTAATACAAGTATATAAAAATAAAGAAATAATTTCAATGCATATTCATGAATCACGCAATATAGCGAAAGTTAGTAAGAACTTGAAATTATTTAATTTCAGTCTTCACGTTAAATTTTGTATAACAACATACAACGATGGCTAATAAATATGAACGAAGCGTTAAATACATCCGTAACAAATGATATTCAACGAACGTGAAACAAATACGTGGGTTACAGTAAAACTTCACTCCTGTGCATATGTTTTATAGCTGCAAGGTGAATGTACTAGTCTCGATCGCTGTTAGAAAACAAGGATGTGTTTTCTTAAAGGTTGACCTTTTAAAAGAATCGGTGGGAAGAAGGGCAAGTGTACCGGTCATATTTGAAATGAATTAATGAGAGAACAGGAAAGGCACGCCAAGAATTAGGATAAATTAGGAGGCCCAATGTATTGAATATAAGTTACCAGATAGCTAAATATTTGGATAGAATACAAAATATGTATTCTGTGCAAAAAGATGTTCGAATTCCTAATTGCACTTAATTATATAAAAGAGAAATAATATTGAATGTATTTAGAATATTACCGAAAATATTCCAACAATTGTCCTAGATATGCAATTACATTCGTTCTACGAAATAACGATCGTTGGTTTATTGTAGTATCCCGAGCGTATTACATTATCCCTTCAAAAGAATTTCTCATTCGAATATTCGTAACAGAAACGGTGTCAATATATAATAGTTTCGTATTTAAGATCGAATTATATTTAAATTAAAAGAATTATTTAAAAACACGATAAACAAAATTATTATATATGCGAAGCGTAACACTATCATAATAATATTTTATAGAAATGCATAGCAATCTATCCTATTAATATATATTTTAAAAATTGGGACAAAATGGTAAAGCGAATCGTCTTAATTGGAAAGTTCTTTAATATTTTTCAAGAAAAATAGAATAATAAATAAAAACAGTATTAAAAATCATAGAGATAACTTGTTTATGCGATATATTGGGTTAATTATATGTATAAACTTTAACATATGTACATACATATATAAGTCATGGGTTCACTTGCAGTCTCAAGGTCAAGGACTTACTCAGGGCGAACGAGTATACTAAGATTTTGTATTTTACCGTTGACCTAATACTCGTGTACGTTTACGTATCTAATTGCATTAATTTTACAATTAAGCACAACTAATGTTTCTCCGTGAACGTACAAAATATTTATATTTCTTGTCGTTCTTTTACCGCATACAAAGGATACTAGGAAAGTTTTGCAATACCTACAGCTTTATTTATTTAATTTTTTCAAAGTAATTTTCTCTACACTCAATACACCTCTCCATCCTCCGAAACCAATCTTTAAAGCAGTTTTGTCAAGTTTCACTAGGGAGTAAAGTACACTCGTTGTCCCAAGCCGGCAGAATGTCCTCATCACAGGAAAACCGCCTCTCTTTTAGCTAATTTTCTTCTTTACAGATCGAGATTTTCTGACAACTACGGGTGTCTCCTCATCATCAAAAACCCAAACTTTGTTTTGAACTTTGGTCGGCACATCGTAATAGTACAGCCACGTCTTGATATTGTTCGCATACTGAGATTGTCTCTTATTAAATATTTTTAGAATCTCCCGGCACCAAGTCACACGTCGCGTTATCTGCTCTTCAGTCAGTCGATGCGGCACCCAGAGAGAACAAAGTTTCTTCACGTGCAAACAATCATGCAGAATCGAACGAATTGCTAGTCCGAAGTACCCTCTATCTGTTGGTAGGTCACTCGCCTGTCCTCGCCAAGCATTTTCCTCACAGTAGTAACGTTTTCCTCCGTAACTGACGTCCGTGGCCTTCCCGGCCTCTCAGCATCCTCCACAATTAAATTTCCCCTTTGAAATTCTCTATACCACCTGAATATCGTTGTGCGATGTGGACAAACATCACCTAGTGCAACAGCCATTTCTTCGAATCACTGGTCTATGTTTAAACCACGCACGAAATTATCACGAAAAACTGCCCTTATCTCATTTCGTGACCACGATGCCATCGCAAGCACTTTACACTTTCACTACTAATGAATAACTGAGCCCATCGATATGGCGCGGTGGCTACTATGCTCGTATGAGCATGCCTCAACATGCAGCAACAAGCAGCTTCCTACGATTCATTGTTGCGTCATATTGCAAAACTTTCCTAGTACCCTTTGTGTTTCTCTTGCCAAATATATCTCATTTTCAATAGAAATGAAGTATTTAGTATTCTAAGAGTCTTAATTTTTAACAATTTTATGTTTTAAATTGATATTCCTGGACCTTCAAAATGAGTACATAAGAAACTTTATTGTTTTTATTGACAAATTATCTATAATAGTTTTATTAAAATAAAAACAGTCGACCCTATTATTTTATTAATAATAATATTTTGATTAATCACGTTCACCATTTACATGGATGTGAAGCGTCATAAAAAAAAATGCAAACTGTTCATTACTGTCTATTGACTGTTATCTTTCCACTACCTGTATTCATTTAGTTCTGGAATGTTTTTGACTTTGACTTACTATCGGTTTCCCTTTTCAGGTTTTTTTGTGAATCGGTTTTCTTCTCTCTTATACACCTGATCAAACCATATTATTCATTAAGCTTCCGCAAATTGTATGATTGAATCTATATAGATTATAAATTTAATCGATCATACTTTGCTGAAGAAATTTGCAAACTAAATATTTAGCAATTTAGAATGCAGCATTAGTGATATACTACATAAACTTAGACACTGACTGCATAAAATGCTTGGTTGGCGTATGTTTTTGGACAAGTGGAGCGTCAACTACCACCTGAGGTCGATTGAGATGCTGTTGAAGCGTCAAGTCGATAAGAGTTCGGTTGCAAATCGGAATTATATGAGGGGTAACATCGGGAAATTTCCGTTATTAGCAAATTTTTTACTAATTTTACGTTTTTTGTAATATTTATATTTTTGTGTTACGGTTTTAAGTATAGGTGACTTTGATAAATACTTTTAAACGATAACTTTAACTGTTGTCTCTTACATTAGTCACGAAAACTGTAAGTACATGACTTTCATTAATCATAATGAGTTTTAAAATTTACAATACAAAGTACATAAATTATACATCTGTGGTATAAAAGCACACTGACTATGAGCTAAAGTTATCAAGGAATTATTAAAAAATTAAAAATCATGTTTATTTATTTATTTCATAAACATTTATTAAAACGAATTAAATAAATTTAAATAGAATTTTACTTTTTAAAACTATTTAATGAAAATTCTACAAAACTGTAATAGACGAGAAGTGTGTCTTCTATATGGACTTTGCGAATCTAATTATAGTTTTCCTTGTCATCTTACTTAACGAATATTATATTATAATTTCTTAGAACACTCTTATCTTTCATGAACGTGCCTTTTATATACTTGTTTACATGTACGCATGTAACTAGCACACTCACAATGAGATAAGTTTATTAACGAATTCTTAAAAAATTAAAAATCATGCTTACTTTGATACGTTTTACTTTCTACAAAATTTTGCTCCATCACTTATTACCTTTAATTAATCAGAAAACGTCATAATGATTAAGCAAGTCCATACCTTTTATCAATTCAATAATATTATCTCATAAGTAACTACACTTGATATAAATTTAAATTTTATATTTTATAATACAAACACAAGTTTGTTCTTTCTCTCTCTCTCTCTCTCTCTCTCTCTCTGGCTACACATTTACTTTTTAATCACAGGTTAGATAAGCAAATGAAATTAGTTTCCAAACTATTGCGATATATTTATTTACAGGAGCCGGAATCGATGCAGTTGATTAAGGTTTTGAAAACGCCACCTTCATTGAGAATTTACTGTATCATAAGAAAGCGTTAAAAATCTTTAAAAATCTTTAAAAGAGAAAATGAGAAATTTGACGTGTACCCTATAGAATTTCCTGGTTTAAATGATTGCGTTTCAAAACTGTTGTTTAATGCTGAAGGTACTTACCTGCTTTTACCTGTGATCTAGACATTGTACTTTCAATTTAATATGTAATCGTTAAGGCTGCAGAAACGAGTGCTTTCACAGGAGCGTAGGGCTCGACAACTATCAATATTAAAAATAATAAATGTAATAATTTACTTTAGTTTTTTTAAGTTGTTGCGTCTAATAATGTGATGTTTGCGAATTTAATGACGTTCGCATCATATTCGTACTCCTAGTTCTCGTGTAGATAGTGAACGGTTCAGACGTGTGTCTAGAGTGCGAATGTAAAATAAATTATTAAAAATAGTAATAGTTATTAAAATTTATCAACAACAGTATTACAATAAAGTTGAGATCGTATTTATAAAGTGTGATGGAAAATTTATCTAAAAACTGTATGATAAAATAAAAAACAAGCAAAAACTTATTTATATATGTATATGTGTGGAGATATCATGTTTTGCGAGTGATATCGGGCGGCTTATCGGAATGTCGTTTAGCTATCGCAAAAACAAACAGACAAAGAAAAACAAAGAAAAACAATAATAATATACAGTGAGTGTAAATAACATCGGAACGCAAATTTAAATGCAGCAGTCTAGTTTACAAACGATGCAGCAACAAGGAATAATGATGCAGGCAGGACAGTACCAGGCAGGCCCAACAACGCCGGGCGAAGTTTTGCTTACGCAACAGAATCAAGTTCTGATACAAGAGAATCAAACACGAGCAGTTAACGAAATAAACTATTATAATGCATGGAAGGAACAAGTAGTTGTTAATCAGCAACTTCAGACTACAATTTCCCAAATGCAATTGCAGATAGAAATGATGCAAAAACAAATAGAACATGAAAAAGAAGAAAAAAAGAGTGCTAAAAGAAGTGGCGCCTGTAGAATATCATACGGACGAAGAGGAATTAGCAAGGGAGACTGAGTGGATACGAGTCAAAAGCAAGAAATCTAAGACAACGGTGAATACCACAATGAATCCACAACAGAAAAGTCGGAATAACCCAAAAAAACAGAAAGATACTGAAACTAAACTCAAAATGCCTCCTCCAATCATTGTGGATGAAATTGGGGATTACAATAAAATATATGAAAAACTAACTGAACTTATCGAGGGATTTCAAATTAAAACTATAAACAGCGAAAACATCAAAATTAATGTAAAGGATGAAGCAAGCTACAGACTGGTTGTACGTATGCTCCAAGACCAGAAATATTCATTTCATAGTTATGAAAATAAGCAAACTCGACCAATAAAAGTATTGGCGAAACGACTCCACCATACGTGCAAAACCGAAAGTATTATTGGCGACTTAAAGAAAAGAGGATATAAACTTTTGGAAGTCACTCCTAAGTTAAGGTTCCGAACTAAAGAACCATTAAATATGTTCGTATTAACCTTCAGACAAGATGAAGATATCAATAAAATATACGCGATTACTGAAATTATGGGTAGCAGCATTGAAATTGTTGCATTAAAGAAAAATCGACTTGTACCACAATGCAAAAGATGTCAGGCGTATGGGCATACCCAAAAATATTGTGCCAAGGAACCAAGGTGCGTCAGATGCACTGGAAAACATCTCACAATAAACTGTCAGAGACCCAAAAAAGAGACACCTAAATGTATACACTGTGGGGGTGACCACCCAGCAAATTATCGGGGCTGCTTGGTTGCTAAGGAAATTCAAAAACTCCGACAAAAGAACACTAAAAAAAAGTTCAATCTTCCCAAGCAGCCTCAAAGGGCTGCAGTAACAACTGAGCCAACTGAAAGACCAAGACAAACTACTGTAGCCAATGAACAAACGTATAGCCAGGTAGTTATGGGTAAAGCCACAGCCTCTGGGTTGAAAAGCCAAAAACAAAAACCATCTACCGAAGTACTGCTGCAACAACTTTTGGAGAGACTGAACAAGATGGATGACAGAATCAATAACCTTGAAAAGCGCCATCAAGGAGCAATACCAAAAAAATAGGAATGGCTAAGCAACTTCGTATTTTGCAATGGAACTCTAATGGGCTCCAAAATCATCAACAAGAACTACAAGCTGTTCTTAACTTAGAAAAAATAGATGTGTGTCTAATTTCTGAAACACATTTCACCAAAGAATCTTTCATCAGATTCCCAGGCTACAAGGTGTACCATACTATCCATCCGGATAATTCAGCAAAAGGGGGTAGTGCGGTCATCATCAAAGAGACAATCAATCACTACCAAGAGATGGGATTACAAACGGCAAAGTTTCAAGCCACAGCTGTTAAGGTAACGACTAGAAAATATGATATTACAATTGTAGCATTGTACTGTCCTCCTCGCCATGCTTTGAAAGAAGAGGATTATATGAACCTGCTGGTAAATCAAGGACAGAAATCTATTATTGGAGGAGACTTCAACGCGAAGCACACCCACTGGGGTTCGAGGCTCACCACCACCAAAGGGAAAGAGTTGCTAAAAGCAACTAAACGACTAAAGTGTGATACCCTGTCTACTGGTAAACCTACATACTGGCCGACGGATCCAGGTAAGATTCCTGATTTGATTGACTTTTATATCATCAAGGGCATTGCGGCAACTTACTTGGATATACAGGAAGCATGGGACATGAATTCAGACCATTCCCCTATCCTTCTCACACTCAATGATACCGTAATCCAAAGAGAAAACTCACCAAGATTAATCAACAAGCAAACCGACTGGAACAGCTTTAGGTTGCAAGTGGAAATGAACACAGTTCTGTCTGGCTCATTAAAAACTCCTGAAGAATTGGACGAGGAAGTAGAAAAGCTTACGAATGACATTCAACAAGCAGTTTGGGACAATACACCGACTATTTTCCCAAGAATCGAAGGAAACAACTATCCGAAAGAAATTAGGAAATTAATTGCCGAAAAGAGAAAATTGAGGCGGAAATGGCACCAAACTAGAGATCCTGCTGATAAAACTACTTTAAATAACGCGACTCAGCAATTAAAACGCGAAATCAAACGCATCAAGCGAGAGACAATCGGAGTATACCTTAAAGAGCTTACTACTGAGAACAATACAGAATACTCCCTTTGGAGAGTTACCAAAGGACTCAAGAGGCCGATTATACAAAATCCTCCCATTAGAAAAGACAATGGAAGCTGGGCCCGCAGTAACGAAGAAAAAGCCATGGAATTTGCTGATCACTTAGAAAACACGTTCCAACCTAATGATGGAGAAGAACTTCAAGAACAGATAGAAATAAATGCTGAGCATGTAACAATTAAGCCGGTCACACCTAAAGAAGTAGAAATGGAAATAAAATTCAACATCAATCCGAAAAAAGGCCCTGGTTTTGATCTCATAACAGGTGAGGTTCTAAAACAGCTGCCAAAAATAGTCATTAGAAAATTAGCCTACCTTATTAATGCTTCATTTAGAATGAAATATGTCCTGAGGCTGTGGAAGGTGGCAGAAGTAGTACTGATACCAAAGCCAGGGAAGCCGCAACATGAAGTAACATCATATAGGCCTATTTCACTGCTCCCTGTGATGTCCAAGCTTTATGAAAAACTGCTGTTAAAGAGACTTGTACCAATAATAGAGGAAAGAAATCTGATACCGGAACATCAGTTTGGCTTTAGAGAGGGTCACTCAACCATTGACCAGATACACAGGATCATCAATGTCATTGAAATCGCACTAGAAGAGAAAAAAGTCTGTTCAGCCATATTTTTAGATGTAGCGAAGGCTTTTGATAAAGTATGGCATAAAGGATTAATACAAAAACTCCACAACTGCCTTCCCGAACAATATTGCATACTTTTGGAATCATATATCAGTGACAGATATTTCAGGATTAAACAGGAGGAAGCGTATTCCGACTTGAGACAGATCAGAGCTGGAGTACCACAGGGAAGTGTCCTGGGACCAATTCTATATATATTGTATACAAGAGACATCCCTAAACTTAATAATAATACCATTGCTACTTTCGCAGATGACACAGCAATACTTTCAGTTGGAAAAAATCACGAAGAAGCAAATAAAAACCTACAAGCATCAATGGACAAAATCTATGACTGGACCAAGAAATGGAGGTTCAAACTGAATGAGTCTAAATCTGTTCATATTGATTTCACGAATAAAAGAAAACAGTACCTTCCAGTAAAAATTAATGATGCTCAGATCCCGCATGAAAGCAATGCAAAGTATCTGGGCATAACTCTTGATGCAAGACTCAGATGGAGAGTACATGTCAAAAAGAAACGGCAAGAATTGGGACTAAGATACAAAAGAATGTATTGGTTACTTGGACGTGAATCCAAACTGTCCATACACAACAAGATACTTTTATATAATCAAATACTCAAACCTATATGGAGTTATGGCATCCAGATATGGGGATGTGCCAGCAAAAGCAATATACAGTTAATACAACGATTTCAAAATAAGGTCTTAAGAAACATCATAGATGCTCCTTGGTACGTTAGGAATAGTGACATCCACAAAGATCTAGGTATTGACACTGTTAGACAGATAATCGCTAAGCATGCTAGGAACCATGAAGATAAACTACATCGGCACGTGAATCCAGAGGCTATCCAACTCCTGGATAACACGAAACAGACTAGACGACTAAAGAGGATCAAACCTTATGAATTAGTTTAGTGAAGTTAACAAACAAAAGCAGAGCACAGTGCGGGAGTGTACACAACAGTTCAGTGTACAAAGTAGCAAATAAGCAAGGTTTAATAATGTGTACAAATTTCTCATATTACAAAACAGCTTTAAGTTTAATATTATCATAGCGAATAATTCAACTAAACTCTTAAAACTTAAAACAAATTCACGATTATTGAAATTATTAATGTCGTATAAAGTTGATGTAGAAAGCGTAAAAAAATACAAATCTTACTTTTAAAAGGGCCCTTCGCATATGTTCGTATTTAATCGTTGTAAGAGAAAAAAAAACTTTAAACTTACCAAACCGAAAGTAATTACTGGAAATCAAGTCTCATCTATAGAAAGGATGATCCGATGGTCAGAAGGTCACGCATTGTCGAGAATTACTTATATTTTCATTAACAGAAGCCGTGTGGTATCCAGCAATAACTCAGTATTGTTAATTGATAATTTTCGGTTATACCTTATGTAAATTGTCACTGAAATAATGCACCCACATTTGAATATTTCCTATATCAGTTTCGAAAAGTCTTCCGTATAAACTAACTACGCACAATATTTTGGCGAACGTGTAAAATCGTAAGAAATCATAGCGTGATTATTTTCAGGAATAAAATCCATTTAATTTCACAAGAACACATTTCACGTATGTTTTAAATTTTCTGGCGACTAAACAACGAATAATTTGCGCGTCCTGTCAAATGTCATGCTATTGACGCCTAGTGACATCTAGTGGGAAGTATTTCAAAACTTTCCTGTGAATAGTACCATGTTTCAAATTCTTATTTACAGTGGTAGCCTTTGATTTTAATACAACGTAGGTGATGTCGAAAACATTATAATGTTATCATGACAACTGTCAAAATTCTACTTCAAAAATTCTTTTTAATTCATCAACTTTATATTAACTCTGAACCGAACAGGTGAAAATTATATTCGCAGTAGGGTACAGCTCAGTTGCTATCAATATTAAAAATAATGTAATTGCTTACAATTTTAGTATTTTTGTGTTGTTGATGGAGAGTAACGCAAAAATTCATTGTAGCAATGTGTCATTAGTAGCCTTCCAGTAGTTGACTCAGTCATACTCTTACGGCGGGTCGAAAATATGCTTGTCATTTGGAAAAGGACGTTCGCATTATATTCGCACTCTTGATTTTCAGTTAAACTCTTGTCTATACGCACTATAATTTAAAAATCGGCATTCTTATTTAACCGCACGCAATTTATCGGTAGTTAATTTTCCTATACTATCTGTTAGATTTCCTAACGAGGCTTTGGGGTAATATACTATATTTAGCGCTTCATGTAATGACAGCTTGGTGTTCTCTAATTTGGAAATAGTATCTAAAAGAATTGAAAAATCGTGTATGGATTTTGGTATCTGAAACCAGGTGCTGACTTCCTGAAATCTATTGGGCATCCTCCGAATTTAAACTTAAGATACAAAGTTTAACAATGTGTAAAAATTTCTCATAATTTAGACCAGCTTAAATTCACATTCCCCATCTCGTCAATAACGGCTGTGATAGCTGACGAACGTCCAGAGAAGGCTGTTTAAACTCACGAATGGTTTTGGAAATTGAGCACGGTTTTATCAACTCTGAGCTTTTTCATATGATCTTATTAGAGCTTTTTTTCCTTCTGTTACCATATATTTTTAAGTGTCTCTTCTTGTTTTTCTAAGCAACACACACAAATCACATTCTATTTGTATGTTTACCGGAAGTTATTAATTCACAAGTTGCAAAGAAGGTTTTTGAAACTGGATAACTATACTGCTCGGGCTGTTGACTATCAGGAATTGCTACAGAAATATCGTCTTCTGATCCCATAGAGAAAGCGAGTTCTAACGCTACAATCAAACTAATTAGCAATGGAATCGACCCTCTGACTATACTATCTGTTGTTGATATCAGGGTGCCGAAATGTGGAATAAGGTCCCATGAAATATTCGCCGAAACTACAGCTTGAACAAATATTTTATTTAAACGCTTATTGGTATTGTTCGAATTTTGTTAGACTCGTATTAGACTAGTTAGTATTCCGTATACATACTCTGCCGCAGAGAAAACCGAACTTTTTTAAAAATAAAGGCAAAAGCTTAATATTTTGGCAAAATTCATTTATTTTATTAAAAGTAGCTGCCTTCGGCTTCATTACAACGGATTGCATGGTCAATTAATATATCGAGTGAGTTTTAAATTCATCTTTAGAGATGTCCTTCAAGATCGCCGTCGACACCTTTTTAATGGCTTCGACTTCGGAATAACGCTGTCCCTTCATAGGCAAATGTAATTTGGAGAATAGATAGAAGTTACAGGGAGTGAATATTGTAAATTGTTGATAGTTAAAAGGCCATTTGTAGTTAGAAAATCAGTGATAAGCGTCGAGCGATGAGGTGGTGGATTATCATGTAGCAAGCGTCAAATACCATTTTCACGATATTGAGAGCGCACACGACGAATACGCGCCAAAAGACGCTTTATAACACCAAGATAATATACAGCATTGACTGCTTGACTAGTTGGTACAAATTCTTTGTGCACCATGTCTTTTGAATCATAAAAACAAACCAACATTGTCCTCACGTTCGACTTCTTCAAATGTCTTTTTTTCGGTCTTTCTTCGCTTGGAAGCTTCCATTCAGGTTTTGACGCCTGGTCTCTGGATTATATTGAAAACATTAGATCACATTGCCTATTACAATAGAATAACTAAATTTTTCATTCTTTTTTGAGCCTTTAATCAAGTGGTTGTAAAATGTTGAATTCAGTATAGTTCAGCTTGTGTGGTACAAACCTCGCACAAATTTTTCCCAGTCCCAAATGCTGTATTAAAATGCGATGAATTGAATCTTTGGAAATATTTAATTCCATTCCCACGTGTCGCAATGAAAATTTCGGCTCATTTCTGATAAATTCACGTACAAGTTCGATATATCACTCATACACAAACATACGTGACAAACATTCATCACCGTACACTAGTTTCATCAAATTAAACGCTTCAGTAAATGATTTACCGAGTTTAAAAGAGAACTTGATATTTGCTCTTTGTTCAAAATTCATTTTTCGACCGCCAAATACACACTCTTACTTGATGCGCAATTTTTCTGCTCCTAATGATACAAATGTCATGATATTTTGACATAACATTGGTGAAAGATCTGCTTTATTGACTCGTATTTTTTTATAAGATGGCGACACTAAGAATTACTATTTTAAAACAGTTCGATTTTCTTTGCAACAGACTCTGTATATTAACATATAGTAGTCCTAGGCTCGTATAACAACTTACTTTAGTTAATAGGTATTAAATTATATCATTTTCATTTCATCGCTTTGACACGATTATTAGAGGAGGTGGATTCATATTATGGTAATTAAAATCTCCATATTTCACGAGATAAAACCAATTAGTATTATTATATATTAATGCAAAAGTCGTAATATTTTAACATAACATTGGTGAAAGATCGACCTTACCAACGATTTTTTTAATAGATGGCGCCACTAAGAATTACTATTTTAAAAAAGTTCCGTTTTCTCTGCGATAAACTGTATATTGTAATTTAATTTTAACGCCTTACTTTATTTTTGTATTGTCCTTTAAATGGAATAACCTCTTAGACTTCATTTTTTTATATCTTTTATTATAGCTTAACATTTCAGATTGCCAGAGATTGAATTCGATTGAATGCCGAAGAATTACGTTTTTACTAATAGAATTTAATGAACACTTATTATAAACATGCTATACTGGTTTGGCAACTGCTTGTTATTACTGCTTTAAGTTTGATGTATTTCTATTCCTAGTCGTGTGTTAGAGAAAGGTTAATAACATTTAATAATTTTTTTTTGTTTCAGTAACATTAGGAAAGACGACATTGATTTAAGTAGTACGATTAAAAATACATCCCCGATAGTAACAAACTTGTTCTCTCTTAAAGAACTAACAAAATCTACTGCGATTTCTTCTTGTGTATATGAATATAATGACGTTGAAGCTACTTTTTATTTCACATTCAGCCGTTGAACAGCTTTCTGTGCAGTGCCACAGGCTGAGCACCTAATTCTCATATAATTATTGTTAATTATTTAAGTTTTTCTAAATAAAGAGTCGTTAAACAACTCCCTATAAGTGTATGTAATTTTCATTCGCGATAAAGTGTTTAGACGTCAATAAAAGATCAGTTCGATTTTAAATCTGTCCGTCAATTATGTATATGTTACTAGTCGCTATTCCCATATTAATCATTTTTGCTTGGTACATCAATTATCTACGGCATGAAAGGTATTTGAAGAAGTTCCCTGGTCCTCGACCATTACCAATTTTTGGTTCTTTACTGGATTTAGCAAATTCTGATAGTAAGTATCTCTTATATTCAAGTTAATATATGTATTTTATTGCGTTTTTTCTTTCGTATTTAAATGGGCGCATGAATTGTGTAGGGTATTTTAGTTTCAAGTCCAATTGCTATCAGGCAATTCGCGGTGTAACGCAGGGTTCTCTCTTGGGGCCGCTCTTATTTCTTATTTTTACTAATGACGTTACGAATGATCTGCCGTCGAATTGCTTGAAATATGCGGATGATTTGAAAATTTATAGACAAACAGGTACTTTAAATGATTGTGATTTTTTACATGCTAGTCTTGAAACTCTGTAAATGAAGTGAAAAAGACATTCGTTGCTGAATGTTGTGAAGTGCAAATCTACGACTTTTAAATACGTTTTCTTCTCTTATAATGTATGTGAAATAACTATAAAAAAACTGTAATACATTTAGAGATCATGTCCTGGAGATGTGTAGACGAGCATCTAGAGCACCTCCACTTTGATTAAGAATACAAGAAAACTCAGTAGTAAAATGATTATTGTAACGTTTCATGTACTTGTTTGAGTCATATTAGAATCCTGTTCGGTTGTATGGAATCCTTACTATTTAGATTATAGAAACTTTGTCGAAAAATTCAGGAAATGATGATTAAACTTGTGCATTTTATATTTGTATCACACGATTTTTCTTACCGTAATCTTTTGCGGGAGTTGGGTATTGTTACGTTGAGTAACTGATAAACTATGTCTCAAATAATTTTTGTCCTTAAATTAGTAACGAAAAATGTTTGTTCCTGACTTGTTAAGTGCTTTAAATATAAATGTTTCTAGATTAAACACTCGGACCAATGACTGTATATAAAAGGTGTTTCAAATTTCGCGGCTTTCTTAAGAATAAATAAAACACATAATTTGCATTCACTTTCAAAAACTTTTTATTGGTAATTGAAATATCAGTTATGACATTTATAAGCGAAAAATAATATCTGCCAAATGGCCTCCTCTTGCAGCTCCACAGACGTCCACTCTGTTAAAAATTTCAATGACACTTTGATGTAATTGAGGCTCTATCTCAACAATGACACGAATAATTTCATCTTTCAAAGCAGTAATTGATTGTGGATTGTTTTATAATCCTGATTTTCACATAACCCCAAAGAAAATAGTGTAACGGTGTCAAATCACATGATCGTGGTGGCCAATTAACATCACTGTTTCTTGAGATTACACGTCCAGGAAACTTTCTCTCAATAAATCAATTGATTCGTGTACAAAGTGAGGTGTAGTGCTATCCTGTTGAAACCACATATCCTCTAGATCAATATTCATTAATTCAGGCCACAAAAATTCGTTTATCATCCGACGATATCGATCACCATTGACAGTTACAGCTTCTTCAGCAGCATTTTTAAGGAAGTAAGGTCCAATTACACCATCTGACCATAATGTGCGCCAAACAGTAACTCGTTTAGGGTGCATAGGTTTCTCATGAATAATTCGTGGATTTTCCTCGCCCCATATATGGCAATTTTGTTTATTAATATAGCCACCAAGTTCAAAATGTTTCCTCATCGAAAACATTATTTTTTGAGAAAAATCAGCTGGTTGTTCATTGATGAAATCGATAAATGAACGACGTTTTAAATGATCTAATGGCTTCAGTTCCTGTGTTATTTGAACCTGATATGCCTTTAGAGCTAAATCCTTCTGTAAAATAGGCCATGTTGTTGATCCACTAAGTCCAAGTTGTCGTAAACATCGTCTAATGGACATTTCAGGATCTTCAGCAACACTTTCATGAATCAAACCAATATTTTCTTGTGAACGGCCACTACTATTTTTCACTTTTTTGATCTTCCACGGAATCGGTCTCTTGAAATTTTTTAATAAATTCGACCATTAGTGCTTTCAGATGGACGATTAAGTAAACCATATAATTCACGTAATTTTCTAAAAACTCTTTTCACAGAAGGCTGATTTTCATAAAATAATTCAACAATTTGAACGCGTTGTTGTACCGTGTACGAAGCCATTTTTATAAATGTCATACATCACACTTTTTAAATGCCCACACAGCCAGACAAATTCAGTGCCCCATCTATATTTTATTTATTCTTAAAAAGAGACCGCGCAATTTGAAATACCCTTCGTATTTTGTAAGATCGTATATTCTTTTATTAGAATTTCAATTTGAAAAATATTACTGCGCTTAGGACGGTTCAAACAAGTCATTAGAATAAAAGAGGAATTTTATTTTTTTAGATGTTCGTTCTTCAGGAAATATGTTTTCTGAGTTGTTGCTATAACAAAAAGGTGCTTATAATCCTTTTATTTAATTTTCTATCATTTAGAAATACAAACATGTTTTATAGTCAACTTCTTTTTCGGTATTATTGATGTTCTTTAATTAATTGGTTTAAAAGATGTCGTATACTATGTAATAAATAATTAATAACTGCTGTAAGTCGTACAAGGTAACGTATACGTAATATTTGTAATTAAAACTGGTTTAAATCGTGTAAAATATTTGTGCGATTCATTTTACTGTTGAGTAAACAATTGTTTAAATAGATTAAATGCTTAGTAAAAATCTGAAATGTATATATGGGTATCTTAATTCTTGTTATTTACGCACCCAAAAAGGTATGAATAGTCACACTCACACATTCAACCGTCAATTGTAAGACGTAAATTTTAATAATATACACAGTCTGTCGTATTTTGGTAAAATTAATTTATTTTTGTCAATGTAGTCGCCTTTGGCTTCGATACGTTTTGCACCGTCAATTAACATGTCGAATTTTTAAATTCATCTTTAGAGATGTCCTTCAGGGTCGACGCCTTTTTAATCGCTTCGACGTCGGCATAACGCAGTCCTTTCATCTGCAAATGTGGTTTGGAGAATAGATAATAATCACAGGAGACAAAATCCGGTGAATACGGTGAATGGTTGATTGTTAAAATGCCATTTTGAAGTTAGAAAACCATTGATAAGCGTCGATCGATGAGATAGTTGATTATTATGCAACACATGACAACTACCATTTCCACGATATTGAGGGCGCACACCACGAATACGTGCCAATATACGCTTAGTAACACCAAAACAATATACAGCACTGACTTTTTGACAATTTGTACAAACTTTTTGTGCACTATGCCATTCGAATCATAAAAACAAATCAACATCGTCTTCACTTTTGACTTCTAAGCACCCCAATAACCTTAACCGCGATGATGGCTACCCCCTACATAACGCTTGGCAATCCTGCATCTCCAAACTACCCAACCGCAACCGTAACGCTCAATTGATCCATGACCTATTATCCATATATAAACCCGTCCCCCATCGACTTGCACCAGTTTCAGTGCAGTACTTCAGCCCTGAAGATGTCCCATACAAATGGGTACGAAACGTCGGCAAATATACAAGTGACGCGGTTCCAGCCCGGAAACCCAGAAGCAGATAGCATGGACCACGACCGCGGAAGTCTACGTACCAGATTATAGAAATAAAATTTAAGACGTCTCTGCCAAATATTAAGTGTTCAAAAACTTTCTGAATACACGATGGTCCATCTCATACGTATATAGAAATTTTTAAAATGAAAACAGTTGTTTGTTTTAAGCTTCGACAAAATTATCCTTAGCTTGAAAATAAATGTTTTCTCTATTCAAGCCTATTTTAATTTTTGGAAAATGTAAAACATATTTCTTCTGAAACATTCACTAAATTTTACAATTAAATTTTCAGCACGAATACAGCAGTTCTTAAAGTATCGGCAAAAATATAATGGAGATTTCAAAATTTACTTTGGCTTTGAACCAGCAATATTTCTTTCCAGTACCAAATCAGTAGAGGCCATTTTAAACTCGCAGGTTAATTTAAAAAAACCTAAACTCTACTCATTCTTAAAGAAGATGATGGGTAACGGTTTATTAATTAGTCACGGTAAGTAGCAAAGGGAAAAAGAATGTACATCGTATCTAATTAGGTTACGTCTAAATTTCAGGAGAATATTGGCGCAGACATAGGAAACTGATCACTCCCGCATTTCATTTTCAAGTTCTCGATAAATATGTGAAATCATTCAATGCAACCACTGAAGTACTAGTTCAAATTTTGGAGAGAAAAATTGATGAAGACGCCTTCAATATCTTTCCCTATATAAACTTATTTGCGCTGGACATTATTTGTGGTCTGTATCAATATATGTTGACTAGTACTAAGGCGCGTAGGTAATTAGTGAGACTGGCGACAGAGGGCAGTAACTTAACTTGTCAATCTTTCAAAATATAAATGTCAAAATTTGCGATTATTTCAGTAGTAGGAACGTTTGTTACTTTAATAGAAAATGAATTACTTTCAGCAATGTTTTGTAACAAAAAAATTGAAATGCTAGTCTGTGTCTAAACTCTTATTTTTAAAGAACGCGAAAATAATAAAGTCGCTGTTGAATTATAATCTATTTACGAGGATCAATCTCCATTGCTTGGCACAAGAAAATGATGGATACCTGAAACTAAACGTAACTGAACCAGTATATTTAATGAACAGCGTAGCGAACGCCTAAAAACGTGTAAAAAGAATACATATAACCGACTAGAATATGCTCTATTTCTTAATTTAGCAAAGTTAAGACACGATCTTAAAGACTTTCTGCCGCCAAATAATAATGGATAATCAAACTTGGATACAACAATCACATCCGAAATGAAGCAACAATCGAAACTATGAAATAAGGTCAGCCCAAAGCTGCGGAGAGAGTAAAGACAACGCAGTTAGTTGAAGAGGTTATGTCTACTGTCATTTGGGCTAAGAAGAATAGTAAGTCAATACCATGAATCTCTTTTAGATCAATCGCACGATCTAAGATCAGAAGTGAGTGTTTTGTCTCATGGATATTGCAGGTGTTCATACTTTGACTGCTTCTTCTGCAAAAATTCATGAACTACATTTCAAACTACTGTAACATTAAGCTCATTCAAAAAAGATTGAATAACTTCTGGTCTTCCAACTTGGCTTGAAGGAAAGCTTGGTGATGAAGTGTACTTTTCTGAAGGAATGGAAAGACTTGAATACTGATGGACTGAATATAGAGAGTTACAAAATACCCGAAAAAAATTTTTTTTCCAACAAGTTTGTGTTTTTTCGTAATAGTAAATTCGTAATTTATTGTACCAACACCTCCCCTGTGTTTTCCAATGTTGTTAATATGACTTCAAATCTATCATTTCTTATAAAGCTCTCACTTGGTACCGCTTGTTATTTTTGGATACTAAAAATCAATATTCATATAATTATCAGTTCATAAAATAATAAATTATCTCTTTCAAACTTAATGGATAATCATGAGGAAGATAGAGGAAAACTGCAAACGTCAGTTAATTAAATGTTGAGAATTAAATTTAATTATTTCAATTAAATTTGCATTACTCTATTAAAAATGAATTTTCAGATCAATAAAATACCACGAAATAAGCATTACCTTAGACGCAAGGATTAGTTAAAAACCCTAAGTGAAAAGAAGAAAGCGAAAGCAAATTTAAAAATTTAAAAATATGTAGGGTTAAATGGAAAATACTTTACTCTGTCTACATACAGGGTGGCCCAAAGTTACCGAAGGGGTTTGAGTTCATTATAACTTTCTATTAATTTTTTTTTAAATACAGTATATTAATGGAGAATATTTTTAATTTAATTATGAAAAATTATATCTCACAAGTGGTGGCCATTTTCTGCTTGGTATATTCGTGCTCTTTCCAAAACACTTTCCATAACCTTTCGCAAAACTTCAGGTGTTATGTCGTTGATTTCGTCGCGTATATTGTTTTTTAGTTGTTCGATGGTTTTAGGCTTATTAATATAGACTTTTCCTTTCAAATAACCCCAAAGGAGAAAGTCTGGAACGGTTATATCCTGTGAACGCGGAGGCCAATTAAAATCGCTTGTACGCGAAATAATTCGTGTGCTCACAGTGTGCGTTGTGGCTCCATCCTGTTAGAACCATACTTGCGGATGGTTTTCCACGGCTGGCCTTAAAAAATTTTCCAACATTGTCCATTGTCCGATATCGAACACCAGTGATGGAAACGGTGACACCGTGTTCATTTTCAATATGGGCCAATTATCCTTTCCGACGAAACACCGTACCAAACAGTACACTTAAGTTAGTGTAATTGTCGCTGTTGAACTACTCTTGCATTTTACGTAGCCCATATCCTGCAGTTTTGTCTATTAACGAACCCATTTAATTGGAAATGGGCTTCGTCCCTCATAATTAAATTATGAATAAAATTAAGAGTTTCTTCTGCTTTTTGCCGGAAATAAATTGCATAATGAAGTCGTTGCTGGTAATCTCTCGGTTTTAATTCTTGGACAAGCAGAATTTTGTATGGAAACATTCTCATTGTATGCAAAATTCTCTGCAGCGACCCTTGTGAGAGGCCAAGTTGTGTCGAACGTTTCCTGGTTGATGTTTCTCCATCTTCCCGAATACTCTCATGTACCCGTTCAATATTGTCATCCGTGTGCACCGTTCGTTGTCTGCCGGCACCAGGAAGCAGCAGACGGTTTATTGTTGACTCTGAGGGTCCAACCCGGACATTAAAATAACGACGATATGCACGCTGAGTCAAAACAATGAACCGTTTTGCGAAGGAATTTAAACCTCCGTTTGGCACATGGGTGCAGTTACACCTTTTTCAATTTCAATTGTAATTTAAATGTATTTCTAGTTTAGTTAGCGACTTGAAATTTCCTTACTTTTCCTAAAAAAATATAATTAAATATCATTTGTGCGAATTGGGAGGATACTTCTCATATGAGTTGGTAATTAAAGTATATCTTAGTATACACATCACATTCGTACCTCATGTGGTCTGTCCTTATATTTACGACCCTGATGTATTTTAGTAAGTTTTCATTCAAACTGCTTTTGATATTCTCTAAACATTGTCCGCATACATAAGAGTAAGTGTCCACAGGCACAAACTTGTATCTAACATTGAAAGCATTTCATGAGAAATTCGGTGATTGTTTTATTCAAGATGAGTGATGAAGTGGAATTAGTTTATAATACGCGATTACTAAGCATAGGTGGGCAACAACCGGCCCGCGGCACTGCTTTTAAACTGCTTTTAAACGCGGCCCGCGAACGTATTTGCACACCAAAGTTTGTCAAAGGTTGACCATACCTGTTTTAGAAGGTCCTAAGAAGGATTCTGAAATCAAAATTGATTTAATTCTTTTGATTTAATCCTGAGAGTTTAAGAAACTTAAAAAATCGTGGCAAAAGTCAATTTTCAAATGTGTGAATATATATTCTCCAATTTCAATTTCTTCATAAACTAGCATTTTTGCAAAAGTTGGCATTTTTCAAATTTCATCGTTAGTTAACGATTGCTTGTATACTGATATTGTAGAAGGTCCTAACAACGATTCTGAAGTCAGAATTGATTTAGCTCTTTTGGTTTAATCCTGAGGGGTTAAAAAACCTAAAAAGTCGTAGCAAAAGTCAACTTTTAAACGTGTGAATATATTCTCTACAAGATTTGAATGATTTTGCTGTGAAAAGTAGGAATTCATATTCTTCTAGTCGAAAACTATTGTTTTACGTATTTTGAAGCCGAAATTCAAAACTTTCCATGTTGATGAAAATTTCAATTTCTACAAAAACTAGCATTTTTACAAAAGTTGGCATTTTTCAAAATTTATCGTATGTTAACGATTGCTTGTATACTGATATTTTAGAAGGTCCTAAAAACGATTCCGAAGTCAAAATTAATTTAGCTCTTTTGGTTTAGCCCTGAGAGGCTAAGAGACTTAAAAAATCGTAGCAAAAGTCAATTTTTAATCGTGTGCATATATTCTCTTCAAGATTTGAATGACTGCTTTGGAAAGTAGAAATTCATATTCTTCTAGTCGAAAACTATTGTTATACGTATTTTGAAGCCGAAATTCAAAACTTTCCATGTTGATGGAAATTTCAATTTCTTTAAAAACTAGCATTTTTGCAAAAGTTGGCATTTTTCAAAATTTATCGTAAGTTAACGATTGCTTGTATACTGATATTTTAGAAGGTCCTAAGAACGATTCCGAAGTCAAAACTAATTTAGCTCTTTTGGTTTAGCCCTGAGAGGCTAAGAAACTTAAAAAATCGTAGCAAAAGTCAATTTTTAATCGTGTGCATATATTCTCTTCAAGATTTGAATGAATGCTTTGGAAAGTAGAAATTCATATTCTTCTAGTCGAAAACTATTGTTATACGTATTTTGAAGCCAAAATTCAAAACTGTCCATTTTGATGAAAATTTCAATTTCTTTAAAAACTAGCATTTTTACAAAAGTTGGCATTTTTCAAAATTTATCGTATGTTAACGATTGCTTGTATACTGATATTTTAGAAGGTACTAAGAACGATTCCGAAGTCAAAATTAATTTAGCTCTTTTGGTTTAGCCCTGAGAGGCTAAGAAACTTAAAAAATCGTAGCAAAAGTCAATTTTTAATCGTGTGCATATATTCTCTTCAAGATTTGAATGACTGCTTTGGAAAGTAGAAATTCATATTCTTCTAGTCGAAAACTATTGTTATACGTATTTTGAAGCCGAAATTCAAAACTTTCCATGTTGATGGAAATTTCAATTTCTTTAAAAACTAGCATTTTTGCAAAAGTTGGCATTTTTCAAAATTTATCGTAAGTTAACGATTGCTTGTATACTGATATTTTAGAAGGTCCTAAGAACGATTCCGAAGTCAAAACTAATTTAGCTCTTTTGGTTTAGCCCTGAGAGGCTAAGAAACTTAAAAAATCGTAGCAAAAGTCAATTTTTAATCGTGTGCATATATTCTCTTCAAGATTTGAATGAATGCTTTGGAAAGTAGAAATTCATATTCTTCTAGTCGAAAACTATTGTTATACGTATTTTGAAGCCAAAATTCAAAACTGTCCATTTTGATGAAAATTTCAATTTCTTTAAAAACTAGCATTTTTACAAAAGTTGGCATTTTTCAAAATTTATCGTAAGTTAACGACTGCTTGTATACTGATATTTTAGAAGGTACTAAGAACGATTCCGAAGTCAAAATTAATTTAGCTCTTTTGGTTTAGCCCTGAGAGGCTAAGAAACTTAAAAAATCGTAGCAAAAGTCAATTTTTAATCGTGTGCATATATTCTCTTCAAGATTTGAATGAATGCTTTGGAAAGTAGAAATTCATATTCTTCTAGTCGAAAACTATTGTTATACGTATTTTGAAGCCAAAATTCAAAACTGTCCATTTTGATGAAAATTTCAATTTCTTTAAAAACTAGCATTTTTACAAAAGTTGGCATTTTTCAAAATTTATCGTAAGTTAACGATTGCTTGTATACTGATATTTTAGAAGGTACTAAGAACGATTCCGAAGTCAAAATTAATTTAGCTCTTTTGGTTTAGCCCTGAGAGGCTAAGAAACTTAAAAAATCGTAGCAAAAGTCAATTTTTAATCGTGTGCATATATTCTCTTCAAGATTTGAATGAATGCTTTGGAAAGTAGAAATTCATATTCTTCTAGTCGAAAACTATTGTTATACGTATTTTGAAGCCAAAATTCAAAACTGTCCATTTTGATGAAAATTTCAATTTCTTTAAAAACTAGCATTTTTACAAAAGTTGGCATTTTTCAAAATTTATCGTAAGTTAACGACTGCTTGTATACTGATATTTTAGAAGGTACTAAGAACGATTCCGAAGTCAAAATTAATTTATCTCTTTTGGTTTAGCCCTGAGAGGCTAAGAAACTTAAAAAATCGTAGCAAAAGTCAATTTTTAATCGTGTGCATATATTCTCTTCAAGATTTGAATGACTGCTTTGGAAAGTAGAAATTCATATTCTTCTAGTCGAAAACTATTGTTATACGTATTTTGAAGCCAAAATTCAAAACTGTCCATTTTGATGAAAATTTCAATTTCTTTAAAAACTAGCATTTTTACAAAAGTTGGCATTTTTCAAAATTTATCGTAAGTTAACGATTGCTTGTATACTGATATTTTAGAAGGTACTAAGAACGATTCCGAAGTCAAAATTAATTTAGCTCTTTTGGTTTAGCCCTGAGAGGCTAAGAAACTTAAAAAATCGTAGCAAAAGTCAATTTTTAATCGTGTGCATATATTCTCTTCAAGATTTGAATGAATGCTTTGGAAAGTAGAAATTCATATTCTTCTAGTCGAAAACTATTGTTATACGTATTTTGAAGCCAAAATTCAAAACTGTCCATTTTGATGAAAATTTCAATTTCTTTAAAAACTAGCATTTTTACAAAAGTTGGCATTTTTCAAAATTTATCGTAAGTTAACGACTGCTTGTATACTGATATTTTAGAAGGTACTAAGAACGATTCCGAAGTCAAAATTAATTTAGCTCTTTTGGTTTAGCCCTGAGAGGCTAAGAAACTTAAAAAATCGTAGCAAAAGTCAATTTTTAATCGTGTGCATATATTCTCTTCAAGATTTGAATGACTGCTTTGGAAAGTAGAAATTCATATTCTTCTAGTCGAAAACTATTGTTATACGTATTTTGAAGCCGAAATTCAAAACTTTCCATGTTGATGAAAATTTCAATTTCTTTAAAAACTAGCATTTTTACAAAAGTTGGCATTTTTCAAAATTTATCGTAAGTTAACGATTGCTTGTATACTGATATTTTAGAAGGTACTAAGAACGATTCCGAAGTCAAAATTAATTTAGCTCTTTTGGTTTAGCCCTGAGAGGCTAAGAAACTTAAAAAATCGTAGCAAAAGTCAATTTTTAATCGTGTGCATATATTCTCTTCAAGATTTGAATGACTGCTTTGGAAAGTAGAAATTCATATTCTTCTAGTCGAAAACTATTGTTATACGTATTTTGAAGCCGAAATTCAAAACTTTCCATGTTGATGAAAATTTCAATTTCTTTAAAAACTAGCATTTTTGCAAAAGTTGGCATTTTTCAAAATTTATCGTAAGTTAACGATTGCTTGTATACTGATATTTTAGAAGGTACTAAGAACGATTCCGAAGTCAAAATTAATTTAGCTCTTTTGGTTTCGCCCTGAGAGGCTAAGAAACTTAAAAAATCGTAGCAAAAGTCAATTTTTAATCGTGTGCATATATTCTCTTCAAGATTTGAATGACTGCTTTGGAAAGTAGAAATTCATATTCTTCTAGTCGAAAACTATTGTTATACGTATTTTGAAGCCAAAATTCAAAACTGTCCATTTTGATGAAAATTTCAATTTCTTTAAAAACTAGAATTTTTACAAAAGTTGGCATTTTTCAAAATTTATCGTAAGTTAACGACTGCTTGTATACTGATATTTTAGAAGGTACTAAGAACGATTCCGAAGTCAAAATTAATTTAGCTCTTTTGGTTTAGCCCTGAGAGGCTAAGAAACTTAAAAAATCGTAGCAAAAGTCAATTTTTAATCGTGTGCATATATTCTCTTCAAGATTTGAATGACTGCTTTGGAAAGTAGAAATTCATATTCTTCTAGTCGAAAACTATTGTTATACGTATTTTGAAGCCAAAATTCAAAACTGTCCATTTTGATGAAAATTTCAATTTCTTTAAAAACTAGCATTTTTACAAAAGTTGGCATTTTTCAAAATTTATCGTAAGTTAACGACTGCTTGTATACTGATATTTTAGAAGGTACTAAGAACGATTCCGAAGTCAAAATTAATTTAGCTCTTTTGGTTTAGCCCTGAGAGGCTAAGAAACTTAAAAAATCGTAGCAAAAGTCAATTTTTAATCGTGTGCATATATTCTCTTCAAGATTTGAATGACTGCTTTGGAAAGTAGAAATTCATATTCTTCTAGTCGAAAACTATTGTTATACGTATTTTGAAGCCAAAATTCAAAACTTTCCATGTTGATGAAAATTTCAATTTCTTTAAAAACTAGCATTTTTACAAAAGTTGGCATTTTTCAAAATTTATCGTAAGTTAACGATTGCTTGTATACTGATATTTTAGAAGGTACTAAGAACGATTCCGAAGTCAAAATTAATTTAGCTCTTTTGGTTTAGCCCTGAGAGGCTAAGAAACTTAAAAAATCGTAGCAAAAGTCAATTTTTAATCGTGTGCATATATTCTCTTCAAGATTTGAATGACTGCTTTGGAAAGTAGAAATTCATATTCTTCTAGTCGAAAACTATTGTTATACGTATTTTGAAGCCGAAATTCAAAACTTTCCATGTTGATGAAAATTTCAATTTCTTTAAAAACTAGCATTTTTGCAAAAGTTGGCATTTTTCCAAATTCGTCGTAAGTTAACGACTGCTTGTATACTGATATTTTAGAAGGTACTAAGAACGATTCCGAAGTCAAAATTAATTTAGCTCTTTTGGTTTAGCCCTGAGAGGCTAAGAAACTTAAAAAATCGTAGCAAAAGTCAATTTTTAATCGTGTGCATATATTCTCTTCAAGATTTGAATGACTGCTTTGGAAAGTAGAAATTCATATTCTTCTAGTCGAAAACTATTGTTATACGTATTTTGAAGCCGAAATTCAAAACTTTCCATGTTGATGAAAATTTCAATTTCTTTAAAAACTAGCATTTTTACAAAAGTTGGCATTTTTCAAAATTTATCGTAAGTTAACGATTGCTTGTATACTGATATTTTAGAAGGTACTAAGAACGATTCCGAAGTCAAAATTAATTTAGCTCTTTTGGTTTAGCCCTGAGAGGCTAAGAAACTTAAAAAATCGTAGCAAAAGTCAATTTTTAATCGTGTGCATATATTCTCTTCAAGATTTGAATGACTGCTTTGGAAAGTAGAAATTCATATTCTTCTAGTCGAAAACTATTGTTATACGTATTTTGAAGCCGAAATTCAAAACTTTCCATGTTGATGAAAATTTCAATTTCTTTAAAAACTAGCATTTTTGCAAAAGTTGGCATTTTTCAAAATTTATCGTAAGTTAACGATTGCTTGTATACTGATATTTTAGAAGGTACTAAGAACGATTCCGAAGTCAAAATTAATTTAGCTCTTTTGGTTTAGCCCTGAGAGGCTAAGAAACTTAAAAAATCGTAGCAAAAGTCAATTTTTAATCGTGTGCATATATTCTCTTCAAGATTTGAATGACTGCTTTGGAAAGTAGAAATTCATATTCTACTAGTCGAAAACTATTGTTATACGTATTTTGAAGCCGAAATTCAAAACTTTCCATGTTGATGAAATTTCAATTTCTTTAAAAACTAGCATTTTTACAAAAGTTGGCATTTTTCAAAATTTATCGTAAGTTAACGACTGCTTGTATACTGATATTTTAGAAGGTACTAAGAACGATTCCGAAGTCAAAATTAATTTAGCTCTTTTGGTTTAGCCCTGAGAGGCTAAGAAACTTAAAAAATCGTAGCAAAAGTCAATTTTTAATCGTGTGCATATATTCTCTTCAAGATTTGAATGACTGCTTTGGAAAGTAGAAATTCATATTCTTCTAGTCGAAAACTATTGTTATACGTATTTTGAAGCCGAAATTCAAAACTTTCCATGTTGATGAAAATTTCAATTTCTTTAAAAACTAGCATTTTTACAAAAGTTGGCATTTTTCAAAATTTTTCGTATGTTAACGATTGCTTGTATACTGATATATTAGAAGGTCCTAAGAACGATTCTGAAGTCAAAATTGATTTAGCTCTTTTGGTTTAGCCCTGAGAGGCTAAGCAACTTAAAAAATCGTAGCAAAAGTCAACTTTTAAACGTGTGACTATATTTTTTCCAGGATTTGAATGATTTTGGTGTCAAAAGTAGAAATTCATATTCTTCTAGTCGAAAACTATTGTTTTTCGTATTATGATGCCGAAATTCGAAACTTTCCATTTTGATGAAAATTTCAATTTTTTTAAAAATTGGCTTTTTGCGAAAGTTGGTATTTTTCAAATTTCATCGTAAGTTAACGATTGCTTGTATACTAATATTTTAGAAGATCCAAAGAACGATTCTGGAGTCAAAATTGATTTAGCTCTTTTGGTTTAATTCTGAGAGACTAAGAAACTTAAAAAATCGAAGCAAAAGTCAACTTTTAAATGTGTGAATATATTCTCTCCAAGATTTGAATGATTTTGCTCTGAAAAGTAGAAATTCATATTCTTCTAGTCGAAAACTATTGTTTTACGTATTATGAAGCTGAAATTCAAAACTTTTCATTTGGACGAAAATTTTTTCAAAAATTGGCATTTTTGCTAAAATTGGCATTTTTAAAAATTCATCGTAAGTTTGATGAGACGCAGGGGTATCGATTTTGTGGGAAATAGTACGGAATAAAACATCTAGTGAAGAATATATTTTGAGGCTAGAAAGCAATGTTTAAAACATGCTTGTCGAAAGAGAGGAATGAGCTCAGACAATTGGTAAATTAGTTTTCCAACAAAATTCAGGACCATTACTTGTTTCCTAAGAGATATTGAAATATCCCCAGGATAAAAAAAGTTATTGTAGATTGTCCAGAAAATTCACAAGATTTTAATCAAACGGTCAACTTGTGATCTACATATATGCAAGTCGAGATTGTTAAAAATTGATTGTGCATCAAAGGCTAAGGTGAATGAAGATGCTATTTATATGTGGTTCTGACATAATTAAATAGATTTGTAAAAACATAATTGACTCTATACCAAAATGAGTTGAAGCTGCAGTAAGAACCAGAGAAGGAATTTTTCTTTTCGATAAACAATATCTATCATAAATCCGCATATGTAGACATTAATTTACACATTACTGTTTTAACATAATATACAATATACATTTTTATTTTAGAAGCTGCTATGGGTACAAGTATAAACGCCCAATTAAACTCTGACTCGATATATGTTCAGAGCGTGAAAGAAGTTGTTCGTATTTTTGCAGCCAGGGTTTTTTCAGTGGTACAGCAATACGATTTCTTATATAAATTTTTTGAAAATTATCGCCGCGAAGATAAAGCAGTAAAGGTACTACATACTTTCGCGTACTACGTAATGGACAAGAAAAAACAGGAAAATAAACGCATACAATCTGAAGAAGAACTTTCTCTAAAAAAGGGACTGGCTTTTCTCGATCTGATGCTCTACAACAATTCAATAACAAATTCTTTGACAGATGAAGAATTACGGGAAGAAGTGGATACTTTATTATTTGAGGTATTACACTTATTTAACAAAATATAATTATAATTTGGCAGCCTATGAGTTGCTATTACATTCGTGAAAGTGGATTAACTAAACATTTTTAACTGTCGGTATTCACCTTAAACAAGGAAATCCATCAAAAACTTTTCCGGACTAGAGACGGATTCAAACTCCACCCTGATTTGACTGTAATTTACCACTGGGTTATCAGCTGGATTATTGAAAATTATTGCTAAAGTAAAACATTGAATATAGAATTGATTACACTAAATAGAAAGTTGGTTTGTTATAGATTTAGAATGCAATTATATTGTGTTTTACTGAATAAATATGTAGTTGTTAATAGATAAAATATTATAAGAACATAACTGGTCTTCTCAGTAAAAACTATTGTTCGCAGGGTCATGGTACAACAGCGACTGGATTATGTTATATATTGTATAACTTAGCAAAGTATCCAAATATTCAGGTAATCAAATTTAATTATATCAACATAACGGGTGTCCTAAGACATGATTGCGACAGCCTAAGGATGCGTTACTGAAACAATTTCGAGTTAAAAATATATAATATAAAATCATCGTAACTGAGCTACAAACATTTGTAGTATCAGATAATCCTACTAATGCAGGTATTATGTACCGCTGCAAATAAAAATCGCAATGAAAGTCATTTAAAAGGAAGTCGTTTAATTAGTTGTTCAAAATGTCCACCCATTTGCTGTACACATAGTCTAGTTTTTCTTAGAATTGAAGAGGTGACTCTAATAGTCTCAGGATCACCATGAATATTTTGCGCGGAATCCGTAATTCTAGCTACAAGTTGTTCTCTGTGTTCAAGTTGTTCTTCATGTTCCAAATTTTTCAGTCTTCTCCATAAAAAACTCTAGGGGATTTAAGTCTGATGACCTTGGAGGCCAAACAACTGCTGAACCTCTTCCAATGCACTGGTATATATAATTTTGATTAGGAAAATTGGTTACTTTTCTACCAAAGAGTGGAGGTGCGCCATCGTGCTCTATAGTCACATTTGTTGTTTTGCATTTAGAGGAACGTTATCCAGTGATGTCGAAAAGTCATTCTTTCTTCTTCCATTTTCTCCATAAGGGTGTGGGATTTTTCATCTGTTCATTCTTCCGCCCATCTTTTTCAGTTTCTCCGATCACAGTATTTTCATTTCAAGTAAAAGTCATTCCAAGAAACATAAATAATGAACAGCCGTGGTACGTTCTTCGATTATAAACGGACCAACGAGACATCGTCAATAATATCATACCAACCATTTATTGAAAATCTATCTTGAAAATGGAATTCCCTAATTTGCCTTGGACTTTGAGGTGCCCAACAATGGGAACTCCTGGTATTATTGACGCCGTTTCTAGTTAAAGTAAAGTTTAGTCTGCCACTAAAGAGTGGGAGCCTAAACTCAAGTTTTGATGCACAGTCGCTAGGATTACTCTCATGTAACCCACATTGTCTGCTGGATATTCTTCAGGCACTAGTGGAAGATTGAGTATCAATCACATTGTATCTTCTTGAGCGAGTTCTTGTTGCACGGGAGGTTCAAAAGTAACTGCAAAGCTGTGATAGAAAACTTGCCTGTGTGTCTTAAACATACTCGATGATAATCACTAATTTCCGCTCGTCTCTTTCCATTACACAACCCATAAACAAAGTGAATATTGACGTATTCTACATTTGAAAACATTAACATACTTTTAAAAATATTTGAATGTAACAAAAAAATAAACGCTCTGTAACTTCATTGACATTTACTGTCACAATGAATAATAACCCATGAATCATAACCATTCCAACTTTTTGGACATATGTTCATTAGATATTTTTAACTTCAAATTGCTTCAGCAACACATCCTTAATTTGTGGCAATCACGTCCTGAGACACCCAGTATGTACGATGTTTTAATACGTTTTAGGATAAAGTATATGAAGAAATCACCTTGATATTGGCTGACAATCCCAATAGAGCAGCCACTTGCAAAGATTTAAACGAAATGAAATATCTTGAAATGGTTATAAAGGAAACATTACGTTTATATACACCTGTTCCCTTTTATAGCAGAGAATTAACATCGGATTTAAAATATGGCAAAAAAATTAATACAAGTAGTTATGTATAAGACTTAAAAAATATATTTTAGATGACAAATTCATACCCAAAGGAACGACAGTGCATATAAATGCAATAGGAATGCACCGCGACCCAATTTTTTTTCCAAATCCGGAAGTTTTCGATCCAGAGAGATTTTCACCCGAAAATAGTTCAGGAAGAAATCCGTTTGCTTTTATACCATTTAGTGCGGGTCCTAGAAATTGCATAGGTAAAATACGTACGAGGGCAATTCTAAAAGCAAAGAAGTTTGCCCAGATAATGAAGCAAGACTTATTTTACAACACATTTGATACCGCAGCTATTTTTTTCTAAGTAGTCTTCACTCGAATTTAAATATTTATCGTAGTGCTTCACCAGCTTTTTTATGCCTTCTGTATATTAGTTTGCCGCCAAGTTGCTGAACCAGTCAGTGATGTCCTTTTTCAGTTCGTCGTCACTTCCACAGTAGTTTCCGTCAAATATACTAATTACTCGGAGAAAAGTTCGAGCTACAAGGCGGATATTCGAAAACTTCTTACTTAGACTTCTGGAGCAAATTCTTCGTCAACCCAGCAGTATGAGGATCTGCGTTATTGCGAAAATACAATGCCAGTGGACAACCAATCGCACAGTTTATTCTGAATGGCGCGATGTAGTCGGCGAAGGATCTGACAATAGGCCTGTATATTTACGGTCTGCTTTCTAGACATGTAATCGATGAGTAGGATGCCCTTTCGATCCCAAAGCACTGTAGACATAACGTTTGTGGTGCATAGATTTGTATGCCCTTTCCTTAGGTTTTGATCGGAAACGATGCCATTGCATTGAATAGAGCTCTGTTTCTGGAATTTTATGCAAAATCTCGGTCTCATTACTAGAAATTTCGTTTAGGAACTCCTCACCATCCTCATCGTACCAACTAAGAAGAGTCAATTTACCTTCCACTAGTTTTTGTTTATGTTCATCTTTCGAAACTTGAGGAACCCATCTGGCACTCGCATCCTTGTAACAGAAATCACCATTAACAATTTATCCTTGAAATTTCGGAAAAGAACGAACTCGGTCGGTTCATAGTGAAACGTCTTTTCTGTTGAACTTTTTCCTCAATCCTTAAGTTTGTCAGTAACAACTGTAGCTCTGCTTGAATTTTCATGACCATATTCGCCCATTCCTTATTAAACATGATACACCGTTTTCGAACTGAAATTTCGTTCATCAGATTATTATAAACTTCGGTTATCTATCCGTACATTTCGAAAAGATAGGCGTTTTACAATTCATAAAGCATATTACATTACAAAACTTTTGTTATACAAGTAAACAATAAACGACCGTAGCATCTCACTTATAGCGTCAGACTTGTGCTAAGGAATAAGAAAATCAATGACATGGCGGTCGTGGTGGAAGAATTGCACGGCTCGTCTGATCAAAATGTTCTTTTCTTTTGGAATCGCCCTCGTATGTGTTTTTAGGTGTATTTAGTTTAATTTATAATCTTTCTAGGTCAAAAATTTGCCATGTTGGAAATGAAATCTACAATTTCCAAGTTACTGAGACATTTTAAGTTCCTTCCGTGTGTACCCACGCAAACGTTAATACTACGACTAGGAGTCATCATGACTGCGAAAAAGGGTATCAAAATTAGAATAACCAAACGTTAAAAACTTGGATAACGCTTTGAATTAACTGATATCTCATTTAAATATATGAAGTATATAATCGCATATCATTTGCTTTTTCAGAATCATAGCGCTATATTAATTGTTATTTTCAGTTTGTTTTCTATGGAATTTAATTGTTATGTCGACTTAGTGAATATATTCCATATTTTACTATATTTAATAGGTGAGGCAATTTCTCCTTTAACATCATAACCATTCATAAATAAATAATCTTGTTGTTGGCAATATATAAAATTAAAAGATAAGTGTTAATTTTTATTGAATTGTATTTTTTAAAATAAAAATAAAAAAATAATAGAAAAATTTTTCTTTTTTTATTTTCCTTAAATTTCCTCGATAAATATGTTTTTCAAAATCATCGTCTTTATCAAATCACCAGACTACTAAGCAAAGGGAATTATACCTTTTTATTATAAAAGTCATCACTTTAGTTCTCTGTTTCAATTTCCAGTTCTTTACTAACTTCGCAAATCTTAAAAATCTACAAGTTAACATTAAACTTCTGCAAATATTCTAGTATTCGTTAAAAAATTGTATTCATGTAGACTATCTTCTCTTATTTGAACAAGAAAATGTATATAAATGACGTGTCTGCATAAATAGATAAAGTACCCTGAGTTCTTGATAAGTAGTGTTTTAAATTTACCATTAAACCGTTCACACATCCACATATTGCTCTGCTTCATAGTGGAAGCTAATAACGGATAATTTTTAAATTTTTTCTACTCCGCAGAATAAAACAATACAGAAAGTAATTGCAAGATTTTGACATATTAGCAAATAGACTAATTTTAAGTGATGCATCGACGAGCTGAATTCTTTATATGGTGATGAAGCACCATCGAAAACTACAATGTATCGTTGGTGTAGTGAATTCAAACTTGGACGGCGTTCTTTAGATGATGAATTTCGTGAAGGTAGTCCCACAAATGTTGTTCTGCCGCAAAACATTAATGCAGTGTCTAAATGATAATGCAAGACCGTCACGTGACATAAAGTGAGATCGAGGCATCTCTAGGTATTAGTAACAACAGCGTGCATAAGATCGTGCATGAAGCCGTTAAGAAGCTATGTTCACGTTGGGTACCACATAATTTAACAACCGCTCAAAAAAGGACTCGCGTCGATTGGTGCCAAGAAATGCACAAAAAATACAGTGGCGGTGCTTCGAAGAACATTTATAAAGTCGTCACAGGTGATGAATCTTGGATCTATGTATATGTATGAGCCCGATAGTAAGCAGCAGTTGACCGTGTGGGTATTCCAAGATGAGCCAAAACCAATAAAACTTGTTCGTGCTCGAAGCACATTAAAACAAATGGTAGCCTGTTTTTTCGGAAAAACCGGTCACGTTGCAATCGTGTCTTTAATGGTACACAGCTATTTGTTTGCCAAAAGATTTTGAAAAAATGAGGAACACAAACCGAAAACGACAGATCATTCTCCACCATGACAATGCGAGCTTTCACAGGTCGGTTCAAATAATTGAATATTTGACCGGGCGAAACATTGAATTGATAAGCAATTCGCCGTACAGCCCTGATCTAGCACGATATATTTTCCTTTTGTTCCCACACGTGAAGAATAAACTTCGTGATCAACGATTTTTTACGCCGGAAGAGGCAGTTAAAGCATTCAAGCTTTTCGGATTGGTTTAGACGATCGCGAAAGTGCATTAATTTTTAAGGAGAATATTTTGAAAAGCAATAAAACTAATTTGGTACGTAGACTTCCGCGGTCGTGGTCCATGCTATCTGCTTCTGGGTTTCCGGGCTGGAACTACTGCACTGAAACTCAGTTTCAGTGCAGTAGTTCAGCCCTGAATATGTCCCATACAAATGGGTACGAAACGTCGGCAGATATACTAGTGACGCGGTTCCAGCCCGGAAACCCAGAAGCAGATAGCAAGCAATAAAACTATTCTCGATAATAAAAAATTTTTTGTTTACTATTCCCGAAATATAAACGGCTACCCTCTTATAGCTGCATAGGTCATAGAAAAGGATTTTTACACAAACGATAGCACTAAAAGCAATCTCAAACATTTATATTTTGCATACATGCAAGTAACCTAAATATACACAAAGAGATTTAGAAAAACTTTTCTTAAAGTTTGGACGTAATTATTAACAACAAAATAATGTTTTCGAGACGGTGTATAATATTAACAAGTCCTAAATTTGACTAATACTAAATGTCATTATCACATTAAAAACTCTTGTCATTATTACAAAGCAAATACGTACATATGTTCAGAGCATGAGATTACAAAGTATACATAAAGCAAAAGTCATTTCCCTAAATTCAGCATAACCCACACTAAATAAACGATATGAATCATTCTAAATCAAGTTAGTCTGTTTGAGAGTTGCGAAATAGAAGCATCATGTTTTTGTTAGTCTTAATTCCCCTATTAATAGTCGCTTGTTGGTATATTAATTACTTGTGGCATGAAAGATATTTAAATAAATATCCTGGGCCCCGTCCTTTACCAATTTTTGGTTCTGCGTTGGACTTACGCGATCGTGGGAGTAAGTAAACATGACGTTGCTGTTCAAGCTCGTCATTACTTTTTTATATAAGCCGGTAGTAGTGTTTACTATCATTGTATGATTTTCATATTCTCAATGCTTCAATATATGTAGTTGTAAGCGTGTAGATATTTTAATTTATATATGTATATGTAATTGTAACTACTGCTTTGGCAACCATGTATTTGACACTACGAGTAAAAAAACAGATGATGATAGATGTAACAAGGTAGAACAAGAAAAGTATTGTGAGCATGAATAAGATATATTAACCACGCAAATTATTTTTTTGCAAAATAAAAAAAGTACAAAAACAAACAACTATGAAACTAAAATCAGTCCGACAATGAGTTGTTAACGTTCATTCGTTTTATAAATGAAATTGAGTATTAAGATACACAAAGTAGTAATGAAGTCAAGGTCATTTCCTTAATAGTTTCAAACTTACAAGCGCGTTGAAAATAATTGGACAAAACTTCAATCTCTATTAGTTAAAGTTAAGAAAACTTTTACTTTTCAATATACACATTTTAAACTACTCTAATAAAAGTATTTTTATTTAGGTCCAACTAATGACAGACAGTCTCAATAGTTAAAACACATTTACTGCATTTTATCTTTGAATCTTCAAATTAAATTAAAATAGTAGAACACCTAAATTACCCTTCTGAATAGAAAATATGAAATAAAGTATTTTAAAGCTTTTCGTGCAATCATCCTTGTCTAAGGTACATTTAGTAGGACGATAAATAACGATTTGATACTAATGCAGCTACTAGAGCTTCATTATATTCCTGAATTATTGTTTTCTTTTTCTGTCACGGACAATTTTATGCAGAATTACATTACTTGTACACGGTAATTTTAATGGAACCTGTGGTTGATTAACTTAATCATCGAAGGTTGATATATAACACCTTTCGACATTAATTTTCTGTGTACGTATTTCGACAACTAAGTTGTCATCATCATGGGTCCCCAATTAAAACATTTTACTCATATGCCTTATAGGAGCTTCATACCAAATATTTGTTCTAGTTCTTGGAGCCAAAGAAGTGTCATTAATTCGGCTTGAAACACTGTACACGAAAATTAACCATTGACAAAATAAAGAGAGAAATTATTGCATTATTGATAAATTTGATTAAAATATTTGCGTTAAATAATTTATATTATACACAGTCTGTCGCAAAGAAAGCCGAACTTTTTTAAAATAAAAACAAAAGCTTACTATTTTGGCAAAATTCATTTATCTTATTCAAAGTAGTATTCTTCGGCTTCAATACAACATTTTGCATGGTCAATTAGTATGTCGAATGAATTTTTAAGTTCATCTTTAGAGATGTACTTCAAAATCGCTATCGACGCCTTTTTAAGAGCTTCGACGTTTGGCATAACGCTATCATTTCATCGATAAATGTAGATTGGAGAATAGATACGAATCACAAAGGGACAAAACCGGTGAATATGGTGAATGGTTGATGATTAAAATCACATTTGCAATTAGAAAATCAGTTATAAGCGTTGAGAGATGGTGCATTATCATGTAACAAACGCAAGCTACTATTTTCACAATATTGAGGGAGCACACGACGAATACGCGCCAAAAGACGTTTTATAACACCAAGATAATATACAGCATTGACTGTTTGACTAATGGATACAAACTCTTTGTACACTATGCCTTTCTAATCGTAAAAACAAATCAACATTGTCTTCACTTTTGACTTCATCTATCGGCTTTTCTTCGGTCTTTCTTCTCTTGGATGCTTCCATTCAGAGGTTTGACGCTTGGTCTCTGGATCATATGGAAAACACCACGTCTCGTTGCCAGTTACAATAGAAGGCCTGAAGTGTTTGTCCTTTTTTGAGTCTTTAAGCAAGTCTGTACAATGTTAAATTCAGTTAGTTTGCGTGGCGCGAGCCTTGCACAAATCTTTCTCAGCCTCAAATGCTGTATCAAAATGCGATGAATTGAATTTTTGGAAAAATATCCATCCCCACGTATCACAAAGAGGATTTCGACTTATTTCTCATAAATTCATGTACAAGTTCAATGTTACTTTGCGTAACCGCAGATTTTTTTGCACCAGGATGTTCGTCGTCATTTATGTTCGTACGTCTTTAAATCGTTTATGCAACTCATACATACTTATGCCACTCATACATAAACACGGTATCACCATACACTTTTTATTTATTTGTCGAGTTTAAAACAGAACTTGATATTTGCTCTTTTTTCAAAATTCATTTTTCGACCAATGCCAAATGCACACTGTTACTTTATATGCAATTTCTTTGCTTTTAATGTTGCAAATGTCATGATATTTTGACATAGCGTTGGTGGAATATCTGCCTTACCGACGCATATTTATTTTTAATAGATGGCGCCACTAAGAAAGTTCTGTTTTCTCTGCGACAAACTGTGTGTTTATTTAGTTAGTATTGTATTTTCTTTTTAAATTTGCCCTATAATATGATTGTGTTGGGTGAAACGAAGGATATTATTATTACTTTTTACCTTGAACAAATTTATAACCCAGATGTACCTACTTACTCTACCTAATCCTTGATAGTAAAAATATTTAGAGGTTATGCTAATACCACGATTGCATGATATAAATATTTTTAGTTTAGTTTCTAATGAAATTCAGATGTTTAGAAAATAAATATTTTTGATTAATATCACAACTGGCTCCAAATATTACAGAAAATTGAATTTCTTTCCAGCGCAAATAAAGCAATTCTTGACGTATCGAGAAAAATACAATGGCGATTACAAACTTTATCTCGGATTTCAACCGTTAGTAATGCTTTCCGAGCCCAAATCAATAGAAGCGATGTTAACTTCGACAACCAATTTAAAGAAGTCTAAAACTTATTCATTTGTGAAGAAATGGTTGGGAAATGGTTTATTGCTGAGTGATGGTTGGTATTAAAATTAAAAAAATTTTTTTCAGAATTCGAAAAATCCTTTTGTAATATTTCTAAGACAGTGAATATGCGAATGTATATTTTTACAATATGTCAAAAACATAACGGAACTTTTTAAATTAAATAACAATTAGATATTTTGCTTAATTATTTATTTTTATTCAAAATGCATTCCTCCTGCATAAATACACTTCTGGATACGTTCAGTCGATGAGAATAGATTTTTTATGTAGTTTTTCGGAATCGCCTAATTGACCCTAGTTACGATTACTTAGACTTATGTAACATCAACATACAACGTCCCTTTCACAGCCAATTGGAGTTTCGAGAACAGAAAATATTAACACGGAGATAAATCAAAAGAATGCGGAGAATGTCGAAGAACGCAAACCTGTTTCTTCTTAAAAAATTCGGGAACAACGACTGTTCTGTGAGCTAGTGTATTATCGTGCAACACTGACTTCCCGATGTTAAATACTCGGGCCTCGCACGAAAGATTCTCTTCCAAGAATGCTACATAACGCTCATATAATAGTCACCAATGGCATTTTGACTCTGTGGAACGAATTCCTGACGTATTATGCCTTTAGAGTCTTAAAATCAATATTATTTTCTCTTGTGACTTCCGGAAACATAATTCTGTCAATTCTGGAGACTTCCACGTAGAACTTTGGCGTTTTATATGAGGATTGTACTTGAAGTACCAAATCTCTTCACTAATTACAATCGATTTTAGGAATGCGAAGTCCCGTCTGGCTGTTTCAATAAAGCCCTTGCAATGTTCAACGCCAGCAATTTCTTGGTCCTTATTTAAGGCGTGTACCACAAATGTTGTTTATTTTCGGGAATCATGTGTTGGTCGTACTTAACTCCACCGCTATCTATCTCACAGTCGAATTCGCATCATAGACGGCCATTTCACTCACATTTTTCTCTAACTCATTGCGATTTTTACTTTTTGCTGGGCCTGGTTTTAGGTCGTCTTCCAAAGTAGCACAACCGGCCTGTAATTGCTTATACCATTCGAACACGCATATACGAGAGTAATCACCATCTTGTTTCTTCAGTTCAAATGCTTCTGTAAAAGTTTTTTACCGAGTTTAAAATAAAATTTAATACTAGTTCTTTGCTCCGCCATGCTTTGTTTCGTGTATTTTCGACATACAATACATCATTCCCTTGTTGTGTAAAATATACATTAGTTTAATGAAAAAAGGTGAAAATAAAACTCCTTTCTACATCGATGTTCGTATTCTGTACGCGACAATTAAGTTGTCATCAACAGATAATTAATTACAATGTTGTACCTGGATCTGCGACAAAACTCGCACAGAATTATACTGCACAAACGTCAAATACACACTGATTTATTTCACACAGTTTAATATATTTCCTAGTCTTAAATCTAAACACAAACTAAAGTACATCCCTTTTCTACCTACTAACCCTTTGTTTTAGCAGTCATTATTTCAATCAAAGAGGCAAGAGTATGTTGTTGAATCCTTATCTGTGATTATGCTCTTTGTAATGAATACGCTTTCATTGCTATCTAATTCACGATTTTTATATTATTGCTTAATTGTAGACAATGCACGGTTACACTATGATTATTTTCTAGCACGCGTTTCGCTAAGCCTGATTGTTCATATTGATTAAACTTAATGCGCGTCATATGTTCTTTATATCGGATTCTTATCGTACGTTTACTCTGACCGACTATTTTGATTATTTCTAATTATTAGGCTGTTTTGCATACATTAGCTTATGAATTGAACAATGGCAAGTAAGCTAATCGACGCCGTCAAAAATATGATCTACTTTTTACTGATTTTTTGAATTTTCTGTATGTTATACATACATAGATCTATATTTTTATTTTAGGTGACTACTGGCGTAAACATAGAAAAGTAATAACACCTGCTTTCCATTTCCAAATTCTAGACAAATATGTGGATGCATTCAATACAACAAGTAGGATATTCGTCGATCGCTTAAAAGATAAAGTCGATCAGGAAGCTTTTAACATTTGTCCTTATATAACTTTATGCACTCTGGATATTATGTGTGGTACGTTTTCACTAACTTAGTTGTAATTTACCTGTTGACAGTAATACATTGCTCAAAACAATTAGGGGACATTTGGACAAATGGTAATAAATAAAGAATATAGCACCTCGGAAATATTTTTATATTTAACTACAACGTTTATAAATAAAAAACCGAAACCATGGACACGTTTGAACTTGTTTGTGCACATTATAAAGCTACTAAATCACTAAAGTGAATAAATATCAAGTGAATATACAATTATGAGACTTTATAAGAAGTTTTACTGATAAAATGACAAAAAATTTATTGTCAATATTGTATATGTTCTCCACAAACGGCAATAAAGGTTTGACATTTCATTGGCATTGATTGAATCAGGACATCAAAAAATTCTTGTAGAATATTATTCCATTCCTCTATCAGAGCAATTTGAAGTTCCTGAATCGTACGCGGTGGCATATTTCTTTCTGCAACACGTCTTCCTAAGGCATCCCAAGCATGCTAGATAGGATTACCATCAGGAGAATTTGCTGGCCCGTCCATTCTATTGATTCTCAATTGTTCAATCTAGTTGTTCACGATGTTTGCTCGACGTGGACGAGCATTGTCATCCATTAAAATGAATCTTTCGCCCATAGTGCCAGCGTTCTGGAGAAGAATGAGTCTCAAAATTTCATCCAGACACTTCTGAGCAGTCAGGTTGTCATTTTGTATCACATAAAGGTCTGTATGATCTTCTGCGCTTATCCCAACCCATTCCATTACACTCCCACCTTCATATTGTGGCCTTTATCGAACAAATTGTGGCTGATTATCTGTTCCAGGTTCACGCCAAATTAAAATACGCCTATTATCTGGATTTAAGGAGAATTTGGATTCGTCACAAAATAATACTTGTGCCCAGTCATCGTGATTCCTATTTCTATGCTGCTCTGCCCATATTATTCGCGACCTTTTATGAAGAGCAGTTAGTGGAACGCATACTAGGGGTCTTTGAGCATACATGCCAACGCTATTAAGACGATTTCTTATTGTTTGAGTTGATACTACTTTTCCCATAGCTGCAGCAAGCTCACTATTAGGTTGCACTGCGTTATGAATACAGTTTATACATGCACGAATCACACTTTGGTTAACTGCAAAAACTTCGGCAAGAGAGTCTTATGTCCGTCCATCTTCCAATTGACATATGGCTCTCCAACCCTGTCCATGAGTCAAATCGCGTTGACTTTCTATTATTACCCGTAATTACAGTTAAAAATATCTAATTGAAATGATTGATTAACCACTGATTCTAGGAGCACTGTAATCTGACAGTCGTTATGATAGCGCAATGCTGCCAATATGCGATAAGTTGAAAAGTAGAACCAATAAACATTGGTTCCACCAATTTTTTCTACAAATTTATTGGAGATTCAGATCCAGCGTATCAGATAGCTTTAAGAATCGTTCTCATTTGCTCGGGTCCAAAAGTGGATCGGAATTTAAACTTATTTTATTATTAAAAACAAATTTAAATTGCTTTAATCTTTCTTCTAGTTTTCCACAGTTTTAAATCAATTTGAAGGTTCTATCTTTCCACTGTTATATATATATATCCAACCTGTTATAGGGCATTTTTCTAAGCTTCTATATAAGCTTCCATTTATTGCTCTTCGCGTAAACATATTATAATTATTTTAATATTGTCACAAACTGGTAGATACTGTTTCTTGTTGAGTGTAAGATTACGAATTTCTTTTGGAATTTAGTTCTTCATTAAATAACATGAAGTAATTCATATCGATACTGAAAAATTTTTCAAATTAAGCGCATCTAAATGCTTACACCTGCTCACATCTAATACTATACAAGTTTGAAAAATCGTGAGCTTGCTTTAACGTACTCCGAAAACAATATAAACAAAGAAGTAGAAATCGTAACTCAAATTGTAGTTTCTTTATTTTCCTTTAATAATTTTTCTCTTAAATAAATAATATTACAAATATTTTAATATATCCTATAATAGATAGTTATCGTTACTTATTTCAATTTTATATTTTAGAAGCTGCAATGGGAACCTCAGTCAACGCACAATTCGATTCAGAATCTGAATATGTTGAGAGCGTAAAAGAGATTGGCAGAATTTTTATAGAACGATTTTTCTCCGTCCTCCAACAGTATGATTTCTTTTACAAATATACTTCTAATTACCGAGCTGAAGAAAAGGCCGTGAATATATTGCAGAGCTACGCTTACAACGTGATCGACAAGAAGAAAAAGGAAAACGAATACATTAAGTCAGAAAATGATCTGTCATCGAAGAAAAAATTGGCTTTTCTTGATCTGCTGTTGTATCATAATTCACAAACCAACATTCTGTCAAATGATGAATTACGAGAAGAGGTGGACACGCTACTATTTGAGGTATTTTGGCGAAAATAAAAGTGACACATGAAAAATGCAACAAAAATAAGGGTCATTGATAATTTTGAGTTGATATTTGAATTACTTCAGTAGATGGAAGAATTTAGACAATTCAATTTCTCAGCAGTTTGGTCAATTTTTCAGTTCTTTGGTCCTTTGGTCGCTCTGGGAACTTTGTTCTTGACCAGCGAGATAGACGCGTTCTTGCTTTGTCATTCAATACATTCTTGTGTTGGACGAGAGAAGGAGGAAATGTTTATTCATCTTTGGTCCTAACAAATACTTAAGTTCAGATCGGATATGGTAAATGAGTTAATTATATTAGTCTCGTGGCTTACTGAGAAATTCTAAGATGGTATTCGACCCTCACTTTAATGAACTATACGAAAATTATATTTACAAAGCCATATTCGTGGTTTTACCTCTTTATAACAAATAGGAAAGTTCTCATTTTAACGTCGAAATGCCTGCGATTCTAGAACAACTGAGGAAGCTCAAATGTTGTATTAGATTAAAAATCCTAAATTATTGAGAAAATTTTCAATTCTATAACATAAAGTGAGCTTTATACTAATTACAGATACCTAAATTTATATATTTTTTCCCACCGTGATTGGAAACAATACCAATATTGTGTCTTATTTAATGAATCTCTTAAAATAATTGAAAAGTGAATACATTATTACAACAAACTAAAACAAAACATAGGGAAACCTACCTTAAAAGAGCTACAATTTTCTTAAATTTTATTTGTCAATGTAATTCCCTTAATCTGGTACGTAGACTTCCGCGGTCGTGGTCCATACTATCTTCTTCTGGACTTCCGGGTTGGAACCGCGTCACTTGTATAACTGCCGATGTTTCATACCTACTCGTATGGGCCATCTTCAGGACTCAACTACTGCTACTGTCAACGCACTTACGTTTTTTTTTCCTTCAACGACTTTATTCCATCATAAAAAAGAATGGTTTCTGTTGATTTCAAAATTAGGCACCTCCTTTTTAAGATGGCTATCGTTTATAAAATGACATCTAAGATAATTTTTAAAATTTCAAAATAAAAATAAGCAAGTCGTTCAACAGAAAGAAGTTACACTCGCGTAGACTGGGTTGGAATTTGACTACGTTGTGAATTCTGCGTTAATAAAATTTGACACATTAATAGAAATGTATTGTCATTATTGAACGTTGCTAAGCAACGCACAATTATTTTCTTCAATCATGGCTGGCATACAGAGAGGTTAAAAAGATGTAAAAGTTAACCATTTCGATGTAAGATTTTTTTAGGAAGATCTTCAATTTGCTAATGTATTAAGAATTCAACTTCTACAATAGTGATATATGAATTTAGTTCATTAAATGTTCAGTTCACTAAATGTTCATTAATGTTTCAAACAAGTGTTCAAAATTACTCATTGTTTCCTTCGCTTTTTATTGAAAGTTCTTAGGCTGAAGACAACATATTACATACTTTTTAATATTGACGAAATTGCATGTAAAAAAATGTCAATTTGTACCCACGTCACTAAAATCACCGACATTAAATCATCGACATGACTTATAAAAACTTAACGAAATTTTAGGAAAAAACTAGATCATCTTCGCTTCATTACTATACGAATTGCATCAATATTCAAAGAAAAGTATTTTCCTTTTCAAGAATAAATATACATTTCTTTCGTAGGGTCACGATACAACATCTGCTGGATTAATATTTACATTATATAATTTAGCTAATTACCAAGATGTCCAGGTATATAGATTATGGTTAATTCCTTTCTGTGCTTACTTCCAAATTTATTTTTTATTTCAGGATAAAGTATATCAAGAAATGAAATCAATTTTTGCTGACGACCCAAATCGCGCACCTGCTTGCAAAGATTTACATGACATGAAGTATCTTGATATGGTCATTAAGGAATCATTACGTCTATATCCTCCAGTGCCTATGGTTGGTAGAGAACTAGTAGAGGATTTAAAATATAGTAAAGAATTTGAATTTTTTTACCTAACTTTATGCTTACAAGCTTTTCTCCATTAGCATACATTGATCTTTTCGCAAATAAAGTTAATTCTATTCTTCGCCTAGTTTTGTTACTCTTGCTATACATTAATTTTCTTTATTTCTTCCAAACGAAGACATATGTTGCTCACTTGATTTTCGTGTAATAGAAAAAACAATTTGTTAAGAAATATATTGTACTGTGTAAAAGCTATCGATGACTAATCACATGGCGACACACACATTATGGTATAATTTAGGGAATTTATTCTTGTATACTTTTGGATTTTGTTAATCCTTGGTTGTTTAAGTTAAGAAATTGTTTTTATACTCGAAAATCTGTTGCTAAAACAATATGAAACTTAAACTTCGCAATCTAATTTTGAAGGGATCGAAGCTAAAAATTAAATAATCTAAAGTCTTCAGTGATATATGATTGACTGAATTATTAAAGAAATATTTTGTAAACTATCTTAGATAAGAAATATTTGAGTAGCATTGATACGGTCATTTAAGTAAGAGCGTGTTCGGCATAACTAGCAATTGGTAAAAGGTTTCGCTTTAATTCTTTCGTGAGTCCATAGAGGAAACTTCGCTCTTTGATACATTCCCACGAAAGATTCACTTGGCATTGAATTCTTAACAGAGAAACACATAAAGCGTCATGAGTGCCTCGTACATGTCGCACTACGAGTCTATTCTTTTGTACCCACTTAATAGTTCTGAAAACATTTCACGCAACTTCTGCTAACTACATGAGGAATTCGAAGTCGCTCGTTCGTTCGTGAGCAAGTGGGTGTAATGATATAAGGAGACAAAAACTGTCCATGACTTGCTGAAACGTAACTCCTCGAAAGTATCTCCTAAAGTCGAAACACAGATCGTGAACTTAATTTTGCAGAACTCTTCTCGTCGCGTTGAGGGGCAACAAAATTGATACAGAAAAGTATATATATATTTTAGATAACTATCCGGACTCATCTCCTATCTCATGATATCAAATGGCGTAATTCAGTGAAGAAACTTTTGAAGATTAGGTTATGTAAAGACTCGCTTGGGCAAAGGACAATATCGACTAATTTGACCAATGTAATTTTTACAGAAGAAGCATATTTGGGAATATTTTGTCATCCCGCGAGCACTACCAACAGGTTGGTGGATTTATAAGCTCAGTATAAGTGCATCTTTCGAGTTACTTCTCAAATCTGGGTTTTGGAGTTTTGTATCTGTTTATTTACAATCTGAAGGTCAAAAAATGCTCGAGATTTACATGAAATCTTTGTTGCCGATTGCAGAATGCTAGTTTATCAAGAAAAATGAGGATTGGATCCTGCAGGAGTATAACAACATCACAACAAGCTTTACACAAAGTGAATTGGGCGATCTGGTATCGTTACACTTGATTAGCCGCCACAGTCGCCCGATGCAAATCTGATTGAGAACGTGTGAGCATATATCAACCATAAGCTTCGTGGAAGAAGAGTATTCACTTTGAAGCACTTAACACAAAAAATTTGTTGAATCTGGAGGTCCTTACCGAATAAATATGCCGTTAACTTGGTCAGTGGCATGCCTCGGAGATGCCAGTCAATTATCGACACTGGACATATTGATGCAATAGCTTTTGTTTTGATAGAACAAAACGTACCACGTATTTGAATTTTTTTAAATAAATTTTCACGTAAATTAACGCTTTTACCTAATTGACTGCAGCAGGTTGATAGTGATCGAAAATTATTTAAAGACGTCCCATGTAATAAGCAGCTTGCAACATTTAATAAAATCTAACAAAAATATGCTTCTGAACTGCATCTGCTTCTGAGCTTCCTGGCTAGAACCGCATCACTTGTATATCTGCCGACGTTTCGTACCCATTTGTATGGGACATCTTCAGGGCTCAATTACTGCACCGAAACTGAAACGTCGGCAGATATTCAAGTGACGCGGTTCCAACCCGGAAGTTCAGAAGCAGATAGTAGATACACTTATTTGTTCTTCTTCCCTTTCCTGTTACTTTGGGCTAATCTTTAATTTTTGACAGAACATGTAAAGCACCAAAATTCCTCTAAAACGTGTCAATATGTTTTTAAACATTTTTTAAAAAATATTTTGGAATCCAATATACATATTTTCCAGATGGAAAAATTATCCCAAAAGGAATGATGATAAGCGTGGACGCAATAGGAATTCACCACGACCCCAAAATATTTCCAAACCCATATAAATTTGACCCAGAAAGATTCTCACCTGAGAACAGTACTGGTAGAAACCCATATGTTTTCATTCCATTTAGCGCTGGACCAAGGAACTGTATTGGTAAGAAATTCTTTATTGACACGTGTAAATTAATTAATTTTAGTTTTCCATTGAAGGTCAGAAATTTGCAATGCTAGAAATGAAGGCAACAATTTGTAATTTATTACGGAACTACAGACTCATGCCAACGGTACCAATGCAAAAATTACATTTACAAATAGAGGCTGTCATGAAACCAAAAAATGGTGTTATGGTTTGTCTCAAGAAACGCTAAAAATTACAGTGGATATTTAATATTGATGCTATATGTGTTCCTTCACTTATGATAATAAATAAGCATGCACAATAAATACTTTTTATTAACTTGAGAATTTGAAAATAATACATAGTTTATATCAATCCAAAAGTACTATAAATAAATTTGTATTTGTATATCTTATGTGTATATACATTATCATGTTGTATCACTTTTGTACATCAACGTTGTGTTGAATACAACTTCTAAAGTCTTGTCGATTGTTCCAGGACAAAGAAATATTATTATAGTTATGGATGTAAAAGTATATAATAATAATAATAAAATATAAATAAAATTATAAAATTTCTATAATTCTAATCATTAGAAAATTGTGATAAATGAATTTTCGATCGCTCGAAATTTCATAATTGTAACAACAGTAATTCTGGAGTTATAATAAATTCAATTAAGAAAAAGCTTGACAATCGAAGGTATACAGTTGAATAAACAGTATCAACACCTACCGTCTGTTTAAGGTACATTAATCGTGACTCGGTTTCAATGTTAAATCTTCCTGAGTCATTTAAAGTTTTTTTGTTTATTGATGTTATTAGTTATAAGTGTGAACTGAGGTGATCCATTATACCATACATTTTGGTATTGTATAATCCTACTTACATAACAGCAGGTAATATTGAATCATTCTTTGAAATCTTGGAAGAACGTTTACTATTTTTAAAAAATTAAAGGTGTTGAGAAATTTGAATTGCACGAGATTTGTTTCTGGCGATATTAACGATTCTAGTATGCAACAACTGGAGAATCGATCACATATTTGTAATTTCGAGCAACGCAAAGTCATTACCAACGATAATAATTGTATGTTGCACCTGTTTTTTTCTAATGTTGAATGTAACATCATACGTGATACATCACTACTAGTTAAAGGAGATATTTGTTATTGAAGATCTTCCGCTTAACAATAGAATCTGTTCCCTTCCTGGATGCGTCGAAAAGAATGCGTATTACGCCTGTATTAAAAGCTGGGATCAACCCAACCCAACATTACTAACTACGGACGTTTTTATAATGAGAAATAGGCAATATAGTTAATGAAAAAACAATACTTCCCTCTATCGTTCAAATATACTAATCTACGAAAAACAGAACAGGGCGCGTTCGTCTTGCTAAAATCGGTAACAAGGTTATCAGTGCGAATGTAGACGAACACTTTAAAATCTCGACCATTTGTCAATATATGAATATTAAAAGAATCATTCAAATGTTAATAGAACCCTGTTTACTACGTGTTCCAAGGAATTCACTTTTCATCAGGTAAATTTGTGTCATTAATGAACGATTCATTATGAGCTGCTATAGTACCTTTTCGATGCAAAAAAAAATAATCATAAAACAATGCCTCCATCTATCGTGCAATCATACGAATGTACGAAGGTTCATCTCTCTATAATCGGTAATAAAGTTACTAGTGCCTATGTGGGCGAATACTTTAAAATCTCGGCGACTTGCCAATACATAGATAAACGATAGAAGGAGAAATTGTTTTTCATTATTTTTTTGTATCCAAAAAGAATGATAACAGGCCACAAAGAATCGTGCGTTAACAGCACAGGTTTTCCTGATGAATGGTGAATTTCCCGAAACGCGTAGTTAACAGGGTGTTATTAACATTTGAATGATTATTTTAATATTCAAATATAGTTATTAAATGCGATGAACTACTAGTTTAATTAATAAACTAATACGACTTCTTGTTAATATTTTATAATGTTAGCGAAGCACAAAGTTTGTCTCAACTCCAAAACTGTTATAACATATTAAATGGGTAAGAAATATATTGAACGAAAGAAGAGAATAAGACAAATAACGTTTGTTTCCGAAAACCATTTAACTTCGCAGTAATGTTCTTTCAATTATATTGCTTCGGAAAAGTTTATTATATTTCAAGTCAAGCGATAACAAAAACCACGACGACGGCAACTTGCCAAACCTACTGACAAGTAAACTGATACATTATTGAGTACCGCTCCGAAGCTGAATTGTTCCTTGTCAATGGAACGTCCGCAATCTGTTTCGGTTTAATTATTGGCGTGGAGTAAATAATCGATGAAATTTCGGACGCACTAATTACGTTCGTAATTAAAATCGTATTGGAACACGTCACGAACTATTCTAGGCATTAGACTATTATTATTATGCGTCTAAATAATTATAAAGCCAATACAATACTTTGAAAATGTTAAGACGCATCTGGAAAATTATTTCGACATGAGGTAAAGAACCTGGTTCAATTCACTCCGATATGTCGACAGAAGTAAGATTACTATACTACTTACATAAATATACATAGCTTAGTTTCAGTTATAAAGTATTCTGTTTACATAAAACAGTTTACTAATTTTGCCTGTGTCTCGCGATATGTATGAAATATGAAATCCTAAACAGATTCGATGAATATATTACTTATAATAATCGAAATACCCATGTAAAGAAAATTATATTATTTTCTGCTACATCATCGTTAATTAAATACACAGAAATTAATTAAAAATTTCTGGGCTGGAGAAGGACTCGAACCTCTATCTGCGGTTTTCTAGACGACTGCTTTACCAATTAAGCCACCAGGCAGTGTAAGCTTCGTGGAAGAAGAGTATTCACTTTGAAGCACTTAACACAAAAAATTTGTTGAATCTGGAGGTCCTTACCGAATAAATATGCCGTTAACTTGGTCAGTGGCATGCCTCGGAGATGCCACCAGGCAGTGTAACTTCGAGTTCTTTAACACGCCATAAATCGTATTATGGGACAGATCTAATATTTATTTAAAAACCTGCAGTTCGGTTATGATGTCATAATTATATATAGATATATAAATTAGCTTCACGATGGGAAATTTAATGAAAATTATCTAAATTTCCCATCGTGAAACTAATTTATATAAATTAGCTTCACGATGGGAAATTTAATGAAAATTATATAAATTTCCCATCGTGAAACTAATTTATATATTTATATATAATTATGACATCATAACCGAACTGCAGGTTTTTAAATAAATATTAGATCTGTCCCATAATACGATTTATGGCGTGTTAAAGGACTCGAAGTTACACTGCCTGGTGGCTTAATTGGTAAAGCAGTCGTCTAGAAAACGGCAGATAGAGGTTCGAGTCCTTCTCCAGCGCAGAAATTTTTAATTAATTTCTGTGTATTTAATTAACGATGGAGTAGCAGAAAATAATATAATTTTCATTAAATTTCCCATCGTGAATCTAATTTATATATTTATATATAATTATGATACCATGAAAACTTTTTCTTCTTTTAGTTCTTAGTATGATCTTTTAATTTTATTAAAATCATGTCTCAATGACAGAAATTATTACCAAAAAATGACTGGAGACATAAAAAACGCGTTGAAAAAGCGTCCAAAGTTAACAACCCCGAACAAGAATTATAGATTAAGTGTAAGTGATTCGTTGATCCCTAGACTGTACTGTTTGTCTAAAATACATAAACCAGGCAACTCAATGAGACCAATTGTCTCAGGGATCAACTCCCCTACTTAAGTGATTAGTGAATGAATATTTTCCCGAAAAACTTGAAAGCCTATCAGTTACAAATTCAATAGAATTTATTCAAAGGATTAAAGATTGTAAATTAGAAGATGGGGTAATCCTAGTATCATTCGACGTAACGCCATTTTTTCCATCGGTACCGATTCCGGAAATTTTAAAATATTTAAAAGAATTTCTTCACGAAAATAAGATTGAGCCAGAGAAAATGAAAGAATATGTGCAATTAATCTTTGCATGTCCCAAAACAGTTTTGAATTTGAAAGTAAGTTCTATGAATAAAAACAAGGAACTGCAATGGGCAAGTCTTTCTCCATTTATGACTTATTCATGACTAATTTTGAGGTTGAAACATAAGGCTAAATATTTTCCAAGAATTTCGATTAGGTATGTAGATGATATTTTCGCGATTTTCAATACACGTAAATGAAACTTGGAAGATTTCGTCAAGCAATGAAATTCAAAATTTCCGACCATTAAATTCACTATAGAAAAGAAAACAATGACGCGTTGCCTTTTTTTGGACACCCTAGTTATTAGGAATAATCTTAAAATAGAAATTGATATTTTTCGAAAAGAAACCAATGTCAATAGATTCATCACGGCGGACACAAATCATAAGCATGCAACAAAAGATGGCTTCGTTCAGTTTTCTTATCAATGATTTTCTTAATTTCGCACTAACAAAACTAAGATACGAAAAAGAATTGAACTTTTTATACTTTTAAAACGGCATTAGCCTTTCAAGTATAAAATGGCAAATAAGAAATAAAAAAAAAACAATGAACCGAAACTGTTTTTATAATGCACTGTACATAGAGAGCAATGTGAAACCTAATACATTTCTTCTGGTAGTGACAGCAACACTTCGCATATCCTGTATCTATGTTTTCAATTCGCGATAGTCTACCCACTCGAGTATCTTGTCCTTAGACCTTTCCAGCTAAAGCAAAGCAATTCTAAAAATTAAATAATAATAATAATAACTTTACTGCAATTTATTAAGAATAAAAAGCAAGCGTCATCATATAGATATAATGCATGTGTATGTATGTGTCTCAAAATATAATACATCTTAATGGAGGGAACTACTAGATGATCTAGTATTGTTAAAATTTTATTCAATTTTGTACAAATTTCACAAGAGTTATGGATTCAGCAACAAATTTTTTATGTGTATCAACCGGTTTTTACTAGTACATTCTTCTTCTGCTAACCCACATAATAAATCTTTCCACTGAGCGTCGACTGCCCTTCCTAATTCAATCGTTTCTCAACGGTAAATCTTAGATTTAGTGTGTTACGATATTTTATGAATGTGTGAAGCGTATGTACGTCATAAAAGAATTTGACGCACTCTTTAGCATCTTTGTACTGACAAATTCTGTAGGTATATATACAAAGGGTACTAGGAAAGTTTTGCAATACGATGCAACAATGAATCGTAGGAAGCTGCTTGCTGCTGCATGTTGAGACATGTTCATACGTACATAGTAGCCGCCGCGCCATGTCGATGGGCTCAGTTATTCATTAACAGTGAGAGTGTAAAGTGCTTGTGATTGCATCGTGATCACGAAATGAGATAGTTTTACGTTATAATTTAGTGCGTGGTTTAAACATAGACCAGTGCTTCGAAGAAATGACTCTTGCACTAGGTGATGTTTGTTCACATCGCACAACGATATTCAGGTTATATAGAAAATTCCAAAGGGTAAATTCAACTGTGGAGGATGCTGAGAGACCAGGAGGGCCGCGAACGTCAGCTACGGAGGAAAACGTTACTCCTGTGTGGAAAATGCTTGGCGAGGACAGGCTAGTGACCTACCATCAGATAGAGTGAAGAAACTTTGTTCTATCTGGGTGCCTCATCCACTGACTGAAAAGCAGATGACACGACGTGTGACTTGGTGCCGGGACATGCTAAAAAAGTTTAATAAGGGACAATCTCGGTATGTGAACAACATAGCGACAGGTGACGAGACTTGGTTGTACTATTACGATGTGCCGACCTAAGCTCAAAACAAAGTTTGGGACTTTGATGATGAGGACACACCCGTAGTTGTCAGAAAATCCCGATCTGTAAAGAAGAAAATGACAGCTGTATTTTTCAAATCGAGCGGAATTGTGAAACGCGTCGTTTTGGACACACAGAAGACAGTCACTGCTAAGTGGTATACTGAACAGTGCCTGCCTGAAGTCATTGGATCTATGAAGAACCTGTGGCCAAAGTCAAGAATAGACACCTGGCTCCTCCATCATGATAATGTTCCAGATTGAAACTTCTCGAGCACACTCCCTACAGTTCAGATCTTGCTCCCTGCGACTTTGTACTTTTCCCGCATATGAAAATGAAGCTAAAAGGAAGGCGGTTTTCCAGTGATGAGGACCTTCTGTCGGCTTGGGAAAAAGAGTGTGCTTTACTCCCTAGTGAAACTTGGCAGAACTAGTTTAAAGATTGGTTTCGGAAGATGGAGAGGTGTATTGAGTGTAGAAGAAATTACTTTGAAAAAATTAAATAAACAAAGCTGTATTGCAAAACTTTCCTTGTACCCTTTGTACAACAAATAGTATTTATTGAAAAAAAAGACATGCGAAGAACGTTTTACAATTCATATTTTCCATTTACAATCTATGAAAAGAACGTTATACATACGAGGGAGCGTTTTTATATTCGCGGAATGAGCGTGTTGTAGAGGGATGAGTAGGCGCATTGGGGCGTGACCTGTGCAGTGACTCATGATTAGTATAAATACAAAGTTTCATTGTTATTAGACAGTTAGTCTTTGAGCTATCGTCAACCAAGTAACATAATCAGGAGTGAAAAGTGAAATATGGAAAAAATCGAATATCGTGCCGTTATAAAGTTCCTTACCAGGCAAGGAAAATCAGTCGCGACCATAATGAACGAGATGTCATTGGTTTACGGCGACTCTTGTCCAGGAAAAACTATGGTGTACAAGTGGCATAGTTTATTTAAACAAGGAAGGGAATCCCTTGAAGACGACCCGAGGCCGGGCAGGAGCATTGATGTGCCCACGCTAGCACTTATCCGAAAAGTTGAACAAATTGTACTCGAAGATGCTCGACTAAAGAAGAAACAACTCGCAGAAATGGTTGGAGTATCCGATACAACAATTTTTAAAATCCTACACGATCATCTCGGCATGTCTAAGGTCAGCGCAAGATGGGTGTCGAGAATGCTCACGCCGCCGCAAAAACAACAACGCGTAGAGTGTTCGCGTGCATTTTTGGACCTCTGTAATGAAGACAGGGATGGTGTATTGAGTGGAATTGTTACTGGAGACGAAACTTGGGTACATCATTATGAACCTGAGTCCAAACAAGACTCTATGCAGTGGCATAAAAAGGGTACAGCACCTCCCAAGAAATTTAAAGTGTCACAATCAGCTGGGAAACTCATGGCAACGGTATTTTGGGACTCGGAAGGAATATTGTTGATTGATTATAAAGATAAAGGTGTTTCTATAACCGGAGAATATTACGCTTCAATATTAGAGCGACTAAAAGAAGCCATTAAAGAGAAAAGACGGGGAAAATTGACAAAAGGTGTTCTGCTGTTGCACGACAACGCGCCCGTCCACAAGAGCCGCGTTGCGTTAGCTGCCCTGCATAAGGTGGACTTCGAAATTGTGAATCACCCACCCTACAGCGCAGACCTGGCCCCGAGTGATTATTACCTGTTTCCGAAAATGAAAAAAGAGCTGCGGGGTAAAAAATTTACTGCCGATGATGAAGTCAAGGAGGCAGTTTCGGCGTATTTTGCAGATAAAGAGAAATCATTTTTTTATGAGGGTATAAATAAATTAATTGAAAGATGTGAAAAATGTATCCGTCTTGCAGGTGAATATATTGAAAAAAAAAATAATTTGGTTTTTTCATTTCCACCACTTGTCCCCCATTCCGCGAATATAAAAACGCTCCCTCGTATATACTTTAATAGACAGGATTGTGATCGTAAACTAAAAGCACATCTTAATATATAATTACAGAACTTAAAATTATGCATGCAATAATGTCTTGTAACGAATTACTTCTAACGAATCTTTATTTTAGTTGAAAATGATGTCACTTCTTTTGTAGATTCATATTCTAAGACAATATCATTGTTTTGTATTAAACGTTTCATAATGAAAACCACGTCCTTTAAAATAAAACTGAAACTATAAATAGATAATAGTGTAAGTTTATCTTCTTTATGTACAATGATAACGGTTTTTTCTTAAAAATCGTTACCAATGTATGTAAAACTTATTTTATAAAAAGTTAAATAAATACAGACATAAAATATAATTTCAACATACATGCATATCATACATCTTATACATTATTATTTGCATTATGATATGCTCTACAACTTGTAATGGCGAAATACATAAGTTAACTTAAGAAAAATGTG